>VZTA01020601.1:0-224440 GCA_013398855.1 Mohoua ochrocephala
AAACCATTCTATGGTTTTATGAATAATTATGTATTTGGAGTCCAAGGAACTGCTAAGGGAGCTCTGCCCAGAGAGGAAGGTTTGTACGATTCAGTTGCTAATATCCAACAGAATCCACAGCACTGGGGAAGGAGAAGGAGATACATGGCAAGGATTGCCCAGAGCATACAGCGCTGGCTGAAAAGGTCAAGGTGGGGAAAGATAAGCAAGCAAGGCTTCTTGTTAATCTCATGACTTTAGCAATCCCATTTGGGGGAGGAGATGGCTTTCATTGAGGTAGAGGATGGATGTGGAAAGAGATGTAGCAGAGAATAAGATGAGGTGTGCTTCTAACTCCGTGCAACTGAAATCAATGGATTATTTACGTCTAGTGTCCACGGGACATTATGGATCTGGTCCCACGGAAGGAGTGCTGCTCACCACTCCTCCCTCTATGGCTCCTGACAGGCAGTCTGAGCTCCTGCACACCGAGATCACACGGGATCATTCCTTTAGATAGTAAAAGGGTCACAGAGGTAGCCTTCAAGGGGGGCATGACTGAACTGCTGCAAAACCGTGAATTCAGCTGGGAACTTGGAACTTTTCCTCATTTAAGGAACTATGAGAGAGAACAGGGCAGGGAATGAGCAAAAGGCACTGGCCTAAATGTTGAGAGAGAGGACTTCTGAGGCAGGGGAAAATCACAAGATAAAAATATCCTTGCATTTGCAGCACAGGGTGGGGCAAGAAAATAAAGGTGGGGGAAGTTTCTAGATAAAGCATCCTTTAAAAGTACTACAGTTTTTGATGTGATAAACATCATTCAAAGCAAACAGAACAGCTGCAAAATATGATAAAAATCACTTGAAAGTTCATTGATTTTGCAGTAAAACTGTAAGTACTTCACTTTATAATAATTGTTCCTCTCATGCTTTCAAATCTTGTACTTGAGCTACAAGAGTATTCAGGTCAGGGCTGCATTCAGAAAATAGGCACAAAAAGACAATGAAGCTCAACTAGAGAGATACTTTAATCATGAGCTAATTTACAAACCAAAGCAAAACAAAATCATTTTTGTCTAAGATTATTAGAAGATGCTAATTTGCTGCCTAAAATTATCTTTTTCTGTAACCTAAAAAAAAAAAAAATTAAAACCCAACTCTTATCTTCCTAATTAAATTTCGTGACTTGGCTTACATGGTTGGTTAGATTTTTTTTTCTTGTCTAAGGACAATATGCATGTGTTATTCAAATATGAGCTCCTCTGTAGTATAAACTCATATAAACACTGTCCTGATGGTGTTAAACTAATGATAGTGCTTTTTCTAATCATTTTCTCTTGGCTTGTAGCTATATTTAAAATAAGTGAGCAGCTTTTATGGAAGAGAGACACATGTGAAAATGGAGCTCTGCTAAGTGTATGCAGCCTCGTAAAATTTGTAAGAGACTTAAAAAACCCCAGCAGAAAAACAACAAACACACCCACCACACCCACCTGCCCTCCTCCCCCAAACCTGGCAATTTAAAGCAATGTTGGGTAGCAGGAACATTTCTGTGATCATATGACAAGGACACTCAGCATCAGAGCTAGGCAAGGTAAGAATAGAGAATATTCATTTTAATTAAAAATATGAATATATCCTTTGTTATCGGTAATAATTTTTATTTTCTGGAAACATCTGTGAGAGCATTTTTTCCCATTTCTTTATTTTTAAAAAACGTGATGGTGATTCTGTGTATGTGGGCACAAAAGAAATGGACACATAGTTGCTTGCAAACTTTCTATATGAATAAATTTAAGTTTTTTATGTACATTTTTAACATAAACAATTTATATTTTCTTCAGATGTGTTTTCATAGCCATCTTAAAGGCTCTGTAGGGCCTTTAGGCACATCTTGTAGCTAATTAGCAATCTGTCTAATAAATAAGTGCATGGCTCAAGAGTCTACTCCTTCACTTAGGTTAGACACAGGCTTAAGAACTTGACTGAATTTGGTCTTGTGGGGTTGGATATCATCCAATCTGGGGCGGTAATGACATCATCCACTCCAGGAGACCCTTAGGCACTGTGAGCAATGGGGTATGGGAAGTTAGTCGGCTACCTGAATGCACTGCGTACAGGAAGAAATATTTTGCATGAGCTATCAGCCAAATCTGCGCCACTTCACCCTCCCAGTTCATGAGCACCTGAGTGTGCTGGCAGGCAGAGGAGAGTATGGGTGAAATGACTGCCAGAAGCGATTTGGTTTCTGAGTGCTTTCAAGTTTTTTAAATCACAAAGCCCAAGAGCCACGTGGGCTTTTTTATGATTTAAATGCTTGATGGTGTTCAGTTCTGTCCTAAGTATGTAGCTATACTAAGCAATAATATACACTTCAAGCCTTTCATATTATTAAAGTTCAAACATTAATAATACAGCCCTTCATTTCAAAAGACTCTGCTTGCACAAAGGCAAATGTCAGCAGAGGTACAAGGCCATTATTTTTCTTTTTTTTTTGGATACCTCGTGGCATCTTTTGTGAAGCAGCTCATCTTGTTTTGTCCTCCTCTTTGTTTACAGACCATGCAGCCAGCGCCTGCTCCAGTACTGGCGCTCTCGGTGCGATATCACCTTCTGCCCATCACACAGGGCAGAGAGGGACCTAGACCTTGCACCAGCTGCCTGAGCTGTGGGTCCTGGGGACTCCTCCAGCTTTGTCTTGTCTGATTTGTTGTGACTGCTGTGCTGCCAGCCAGGCCTGTGGGTGCCCCGATCCGATGCCCCCCTTGATGACTTGCCCATTCCCCTGTACTTCGTTTGTTAATTAGTGCTCTCTGGATGTTCTTGTTTAAGCAACTGCTCCCTAAACTGTTGATTGCTTCCTCTTTCCACATTTCTGGGCAGTTCTTCTAACTGTATACATCTGATCACCCTGGTATACTCTGTAAAATACATCTCCCGTTGCTGCTGTCAGCAGTCTGCAATCCTATCAGTGCTGATTTGTCAGGTTTCTCAAGGGGCCAGTAATTTTTTAATGCTGTGATGTGCCCACCAGATGAAACAACAATGCAAGTGAGAGTACCAGGTGTTGGAGCATTACTGTTGGACTGTTGGTTCTGCTCCTTGTCATTTTGACCTCACGGTGATGCCCTGTGCACCAAGTCTCACAAGTGAAAAGAACCTTTGCAGAAACGTATTTAACACAGTACTGTTGAATCTGGGTGAGCCTGTGTTTTTATGCAGAGAGAGGAATGGGACTATTATACAAGGTCATGTGTTTATTTGTCCTTTTTTTTCAAGGTCTATCTGCAAACATTTGAGGGCAAGTTTAAATGATGCTGCTGAGCCAATCTTCCCATCTCTTTTATGAAGCAAGGGGTTTGACTGCTCTCAACTAGCATAAAATGACTCTGCATTGGGAGCAGCCAAATACTGCCTGGTCTGCATTGAAATCAGAGCAGCAGGTTTTTGAGCAGAAGTGTGCTATCGCTTCTGACTCAGGAAGCCTTCTAATTTCTCCTCCTTTTTATCTACATATTTGAGTTCTTCTCGACATAAACATTTGTACTCTAAGGTTTTTTATTCCTTTTAATTTGATCTTAGCATGTGTAATACTGAGTTATGCCAGTGGAAGAGCATTTCTCAATGCACTTCTCTTTCTGCTGACAGCCAGCGCATCACACAGATGACACAGCTAACTATATCACATTGAAGTTCTTCCACTAGACATATGGCCTATATCTATTGTGTGCCTGAGCTTTGTCCCGTCACTAAAGAAGTTAGTTGTACCAAACCCCGGTATTGTGCTCACATTGCCCTCATAGGCTTCCTGCTGCAGGAGGAAAATGGGATTTGTAGGCAAGGCCAAGGCCTGGGCTGATTTTGTAATAATGGCCCTCAAAATGCAGATGAAGCATAAAGGAGTTTTTGGAAGCTTCGCTTCACAGGGATGGTGTTCTTGGTTGCCTCTAAAAGCACAGAACCACCCCAGAACTTTCTTCAGCTGTTCCAGTGCAGCTGTGAAAGAACCAGCTCCAGACTAACAGTCTGAGCAGTGAGTAAATTTGGCCTCAAAGCCATTGGTAAACACAAGCGGCCACTGCGTCCCCACACTGTAATGACATAGCAGGACACCGAGCTGATTGATGAAGAGATGAAAACATCTGCAGCCTGTGTCATTTCAGTGTTAATCTCACACCGCTGTTGCAACAGGACTTCAGCTCCTGTTTCCTGAAGTGCATGTACGAGTCACTGCGGATCAATCTGTCCAGAGCTCTGTGGCTACCTCTCACTTCAGGGCTAAGGTGTGCTTAACAGTTGGCTCAGAATCTGTGTTTTAAGAGATTGTCGGTGTGTGAGACTATCAATGGAATTATTCATCTTCAATTTCAGCAAAAGTCGACTCTCCTTTTTCCTAATTTAAAGGGATAACGCAGCTGCTTGTTCCGTCTTCTGGAACGCCCGGTCTTCCAAGGTTTTCAGAAACTTCATGAAGCTAACATATGAAATCAAAAGCTGCGCATTGTAGTAACTCTGATGAGAAATTATTAAGTGATTAATAATTTTGTAACTTTTTGACTTAACTGTCACTGGACTGTTTTCTGCTGGATTTATTTTTGGATCTCTTGTAATTCACAACTGGGTAGGGTTTGGTTCATTAAATTGCAGAGTTTTCAAGCCAATGCTTACATTGTCCATCAATATCTTGGCAGAATTATCCATGATTCTTCTTAATTGAGGGAAGCGGTGAGAATGGGCATCCAATTAGGGCATTCATTGTCTCAAACATCCATTCCTGTTTACGCTTCTTGGAAGCTTTCTCAATGTGCTGTGTTGTACTGGCCTGAGAATCACACTGGTCCTGACCTACTTGGCCTGTTAATCTCGCTCATCCTCTGTCTGTCCCTTTGTCCGACTTTTGTAGTCCGGGATTCTGGGACAAAATATGTAGATGTCTTTGTCCTTTGGGTATTCCTTGAAATGCCAAGTTTCTGGGCACTCTAAAACTGGGGAGTTTAATATGCCAGTGAAAAGCTGAACTTCTTAACCATTACTTCCCATGAGAGCAAATTCTGCTTTATGAGGTATTTCAGGAGCACCCTGAGGCCATGCCCCAGAGCACAACGCAGTGCACTACATCAATCACCTTACTGCTTGTGCTGTGGGGGCCAATTTGCCCTTTTTCCCCCTAAATGTTGAATCTCATCTCAGCTCGGATGCCTGTGCACTGAGCTGCACATGGCAGTGCTGCTGTGCACTGCGGGGACCCCCAGGGACCTTTGGGGACAGTGAATTGTTGGTCACCACCCACAGCAGCCAAAAAGCCTGGTGGCCAGAACAGCAGCTCTCACCACAAGTTCACCAGGATATAGGGAGAGGCGTAAACCTTCCTTGGGATGGTAGTCCATCCCAAGGCGGGAATGTGGTTGGCTACGCCCATCCCCTTCCCAGGGGTGATCTTTTCTGTATTAGAATTAACATAATGGCACTGGTATGCCCACTTTTAACAACTGCATTTCTGCCACGGCATCCTGGCTCCTGTGACGACAGGGCTGGGAAGCTCCTTCTCCCTTGGTCACATTTGCCATCACTACAATCAGCATTCTGTCCTTTACCACACATCTGGTCTGCTTATTTATCAAGATTCACAGGTTAACAAGATTTAAGATTATTTATTCCTATAATAATAATAATAATAATAATAATAATAATAATAATAATAATAATAATAATGACTTCCCAGTGCTTATTTCTGGGCATGTAATGAAATCACAGCAACCTGGTGCTGCAGGGATGAGGAATGCTCTTAAAGTGCATCAGCTCCAGGCCCCTTACTGGAGACAGCCTGAATGACTATGGCAGGAGCGGTGCCTGGGCAGAGCCCCAGGGCAGACCAACAATTGAGAAAATAGGTTTGACACCACCCTCTTTGCTCTTCATCCTATTATTTTAGGGTATTTTGCTGGTGAGGAACAGCCAGCATACACTCAGACTATACCCTAGGTCGGTGCAAATGAAGCCAGATTTGGCCTAACAATGACAACCCAACCACTTGCCCATAACCTTGTGCTCGAAAATGTGACTGCAGCACTGCTGTGTGTAGCTGTGTAAGTGTATTTTGAAAATACATCCATTTGAAATGTCCTTCTTAAGTACAGCGAGAGTGCTATAGTTAAGGGATCTTGGTTTAGAGGAGGAGGATTGATTAGAAATAATAATAAATTCTGTAGAATATGTGGCCATGCCACATTCAATCTGGTAAACCTCTTATGTCTCACAACCCGATCACGAATTTTCTGTGTCAGTGGGTGTGTAATCACTCTTAATACAATGATTTACAGTTTGTGTGCAGACAACAGATAGATACACTCAAATTAGGAAAGACTATCCAAAAAAATGTTATATTTGTAATTAAACAACATTCCAACATTGTGCGTGCAGTGAGACTAAAATCTGTTAGAAGACGGGAAAATGTAGCAGTAATTTTCATCTGAAAATCTGTATCATTAAGGAATTGTCCAAGATTAGACCCCTACAAGCATTAGCTTGTGAACACTGGGGAAAAAAAAAAAAGAGCAACAGCTTTAAGCATTAATGTGGTTAATCCCACAGCGTAGCACTTGGTTAGAGTCAGGATTTGGAATTATAGCTCAAATGGTGATATTTCAAGGGGAAGGTCAGTTTGAATCAGTGATAATACTTTGCGTTTTTGCTGTGCCTTCCGAATAAGAACCTCAGAGGGGTTTATAGACATTAGTGAATTAAGGTTCTCAGATCTCTGCCAAGACTGCAGTTTTATCCCTGTTGTACAGAGGGGAAAACCGAGTCATGAAGAATTTAAGTGGCCCTGCTGAAACAGCAAAGGGTGGTGCTGTGTGGGGTGCTCCCGGATCCCTACAGCTCTGTAGGGAAGCATGGACACAACTGTGGGGAGCAGAATGTCACAGGCTGCAGGAGGGACATGGTGAAGGGGAGCTTCAGGAGGATGAGTTTGGCATTGGTGTTTTGTTCAGTTTCCTTCCTCTTGTTACCTTGTGAAGTGTTTTACTGCAGCTCCTCAACATGGACTTCTTATGCTTTTTCCATGCATGGTGGCTGAGTTATTCCATCCTGTTCTTTGTCCTGGAAGAGCCCACTTAACCTTTCAGCAATTCTATCTCAAAGAGATCCTTAACTATTGGAATTTGGTGGGAGACAGGTTTTCCCTTTTTTTTTTTTTTAAAAAAATAGGATTCTGTGCTGGAGAGGTGTGCTGTTCCTACACAGCAGGAGGCAGAGATAGGAGCTGAGAACACCAACAAGCATCATGCCTCAGAGTTCCATATTTCATTTTAGGTAGTGCTTCCAGTATGTGGCTTACAACACAACTTATTGTTCAGACTGAGACTCAATTGAAATCAGCTGCTAATTAAATTTGTCTAAATTATTAAGTCACAATTATTCAGATCATGTTCATATGAGTAATTTCTATTAAGAGGAACATAATTTTTAGATTCTGTATTTAATGAACCGTGTTGTTTGATAAGGCCAGTAGGACCAGGGCAGTGATCGCCCCTCTGTACTCAACACGGGTGAGGTCACACCTTGAATACTGTGCTCAGTGCTGGGCCCCTCATTACAAGTGACACTGAGGTGCTGGGGTGTGTCCAGAGAAGGACCATGAAGATGAAAAAGGTTCTGGACCACAGGTTTTAGGAGGAGTGGCTGAGGGAGCTGGGGTTGATGAGCCTGGAGAAAAGGAAGCTTGGCGGAGGTCCCTGTCACTCTGTACAGCTGCCTGAAATGAGGGTGTAGCCAGGTGGGGGTTGGCCTCTTCTCCCAGATAACAAGTGACGGAGGAAATGGCCTCAAGTTGCACTAGGGGAGGTTTTGATTGGATATTAGGGAAAATTCCTTCATGGAAAGGGTGGTCAGGCATTGGAACAGGCTGCTCAGGGAAGTGGTGGAGTCACCACCCCCGGAAGTGTTTAGAGATGTGTGGATGTGGCACTGAGGGACATGGTTTAGCGCTGGACTCGGCAGTGTTAGGCTAACGGTTGGACTCGATGATCTTAGACGTTTTTTCCAATCTGAACAATTCTATGAAATTCTTGTGACAATTGGGACTAATAGAATATGTTAACCTTTATTCGCCCCAGCTTCACACCACATTAGACCATGAATTCATTTCTAAGTGCTTAGAAGAGTTTCATAATTGAATAGCCATTGTGACTCCTTTGGCCTGTCGGCTGAGTTACTTATCCCAGGTCCTTTCTTTGGAAAGCAGCATTCAAAGTAAACCAACAAAGGTCTGTGAAATGCAAACAGGGTGTTCTGTTCTTCGCTGTCCCTCTGCCTGTGCAAGCAGTGTCCTGGGCAGTTTGTGTGAGGGCCGGTGAGATTCAGTTGCATGTGTTGCCTCCCATAAACACTTCGGCTCGGCCTCCTTCCTCGCCTCCCCCTGCCACAACCTTGAAATGAAGAACTGGGAGCTTCCAGTCTCTGTGGTTCTTAAATATATGTAAGTCCTAAAAATTGCTGCATGCTAAAAATATGAGTGCAGATGTGCTGTCCTGAGAGAATTCCTATGTTAACCACCTTTGCCTGTTTCACTACTTACACTGTTGAGGAGAAATCCTGGGAACAGTTTCTTTTTGACAGGCTAGAGGGCAAAACCAAGGAATAGATAAGAGGGAACCCAGAGTATTTAAGTCCTCCAAATGCTTTGCAAATAGGTTTACAGGGAAGGGAAAGGCTGGGACACTGGAAGCCAGGTCCCTGTGATACATAGCTCTGTGGTATCCCATGGACCTAATGACTGGAGTCAAAGTCCATCCAGCCCCATGGAAAGATTTTAAAACCCCCATGCCATGTACTAAGGGACTTTGATTAAGGACTTTAATGTGCTTTGTTTCACCCTGAGGAATGTAATCCCTGGCACGGAACAACTAAAAGACATTTGGTAGCTACAAAGGTATTTCCAAAGAAAAACCTTTATGTTCTGGAAAAAATCCAAATGGTAACAACAAAAAAAAGATTAAGAAAATAAAGCAAAAGCATTGAGCTTTGCACCTTAGAAAATGAAAGCTATGAGTTCATTTAACTTGATCTACTTGGTCATCTTAAATTATGCCTCGGTGGTATGTCCTGGTTTCCATCTTGCATATTGGATTCCCATGTGGGAGTTTATCTGCCGGGACCTGCCTTTTTCAAAATCTAAAGAGGTTTCCATAAGACCTTCCATCCAATGCTATTCCTTCTCTTATTTTAAATAACAACAAGGTATGACAGGATTATCGTCACAGGCCCAATTTTATAGCTGGAGAAGCAAAGTATTGAGGGATTTCTCAAGTGTAAGAGAAGGTTAATGGAGGAGTAAACAACTCAGGGTATGGGGAGATGTTCTCCAGTGGTCTGCTTTGCAGAGTGTCAAAAATTAGGAAGAAAACAAGATATATACTTATTTATTTCTAGGTTCTTTTTGCTAGCCCAGATGTATGTGAGCAAAAAAAGCTGTTGCTTGTATTCTACAACAGCAAGTAATAAAGCCACAAGAAAATGATTTGCTAAGTAGGAGGAAGAAAGGCCAAACTTGTTAAGGAAATAATGTTACTTTCAAGATTCTCAGGGGATATTAGAAACAATGGAGAGTAAAACAAATACTAGAATTGCATATAAAAGGTACTTGACATAAAAATGTCAAATGGCCCAAACCACATTTCTGCAAAACGCTGTGATGTTACTCTATTGGCAAGAATACAAAAGGGAGCAGGGCTAGAAGATGCCAGCTATTCATTTTATTAAGAACTCAGAGAACAGAAAAATGAATGGGTAAATTAAATTGTAACAAGAAGTGAAGAAATGGCAATGCATTTAGTTAGTAAAGCCCATTTAAGAGCAGAAGTTTTATAATTAAAGTGACTCACTCTGCAGCTAACAAGAATGTGAATGCAGTGCCACTGCATGTAGTTTGTGTCAAAGTATTCATGGGCTTGCCATGCTCTTTACTCAAACTTGTCCACATAGAGCGAGAAAGCTTTCTACTTGTACCTGCTAACACAGTTTCTATTTCTGTTCCTGAGGGTTCACTACTTTTGTGCCACAGCTTCTGAGTCAGCTCAGTAATGCTTCAGCCATGAACTTCTACAAGGTCTGCTCCGTGTGAGCAAACATGATTTACAACCAGTTCTGGCGATGGGTGGGAACAGAAAGCAGTACGGTAGTGCCCTTTCTTCAGTGAGTTTAAACAACGGATGTGAAAATAAGGGTTCAGACACATGTACTAATGGAAACAACTGTGCCTCTTTAAGGAATATTGTCCCATTCCCTGACAAAACAGAGGATTTCACCCCGTCCTGCTCTGTTCACAAACTGACACTGGTGACTTAATAGCGTAAGTTTGTCTTTGCATATCATTTCAGGCCCTGGAGTAAGGTGGTCAAGCAATAGTGATAAGACTGTGCAGTGTAGGGTTGGTTTGTTTTTCTGGATGTTTATCTTTTGTTGCTTGTTTTGTTCTGTGGGGTTGTTTGGGTTTTCTGGTCTATGTTAACCTTCAGTTATCAGTACCTTTCCTTCGGAGTCTGGGGCCGGAAAGTGAAGTAAGACAGGAGTCAGTTAAATCCTTTGGTCAGGCTCAGGTTGATGCAGATGCCATGTTTTTGGTGCAGAGAGCAAGGGCTTACCCCAGAGCTATCAAGGTATGAGCAAGGCAGAAGTGGGTAGGACACAGAAAGCAAGCTGCCCTCATCCCCATACACCTGCCACTGGCCAGAGGTGTCAGGCTGTGCGTGTGGCAGGGGCGACTGCACGCCGTGAGACATCTTCCCAAAGTCAGGGAGAGCAGGGCAGAAAACTGACTTGCTGAGTTGCAATCTGCTTTTGGCAGAAAAGAGATACACAGCAGCCCTTGCTCAGAGCAGATTGTACAGTTACCTTTTAGCCCTTTGCTGGTTGTTGACAGAGTTTGTTCTGTTCACGCTCCGACACAGGGACATTAGTTCACAATTTCCTTTAATGTCAAATCCAGAAGTTTAAAAATAGAAGGCAGATGTGAGGATTCCATAAATACACTATAATTAATTAATTAAATCAAATATATACCTATTATATAACACATTATCAAAAGATTATTAGAATGCAGATGTCTGTCTACACAATCTTGGAGACTTGCATTTCCATCTTTTCCACAGGAGGTGGCCTGACTTTCAGGACAAATATTAGTTATTAATGCCGAGTTTCCGCTGTATTTTTAGCATGGATGTGGTGGAATCACAGAACCGTAGAATGTCCAGGGTTGGAGGAGACCTTGAAGATTATTTAGCTCCAACGCCCCTGCCATGGGCAGGGACACCTTTCACTAGACCAGGTTGCTCAGATTTTTGTCCAGCCTGGCCTCGAATGCTTTCAGGGATGAGGCATCCACAGCTTCTCTGGGCAACCTGTGCCAGTGCCTCAGCACCCTCATGGTAAAGATTTTTTTTCCTAGTATCTAATCTAAACCTACTCCTTTCCAGTTTGAAACCATTCCCCCTTGTCCTATCACTACATGCTCTTGAAATGGAGCACTAATATATATTTGAACCTACAGTAAAACTGTTTACTTAACACAGAGGATCCCACGGTTTCTTTCTTTGAAGCTGGATTCTCTATTTACTTTAATTGTTTTGTTGTTGCTAATTGCTGGCCTCTATTTATTAATATATAAGCTGTTCTGTTGATTTACCTGCCAAATGCTTGGCAATTTATTTTGGTTGTAGCATTATTTTTGCATTACATAGTGGGCCAAAATATTGCTTGATGATGAACTGCTTACACTGGTGAATGAAGCTGACTACCCCAGCAGCAGGGTTGCTTGGAGTTACTTCTGTTTTTCTTACCAGTGCATATCAAGGAGAAGCGATGGAAAAGGTTCACTTTGTTAGTTTTTGGCCCACGGTCCTTTTCAGGCTGTGACAGGGGGACAATTATATAGGAAGTAACAGTGCAAACCCAGTTCTGTTTTTCATTTTACTGAATGTTCTTCTTATTTTTCTCACATTTTTTTGTATCAGCTGAAAGGAGAAATTGATTGTTGTTTGCTGGGCTTTAAATCAACATCTCCTGGTATTAAACAGCTGTAGTATTGCTTCCAAATAGACGAAAATGGATGCCGTTTTTAAACTGAGATGTTACATTCTGGAGCATCCATTTTATGAAACTCTTTCCATTTGCTTTCTCCTTGGGCTTTAATTTATGTCCAGCATGTGTTTGCTTATGGCTGTGAGATGGAAGAGGCAGGGATGGCCATAAATGCTTTTGGTAGCTGGGGCAAGGGGCTGTAGGGATGGGAGGAGGGGAAGACCTTCCCGGAGCAAAGACAACTTATGCAAACCTAGTGCCTGTAGTGTCACCCATAGCTGACGTGATGGTTGTAGGTCTGGTTTTGTTATGAAGATTGACTAACCTTTGGGATTATCTATATTTCTGTATGGAAAAGGAAGAAAAAATTGCAATCTAATAGAGCTGATGGTATTGTTTAGTATGGATTTGAGCCTGGACCTTAGAAGGGCTCAAAATTTTGTTGAGAATAATTAGGTCTCTACATTAATCTGTGGCCTTGAAGCAGGCCTTATCCACTCCACCTCCGCATCCCACCAGCAGACTTGATGCTAATTTACTATATCAGCAAACATTTAAAAAATATTCGAAAAAAAATCCAACTCTGCTTCGGCAGTAGTTACTAATCTTACACTGACTCCCTCAGCCCTTAGTTTGGGAAATGCTGGGAGCTGGGGTAGAAGATAAGTGTTTGTTTCCCCCTGAAGGTCTGTGTCATACTTGGAGGGCTGTAGACACCTGTGCTGGGGCAGCTTCCTCCTGCGCTCTCAGGAAGGAACTGCAGCACGGTATCACCAAATCAAGGGCACGCTGTACTTGAACTGTAGTAGATCTCCCCACATGCTGTGGATCTCTGACCTGTGGCTTAGCCAAGATCCTATCTGTCAGCCGGGTTCCTGCTGCTCTCGGCCAAGACTGGTAAAGGAGAATTCTTCGGCCTCTGTGTTGGCAAACAGGTGCTGGTGGTCTGTACCCCAAATCTGAACACCTCTGAAGCTCACATGTGTGTGGAGCTGCCCCTAAGCCTGGCCGTGAGCTTAGCTATACACCCAGCTGCTTCCTCCAGCTTGTGATAATGAATTTTCATCGCAGTGGAATTTAGAAAGGAATTGCTCTGATTCTAAAGCTCATTGGTTGCTAACAATAATAACAATAAAAAGAGCCATTTCTTAAGGACTAAAAACTAATCAGTGAATGTGTAGTTTCTGTGTCTCCTGCAGGTTCTTGTCTTGTGGGGCTGCCAGACCGCCCGAGTCATGTGACTGGCTGTCTGATTTCCGACTCAAGCTTTTCATTTCCTAAATGATAACGGATAAAAGATAAAATCTGGCACACACAGGTAATCTTTGCCATCTTAATATTTGTTAAGCTTTTTGATTTACTGAGAAGTTAAAGTCACTGCAGGTCACAAAACCTGCACATTAGATCTGCTTCATAAAACACTGCGAGTGAATGCTTTAGTCATTCATTTCACCATCTTTAAACCAATGTAGCTGAAGAATTGCACCTCCAATTTATAAATCTTTTAATTTATTTCTGATTCGGGTTTATAGGATGGGACTATATCCAGCTTTCCCCAGCCATTTGTGCATAGCTAGAGAAGAAACCTAACATATTTCTTGCATAATGGAGACTCGATCCAGCTTACATTTGTTAAATCATCCAAAAGGAAATATTCTCACTAGGGAACTTTTGCACACAGTTAACGTATCCAATCTGATACCCGTGTTTTAAGTTTCTGCTGTTCTTCTGCACATATACTTGTCTCTCCCTCCCCACCCCAATACACAGTCACCCTTCCTTTCTGTAAATGAGAAATATGATTATCGTAGTGTCTCTGCCTTTGTTTTGCACATCTGCTCCCCACCCTTTTTCTGAAGGAGACATATGATCCACAGAGAAATTACAGATGATCCGAACCATTTTGGATACCTACTGCTATGGGATGCGTGGAGGCCCATGGGTAGCTCAGGTTTCACATCTGCCAGCTTTTCAGAGGATGTGATCAAGGGCAGAAATAAGTGGATGATGATGATGATGATGAAGATGCTATGGAAACTGGTGTGAAGGAAATGGGATCCCTCCTCCTGGAAATATGTGTGGCCCCTAGCCCAAGTCAAGATCATTTGGATGTAGCAGTAAGGCTAGCACAAAGGAAAGTGTATTTTAAATAATGCATTGTTTAAAAAAGGGAGCCTATGTCTTTAAAATACAGCATCAGAGTTAGAATCTGCTTTAGATTTGGGCACGGTCTTTGACCTTGGAACGCTGACAATGTAAAAAAGAGTGAAATGGGTCAAAGAGTCTGTCAGACAAGGTGAGAGATACTAAGCTTGCCTCTGATCTCACACCAACATGCAGTGGTGTAACTCCATTGCCCTCTGTAGATTTATGCAAACATATGGAGAGAAAAACCTGCCCCAGAATGATTCAGTACCAAAATAGACCCTTTTTCTCTATGGCAATGTAAAAGCCTTATAGGAGGAACACATAAGATTCCAAAGGGCAAAATTTTGGCTTGGATTAATACTGCTTCCAGCCACCCCAATGCAGAAACTTCTCTCCAATTAGCTGACCTTGATGGATAAATTCCTCCTTTTAATCTTCCTCCAACCTTTCCGATATTCCATCTCTTCTTCTCCTTGATCCTCCTGATAAAGTCAGGCTGTCCTTCCAACTGTGATCAGCAGAGCCTTTAGCCAGTGCACAGCTCGCTCTCCAAGGACTCCTGATGCCAGGGGCTCCTTTCATTTTCTCTGCAAATACTTTTTAACAAATTCAAAAGGCCTTATTGGGAAAGGAACAAAATACATTTGTGTGTAGTGATGTATCTGCTAAACGGTGTGCGCTTTTCCCCATGCAGCTCTCAAGGGACCTTTAGGCACGTTCTGTGGGCAGAGCACATGGAATTGCTCAGATGTATTGTTTGCACAGTGCAGTGTTTCTCTGAGTGTCAGATCCTGGGAGAGGATTAGGAACACAGATAGTTTTTAGAGACTTCCTGGGCTGAACGGGCTGGATTCGCAGCACCCTGATCAGAGCCTGGCTTTGCCTTTGTGGTACAAGGCAGGTGAGTGTCTGGCCCTCACAAGGAGGTTCAGAGCACTTCAGCCAAGTGTCCAGGCTCCCTCCATCGTCGGTGCCGCCAGGAGAGACCATTCATCACGTGGCATCAGTCAGACACTCTGGGTAATTTGTTTGGGGATGAGGCATTCAGCCCAAAGTGCCTCACGTATCTGCCTTGTCTGGTCAGCCAACTCTCTTTGGATACTGCGCAAAGAGCGGCAAGTGGTGGGCTTCAAGCACAAACTCGAAAAACATTGCCTGGACTGGGAGAGTTGCAGCAGCCCACAACTCAGTCTTCCTGTCGTGGAAAGGAGGGTATAAATGGAAAACAGCCCCCGGTAGAGATACGAACAGGCATCGGAGGGTCTGTCACTTTCAGACTGGGACCTTTGCATCAAAAAAGAGATTTTGTCTCTTTGGATAGGAAGAAAGAGGAAGACAGACAGAAACTTCAAGAAATCTCTTGATGAAACAAAGAAGTAGGAGTATGTTTGCACTAGGACATACGCAAGACAGCTATGAGGCGTGTCAATACCAGGTGCTTCACCCTGCTGAATTGTCTGCTTGCGCTATAAAACCACTTGCTGTTTTCTTTTGTCTCTTTAAGATATAACAAAGAGGCATTTTGTTTGAACCTCCAAATTCACCTCTGAGCGCTTTAGCCAGGGAAAAAACCCCTGAGAGACGTGGCTGTACATGTATGCAAGGACAAGAAAGCAGGAAATGTACCAGCTGCTGAGGGACAAAAGAGGAGGGTGCTTGCAGTCCAGGAAGGGCTCTCTTTATTTTCCATGTATTTATTAGTTCACTGCTCTTTGACATCTTTCCCCCAGACACTGCTTCCACTAGATTTTCTACCGGTTTACCAGCAAACAATTACCCTTCCCACAGCTTTGAAGTCATTGTTCCTCACACGCTCCTGTTTTGGGTTCACAAAAACATTTACTGCACTTGTTATTAGTCTTAAGTCTCCTGAGCTCTCCTGTAAGTTTTTATAATCTTCACATTCCGATAGCACAGGCCAAATTTGTTTGACCCTGCCCTCAGTTTCTAATAAAATATCTTTTTCCCCAAGGTGCTGGAAAGAGAGTCATATCTGGGGTGGAATCATGTGAAATTAATTCATTTTTGCATGTCCTCAACCTTAGGTCAGGCAGTATTGTCTCCTGATGTGTTTCGTTCTGCTTCCTTCTGAAGCCGCAAGCTGCCCACTACCCTACCTTGAGAAAGCGAAATTCAGCCTTGACGTTGGATTACTGAAATTTGGCCCCACTTTCACTGAAAAGTTTGTAAATATGACCCCACTTTTCATTGTGTAACACAGCTCCAGATCAGAACCTGTTTTAGATTCGTTGCAAACCCTCCTCATGGGTTTCAGTAGTGCAGAGGTTGTGCTGAGCAGGGGACCTCTGTTTATCCTCCTGCTTCCTTCTCCTGGTCTCTGCCTGGACAGTGGGTAGGTGGTTCTGTGATGGGCTGCTGGGGGTGGGTGTGGTTCCCTCTGTGCCCAGATCTCCTCCCACTGTGTGGACAGGGAGGGTTGGTGTGTTCCCTGAAGAAAAACTGCACGCCCAGGTTGGAGAGGGCAATTGTCACTGGCTCCCATCAGGCTGGATCATATTTTGGGGCTGAAGGCTTGACGTATCCGTCCCTCCTCCTGGCCTGGCTTTGCCAATGACATGGTGGGGGCTGATGTGGGCAGCTCACAGACCACTTTCGTGAAACGTGTGTGGCACCCCTGAGGTGAGGCTCCTGCTGAGTTAACCACCAGGTATCAGCAAAGTACTCTATCTTGATATATATGACTTTTTGCTAGCATTTCTCAGCTCATTGAAAATAATTCTTGGCCTTCATAAACCAAGATTGATACTGGGTTTTTTTCCCCAGCTAAATGGTTCTGTTTTACAGAACACAAACATATGAGCCAAAGGAGAATTAAGCAGGTAGAAACTGTTACTCTGGCTTTCTTAGACAATTTAGGACAGAGCACTAGCAGAAGATAGGAAGATTTACCTTAGATTTTCACACTTTTAGGAATAAATCTTCAAGATGGAAAATATCTTGGAAAGTCCTGTGACCGTGTTTTAGGAAAGTGAATTCATCCGTTCTGTTTCACACAGCACAACTTTTTGTGTTGAGCCAGTTTTTCTGAGCTCCTGGTGACTTTCACTGTTAAATGATTTCTGTAGCATCTCAAGGTTTTCTTTCTGCCAGAGCATTTTCAGGGACTCCAGTGATCAGTAAAATCACCCATTTAACTTCTTCACATAAATGAATATGTTTGTGGCCCAGGAAAAAAAAAAAAAAAAAGTGTGTTCACACAAGACCTTTCCAGGTAGCTTTCAAGTCCTTTGTTTTCTGCTTGGTCTTGAGTTGTCAATGTTACTGTTCATTTGCATTTCACATCTCTGAGTAAGACAATGTCCTCAGGGTTCTGACTCGTTATTGGACGCCAGAGCTAAAAACTGAGCCATACCTTCATGTTCTATTGTATTTGATGGGGGATTCTCAGCAGTGCTGTGTCTCTTCCTGTTTGGAGGATATCTCCTTTCCTGACAAAGTTTGATACCTGCTGGTGATCAAGGTGTATCACGGAGTTAACCCTGTTCCTGCCAAGCAAACTGCTGTTGTACCATTCCCGCTCATCTGTATGGGAAGGGCCAACGTGTTTAATGGAAAGTGAGGGGGAGGGATGCCTCTCCTGCAGAGGGCTGTAGCTGATGGATTAGAACAGTTCGTTCAGGAGTTCCTCTCACTGGTAGATTTACTCAGGAAGGATTTTATTAGGCACTGATCTGTAGCAGTTTGGAGAGCAAACCTTGCTATGCTGGTGCAAAGACTCTCCCTGCTGTTGCTTAGATGAGCAGTTTTGTTAAAATACAGCTCGTGCCACTTCATACCTGAAGGTGGACAAGAGCTATTGCACTGTGGGATATAATAACAGAATACACTGTAAAAGTTTTCTGAGGGATTGTTAAAATCAATATAATTTTTGTCGCAGGCTTATGTGCCTGAAATAGCTTTGTTAGAATTCCAGATTACTGAGACTAGGGAAGCATGTGAGGAACCAGGGAAATCGCTGATGGAGGAAGACGATGGAAGATTTTTTGCAAACTTTGTTGTCTCTGTCTACATTGAGAGGTTTTGGTTGATGGGCTTTTGACTCTCAGGCAATAAGGGACTCATTTACAAAAATTTCAAGTTAGTAATAGACCTCCTCTTCATTCCTCTAATAGACCTTTCTCCACGTACTTTGCTGTATATTTCTAAGAATAATTCTTATTTCATAAACCAAGATTCCTAATTAATTGTTCCAGATATTTAGTTCTGCCATAAAAGAAAAAAGAATATTACCCAAGGGAAAATTAGATAGGCAATATTGCTCCATCTTTCTGACTAATTAAGGTGAATATTCAGTTCCACCCAACTTCTATATGCATGATATAATTTGTTTTGTTACTAGAAGAGACCAGAGAAGAATGTATCCTGTCTTCTGCTTACAGAATCACTGTGATTCCCTCAGTTTGATTTCTATAATTATTTAATGATAGACAACTAATTCTCAGTTCCAACGACCTGCAGGCTCACTTGCTCTACCTCTAGGAAAGCTTCCACTGTGAAAAGCATCTGAAGCAGTGACTGAGTCTGCTGATCCCTTCCTGAATATCTTAAGGAATCAAGTCACTGCTCAAAGGATAAAACATTTCTCCTCATAGTGTTTTAGAATAGGATGTTTTTACAGAAAAAGCCTTTGGTTTCCAAACACACATAAATTTTTTTGTGGAAGTATAAAACGGAAATCAAACTGCAAGACTAGAATGGACCTCGCCCTGCAGCTGTCCTGGCCTGGCATGGTTTCTGGCCTCCGTGCAGCGGGCATGTGTCTCGTTAGAGCAGGGACAGTCTTTCATATGCTGTAGTAAATACATTATTGAGGAAAAAAGGGGTGAAAGAGAGTCCTTTTAAGGTGTCAGTAGGATACTTTCTGTGTCCAATTTGGGGTTACATCTTGTCTTTCCATCCTGGCAGGTATCCCTCAAGACACTCCTTTTGGTCTCTCCAGCCTCCAGATATTGTGACTTCACAATCCTTTGGATATATATTTTGCTGTTTTATAGATTAGCTATTTTGCTGTGTCCTCTCTGGATCCTTACATTATATTTTACTTCTATTTTCAGTTATCATCTTATATTTATTACCCAAAGCATTCTTTTGTATTTCACCTGGATCCTCCCTTATTTTTATTCCTTAAGGACCTCCCAGAAGTACAGGCCATAACCAAGCACTCTTTGTTCAGGTGTCCCACGAGACTGAGACATTTTTTAAACATCTCCTGATTTAAAAAAAAGGAAATGCAATAAAATAATAAAAAAATTATTATTATTATTATTATAAATTGAAGAACTTTTGTATTGAGATGAACCTGACTGAAAAAAAAAATCCATATTCAAAAGTCCCAAATCACCACTCTACCCTGTTTCATCTGGTTAATTTTTAACATGAAAGGTGCTGTGGCATTTTTGTGTCCCTTACATCACCTAATTGTTCCACTGGTGGTATGGAAAACAGAAATAAAAGTTTTGTTGTAAATGATACGTTTCTGTGAGAAAAGTAGCAGTTCAATTTTCCCAACAGCAGCAGTTCCTCATTTGATTGGAGAACTCAGGTAGCCCAGGGTGAACGTTGCGGAGAAGCTTGGGATGGCCCTGCACAAGGTTATGCATGTGCTGTGCTTCACCATAAATTAGTCATGTCAGGTGTGTTGCCCTTGAGGAGTGGCTACACATGTAAACAGAGGCAGATTTAAGAACATGGTTCTATTTGCACTTTCCCCTGTTAATTTATAAATTCACACATTCAGCTTTTTTTTTTTTTTTTCTTTTTTTTTTGCCCCCTAGATTGTCCTATCATTACCCAGATTATGATCATGTTGATTTTAGGTACTTGTAATACAGCTTCAACTCGAACAAAATTTTGTTTCTGTAAGGGCGAGAAAACCATGTTTTTGTGGTGTGTTAGAAGTAGTCATGTTGGTAACAATATGGGCTGTGTGCATATTTTCCAGGATAACAAAGTTTTTAAAACTGTAACATGATTTGCAGGTATTTTCCTGATCTTTGAAAAACAATTAAAATTTTAAAAGTACTGTATATACAGTCCACATTAAACATTTTCATTATTAATTTATTGTTTGTAATAAGTTTAACCCTAATCCAATGTTTATTAAAACTGGACAGGATTTATTAAATTGGTTCAAGATTATCAAATATGTGCAGATCTTTACATATATTACATTAATTCTCTTTCTAAATATTTGCAAAATTTATTAAGTCTTTGTAAGACTTCTAAAAATGTTAAATGACTCTCAGATTGGCCATAGTAACAACACTGTCAGAATTCACCGATTATAAGAATATCTGAAAACAGCATCTGAAAAATGAAACAGCGCAGCATGGTGATACCAAAACCATTTTGAGAAGTTAAATTAAAAAAATGTGCTTTTGAAAGGGGAAACTCCTTTGAACATTTCACCTTGTTTTGCAAGAAAGTGCAACATCTCCTTTCCAGATGGGGTGAAGGTGCTGCTGTGTGTGCACTCCTCTTTTTGCCCTCCTGGTATAACTGGGAACTTTGCCAGCTCCAGGGTGCAATTCAGCCCTGCAGCCCCAGTGAGCCTTTCTGGGCAGTATCCATTCCAATGTGTTTGGTGAGGGCACTGGATTCAGACTCAGGAGATCTGGATTCAGAAAGTTTATGGAAATTTGGATTAGTAATATTTAGGAGCCTGGCACCGAGTGTTCAAACTTCAAGGCACAAATCACCAGGAATTTTTGAAAATCTTAACATTACTCTTCCTGTGCCTCAATTTCTTCTCTGCAAGATAAGGAAGAGGACACCGTCTTGCAAGTCAGGGCAGGTGGCATGGAGATGAGCTGATCATTGCTTGTGACATTTTTGGAGCGTATGTTGATCATAATCATTTAAGTACCTCTTAGGTAAAACAGATCTTTTTGCCACTACCAAGACATTTTCAGTGTAGGAAATACTTCACTTCAAAGGAAGTATTCACCTGAAAGTTTCATTTTATGGAAGAATTCTTGATGTTTACTGAAGTGTGATTATTCAGTTTGGGGTTTTGTTTTTTGGACTTTGATAACACAAAGCTACAGTCTGGCGCTGATGGTGGCTGTGACCTGTGCCCTAGGCCCAGCCCGGGCTGGCCTCGTGAAGCTGCAGCAGTTGTCACTCTGTGGCAGCTTTTGGTGGGCACAGCTGCATGTGCTGCTTGGGATGCTTGTGAAAACACCAGAGGTGATGTCAATTTTTCAGCTGAATTTTGCCACCCAAATTCCCCCTGGCATTATAAACAAGTGGAAAGCACATTAGGAATCCTGAGAACCAGCTCCTAGAAAGTAAGTTCTGGCTCAATAGATAAATGGTTGCTGGGAACAGTAACATTCCACCTTCATTTTCTCAACAGATCCTCAGAAATATTATCCCAGAGACTGCTAGAATTCAAAGATAATTTTTCTTTTTGTAATATTCCTTTTAGACATCTCCATTTAAATACACAATGCATTTGTCTGAAGTACACAGGGAAATATGTTATGAACAAGATCATCATCTGATGCAAACCAAAACAGGGCTATGGAATTCTGTTGGAGCCATGGAAATTAACACTAACTGTGGTCTCGGTGTTAATGCTGAATTTTAAGTCTGTTTTCTGTTGTATTTAACCTTTGGGTAGGCTCATTACAACAGGCATTGTATACATCTTTTTCTGAGCTATTCATTTAAACAGCCTTCCGCGGAGCATGTGAGCATTTTGCTTTGGGCTAAGAAAACACACACTTAACATTTCTGTTCTGAGCTGTATCTTAAATGAACCCTTTTGTAGTTATGAAATATGTAATTAAAGCTGTAACCCAGTGGAGCGCTGCGATGTGTGCTTAAGATCCTGTGCAGTCTTATGGACTTTCTGGGTCTATTTGCTAGGATTATATCACTCCTGACTTAGCCTACATTTTGTTTTCAGGCAGCTGGTACCGTGGCATGACGGTTTTCTTGCAAGGGAATATTTTATCCAGCTGTGGGAAATTC
Organism: Mohoua ochrocephala; assembly: GCA_013398855.1. Classification (NCBI taxonomy): domain Eukaryota; kingdom Metazoa; phylum Chordata; class Aves; order Passeriformes; family Acanthizidae; genus Mohoua; species Mohoua ochrocephala. The sequence goes on from VZTA01020601.1 coordinate 22,206, forward strand.
TCATGTTTTATTTGAGGCTATGGAGAATTCCTATCAGCCAAACAGATGATGAAGAGGCCAAAGTGGGTTAACAGGATGTTCCTGAGGTTTTCTGCTTTGGTCATACAGTTGGATAATTTGGAATGCATTTCTGCCTATAAAGCAACTGACTGAAATTTTCATTAAAGATCTACAGCTCTATTTCAAGAAGGGCGTGGAGTTCCTCAGACACGTACGGACAGCACGAAAGAGTGAAGTGGTTAGTCTCAGGAGTGATGGCAGAGCTGAAATCAGTACATAGGGTCCAAAAGCAGTATAGGAGGGAGAATTTGAGTTCTAGACTTGGAACCACTTGCAACCTAATTCCTGAGACACTTTCACCAGCTGATAGGAGTTGCAGGCAAGGTGATTTGTCTGGATCTATGAACTATGGTAACAAATTCAGCACCACGGGGAGATGCCTCTGTAAATGAGGAATTCAGAGTCGTTTTACAGACAGAGAGCCTTGTTCTCTTAGAGAGGAGGAGGGGAAGAATCTCTCTCTGACAAAAATCCAGTGGCTGTGCTCTTGCACGTGTAAGGGAAGGATGAATTCTAGTTTAGTCATGCCAGGTAGCGTTTGGTGTCACCTTTTTTTACAGCCCAGGAACAGGTACAAAACTGCAAGTTGTGAGATTTTCAGGGGGAAAAACCCCAATATTTTTCATCTCACTTACTGGACCGAAGCTGTTAGTTAGTTGAGAACTGAAGATACGCAGAGTCAGATGTTGTGGTGCAGAAGGTCACTCCTGTGGGAGTGAGAAAAATCAATGAGACTCTGATTTATAGTAGCTAATTATTGTCTTGTATCCAGAAACTCTTCAGAAGGAAAGGATGAGAGCCCTAAGCCCTTTCCTCCCCTAACAGAGTAGCATCACTACAAGATGAGGATGAGATATTTCTGGAGCCATGAGTCTTCCATTCCTTACTGCATAGCAGTTTGAAAGTCTTCTATATCTTCATGGTTTGTGCACTCTCGTGGGATTTGAGTTCAAAAGCCTCAGGCTGAAGTGAGGCCCAATATTTTGACTTCACAATTAGATAAGTGCTGTAAGTGCCAGACTATTTGGCAAGAAGTAGGCACCATCGCTAGTGTGAGTGAGTAATGAGTGTTTGGAATATACCTAACTTCTCCAGGGACTTACATGCTGGGTTTTGTCTTTCCTAAATCCCAAACAGCTTTGAGCAGAGATGCCCAGGTGGCCAGCTCAAGAAAAGATAGATATCCTTTGGGACATCCTCTGCCGTACAAATATAGCCATAGTTCTGTGCGTAAATTCCTGAACACTTTGTTGAATGCTGACCTAAAATAGTTCATTGTAATATCAGAGGAAGCCATTTGATTTCTTCCAGTCACTTCTTTATGGAGCCATACAAATTGTTATTTGGCTAGAACATATCAGCCAGAAAGACATCTTGTTTTCATTTGAAGGATCTAAAAGATGAACCCACCATTTCATCCCTTTATTGACGCTCGTGTTAAATTATGCGCCTGATTCCGCAGTTGAATTTGTCTGGCTTTCATTTGCAGATGATAGGAGCACGGTCTCACGGAGTAGCTGCAGTTGCTTTGTACTAGTTTTGTGGGAATAGTTTTTCAACCCGAGCATTTCTTAAAAACTGCAAATCTCTTTTCTTTGGCTCCTCTGGAGGTCTGCAGCTTTACAGATACAACTTGTTTGCTAGAGCATTCATTTGAGCTGAGTATCACATAAACAGTACGTGTGAGTTAAACAGCTCCTGGTGGAGTGGGAAGTTATTGTTTATTAATTGTTCTTCTGTGTTTGTTAACATTTGATCTCCTTTAACACCTTATAAAGATACATTTTTGGTGGCACAGCTTGCCCCAGTTTGGATAGATCAATCTGGTATATATGAAAGACCGCTTCATTTACTGTCCTTGGCATAACTAACCTTACATTAACAGGAACGCTTCTTCCTAGCTAGATTTACTATTTATTCAGAATCTTAATAGATGGGCTTTGTGCTTAGAAATTTTTAATGCTGCTTACCCTATATTTTAAGTCAAAGTGTGTATTTCTGATGCAAATTTTCCATCTTCTTTTTTTTTTAATTCTTTTTTTTTTTTACAAAAGAGGTAAGCTTTTTCATTCACCTTTTGTGACTTACAAGCTATTGAGTAGCACTTGTTCTGTTTGAATGTCACATTATATGTATTATAGCTGATAAAGAAATGTCATTTCCCCTCTATTGATAATATCCCTTAAGACATTTAAAAACAAGATGTTTTGACTGAAACCGTTTGTCTAGCAAAATATATTTAAAATAACACCATGAATTTGTTGGAGAAGATCAAATCATGGTGAGGTTCTTCTTTCCTGCACATTCAGTGTGATGATTCCCTCTAAATTAGTAACTATCTGAGGACTGAGCTGTGCAAGGCATGTAGATTGGGAAGGCGTTTGCCTTGCCAGATTTTCTATAGACGCATGTGTGCATATCTGCACACAGTAACCATTCCCTGTTGTTGAGGTTCTGGCAAACCATTCCAGACCTGGAGATCGCCTCCGAGCTGTGTAGTTTAGCTCAGCGGGTTAGAGCCTGATGCTAATAACGCCATGGTTGCACACTCAGAGTGGTCAGACACGCAAACAGGACACCTATAAATCCTTTCCATCATTTGCAGAAAGGATAGGTCCATGGCCCAAAGTCAGAGTGTGTTTTCTAGGGTTAGACTGCTCACTACTGCAGATTTCCTTGCAACTTCTGCTATTCATCACATGAAGGTGAATTTTAATATCCTGTTTCTTTAGTGCTTCAGAAAACTTCTGAAATAGGCCTCTTTCTCTGTGGATATTAGAATAATAGTACAGTTAATTAGATAATAGTACAGCTTCCTCCACGGCCCCGGGCCTTATTTTCCCGTGTGCCCCTAGGAATGTAGAGGCGTTCCGGTAGTGAGAGGAATGGCAGGGACTGGCCTGGTTCCCCATGATGCTCAACAAGCAAAATCACAAACAGGGCTAGCAAGGCAAGACCAGTTCTCTGGGGTCCAGGACAGCTGGATTTATGTGCGCTCCTGCCTCATCCTTTCCTATTCAGGAACTTCTGTCTTCCTGTAAGGAATGGGTAGTGCAGAGTGAGTCATCCTGGCACTTGGCCACCTGGCATTGCTCCGTTTTTTTGAGGAAAATCCCCCGGCTTTTGTAGGGCACTCCTGAGACCTAGCACAAAGGGGCCAGAATCTGGCCCAGGAACCATAACACATGCAGCTCACTGAAACTGCTTAACTCTGTCCCACAGCTACAGCACACCATTGTCTGCCCATCATATCTTGTGGAAGCTCATGGTGATTTTTTCCATGCATCTTATCCAACTGTATGTTGTTATCAAGTGCCGCTTCTGTTTGTTAGTTCCTTAGATAAAGGCCTCCCTAAGTCTGATCCACACTCTGCTATTGTGCCTCTTCCTATATCACTGTATGTGGTGCATTTCTTCTTTCATGTCTCTTCCAAAAGTATCTCAGAGCATCCATCCGTCATCTGGTGATAGCACTTGCTCATTGTGATAATTCTCTTTTCCAGAAATAAAAATGTATGGCATACATAGTATTTAGCAACATTGTACAGGACTCTGCTCTGTATCATACAGAGATTAGGGCCTCTTAATGTAATACAGTTTCCAGCTGCAGCCATAGACACTATTTTTATTAACTGAAAGGTATGTATAGATGTGTCCTGTTCTCTTCTGTGTTTTATATCTGGATTCTACTCGTTTCAAACTTATCCATGCCAGGTTTGCTGGGGCATATGTGTGTGTTTGTAGATACCTTGCAATAGCTAAGACTATTTCCAGGGAAGGTGTGATCGCATCCTCAGATGTACTAAATGCATGAGAGATCAGGTGAGTAGGTTTTTATACAAAGGGGAGAAAGTTTCTTGAATTTGCAGTGTATTTGTCAGTCCTGTATATTTTTGATTTCTATAGCGACAAACATTCAGCTATAGACACGGCAATATCATTAAAGACTTTCCACCACTTCAAGTTTCAGGATTTATCATGAAATTCCTTCCATGCTTTGTTTCCCATCCTTTCAAGATTTGAATACTGTGAAACTGATGTACACAGGGATATGGTCTTATTGGGTTTGTGCTGGAAGAGTGCAGTTTTTTGAGCTTTTTGTGAGTTCATAAGAGGTGCAAGTTGGGTTATCTAGGAATGAAGTCACATGCCCTGAACAAGCTCCATATGGAATGAAAGGCAGCAGCATCTGTTTAGCAACACAGGTCGACATGAACACACAAGCCTGGTGTGAGTTCCCTGCCCTGGTTTTTCAGTCAATAACAAGGTAAAAATCAATGGAGCACTGGTAAGGAAAATAATGGGCCATTTTTAAAAATATTGGCTCTGAAAAGCCACTGTCTTAAGAACATTATTAAAAAAAATACTAAGGCAAAAGTAATAATAAAAAAAGCAATTTTAGACGTGGAATGTTCCATGCCAATTTTTAAAATTTTGGTAATATTGTTATAAGTACAAAGCAAACAAATTTTCAGTAGGAGTGACAGACATTTTTCCTAAAAGTTGACACAAGTTGTCTTGCCTACCATATTTATATATCCAAAACATAATTAAGTCCTGGAGACGGTGACTTGGATCTCTCCATATTCCTGTCTGTACCTGATAGCTGTAAAGAGTGAAGGACCTGAAAGCAGGGGCTACTCTAAGTTATTTCTTTTGAGGCTTTTCTCAGTTAGGGTCTGAGCTCATGTGATTCTTGAAAGCCTTTGACTTAGGGGTCGTTCAGCAGGAACTGCCAGGTATTGGTACCTAGAAGAAGCCAGTCACGGTATCTGTAATCTTGATTAAATTGTAGGTTTTGTACAGGCTGGGATCAAGCAGGCCCCACAGCATTTGAATAAAGTGTGAGACCGAGTCAGAGAGTTGAACCTAAATGCATGTGTGGAAACTGTCCACACCTCCATACTTGTCCGTGAATTAATTGTAGTTCAAAACTGGGATAAGAGATCAGAAACAGCATGAAAAACAAAAGCTAGACTGCCTTGGATTATCTGATGCTTGGGAATTAAAAAAGTCTGATGGAAATCTACAGCCACATCTTTAGGCTTCTCAGCTGGTAGGTTGTGCATTAAGAAAATATTTGCAGAGATATTTTTAAGAAAAGCAACACAGAGGTATACTTTTAGTGGGGCTGCCTCAGCTTCTCTTTGACTTTTCCATTTTAGGAAAAAGGCCCAGACGGTAATTTCTGAGCAGTTCAAACTCAGGAGCAGAGCAGGAGGAGAAGTGGGTGACACCTCAAATCTCACAGCATTTTGGTGGTTCCTTTGTGGCCCATGGTCTGCCAGGTGACTGAAGGAAGACTGCTTCTCTCTCCACCTGCTTTGTCCTTGATTTGGCCCCCCGGGTTCCTGCGGTCTGTGGGCTCGATAAACTCTGTAAGCACTGAAGTTCACACTTGGGAAGTATCAGCACAAGGTAAGGGCCCAGCAAACGTATAATTAAACTAAGCACAAGTAGCGTGAGGTCACCAGTGTAAGGCTTGTGGAAGTTTTGATGGTGTGTTCTTTGTTCTGTCTGTCTGTCTGTGTAGGCACACAAACCCATGATAGATTAATTGAGTTAAATATATCCCAAAGTTGTTTGAAACAATGCCTATTTAATTTTTTCAAGAGGCTGCACAGAAGTATAGCATTGTACCACAAATAAAAGTGTTGCCACAATGCCTGTAAATCAGAGCTTTAAACTATGTTTCAATTATCCTTCTATTATCCAGCTGGTGTTTAAACATGTTTATTATTCAAATCAGTAGAGAATGTGCTGCTGTTGTGTAAACAACTGTCAATTGCTGAAACAATGATTACAAGGCACCATCTCTTTCAGGTGTACTTAGAGGTACTTATACCTCAACCACTTGTATTTAAATAACATGCAAACACAATGCTTGAGTGACTACTTTCACTCCTGTTTCCAATACCTCGTGCCAATTCTATTACATTAAGAGGGAAATCTATTACATTTTTCATTTATACACATCTGTACTCTGTTTTTAACCATTGTATCATTACGGCTTGAGTTAATATAATAGATATGCCAAGAGATGCAGTACATATTGAGAAATCCTGTTCAAAATAAAAGCCAATTTCTCTGTATTATTTTAGGGCATTTGAAAGCTTTTATGAAAACAATACTAAGAAAATTATTTTCTGAAGAGGAAGCCTGAGAAATAAAAGATTTAGTCGTGGAACTCTGCTATCCTCCAACCTCTATTTGTTTTGATGTAAACTGATTACATTACGAGTTGGTTGGCTTTGGTTTCTTTTCAGGTAGGTATTAACAAAATATAATATTGATGGCACTGAATTGTCTTTTCTTGCATGTGACAGTATTCAGTATCTTTACACACCCTTACTGCAGGGCAAAGGTAGTTTAACAAGCAGTGTTTGCCAAGTGAGCCTTTGAGGCAACTCTCTACTGATTTGTCACAGACTGGAAGGGACAATGTTTTAAAAAACTGCATTTGGGTAAATGCTGATAGGATCCTCAAAACCAGTAACTGGAGGAAAAATTTTATGCCAATCCCAATGAAGCAAAGAGAGTCTTTGTCTGTCTTCTACCTTCTTAGAGGACAAAACCTGGGAAACAAAAGCAGGTACTAAAAAAAGTAAAAGAAGTGAACCTTCTGGCTAGTGACATAGCCCTTGCCTCACCCACCCCTCCACCCTTTTTCCTGTCTTTTAAGTTGGATGCTTAAATACAGAGCTAATGGAAGAAACAAACAGGACAACACTACCACAAGGATAAGCTGTTGTGGTGTGCTGATAAAATATGACATTCTTTTTCAGAACTTAATAGAGATGCTTTGACTGTTGTTCTGCAGTCAACAAGGCTGGTCTAATTGGTGGCCATGGCAACAAAATCAGGTCATACAGAGGTTCATACCGAGATCAAGCATATGTAGATCTTCTTGTTCAAATATACATAAAGATAAGAACCTTTAGTGAGAGTCCACAGTGAAAGGCTGAAGATGGATGCTCCCACGCACATCTAATATTACTTAGAAATATTTACCTGTTTGTAACATAATGATGTTTTGCAGAACAGAAATAGAAAAAAAATCCTTCATAGCCATTGGAAAACAATAATTTTTTAAAGTCAAAGTAGAGTGTATGCATGCACATTGTTTCATAGCTGCTTGTAATTTACTCCCTGGAGTTTTTAGTGGCCTGACTTATATTTTAGATGTAATTAAGTAATCAGTGGTGTACACTGTAAAATGAATGTTTAGGCTGCTTAAGGTTGAATTTTCACAGCCTTAGCAGCTGCGCAGTTATGGTTCCTGCCCCCACCTCCCTCAGTACAGCAATCCATTTACAATTATTACTTGAGTTATTTACATAGTTATGCTATTTCATAGAAATGAAATAGCAGCTACCTGGTAATGGCAGGCAGCAAATGTACAGTAACTCTTGTGATTGCATCTCTCTTGTTGCCCACTAAGTGCACCAAGGTGTGCACTAAGACTTGGGTGGTTGGCCCCCAGGTAAGCCAAGCCCTGCTCAGGGAAACCAGCAGCTACTGGCTGTATTCCTGCAGAAGGAATTCTGATGTTTTTAACAGATCACCTCCCTCCGACCAAGTGCGTGTATCAGCTCCTGTACAGCCTTTCAGCCTCCCCGTCTGTATTTACAAGCCTGGCTTGTATTAATAAAAAGTTATAATCCTAGGATACTCAGCAGTCTAACAAAAATGTGTAGATAGTCTTGGGCAGGTACATCTGGGACAAGATCCACACCCATACCCAATTCAATGTCTAAAAAGTCCCTGCTGAAAATGCTCCAGGTCTGGGTTCTGAACCCAGTTGATACAACACATTGTTGGAAAGCTCTCTCTGTGCTCTCCAAGGTGATGCACAACCAGCACCTACATTCCTAGCTGCATTCATTTTCTCATAAGCAAAAATTTTCATCTCGAGTGCCTTTTGCCATAAGATTTTGAATGAGTTGAAGTAGGCATACTAGGGTAGAAAGAGAGGAAAGCATTTTGAGGTAATTTCCATCTCTTCTGGACGGTTCTCCAGAGGTTTGGCATCAGGGAAATATTTTACTGATTTCCTGCTTCCTTCTGGTCTTTGCTAAAGATACATGTAACCCACAGATGGTGGGTCTGTGTGGTACTGGTGGAGCCTCTCTTGTTCATTTCTCAGCTTCTTTTGCCTGATATTGTCAGCAAAAACCCAGCCCCTGCCCCCTCCTTCTCAGCAAAGCTGTTTTCTTAGCTACAAGGATATGCAAAAAATCTGATTTTAGTTATCTGTTCTGCTGAAGGCAAGGATTAAGATTAAGGTTTAAATTTGTTGCTTTTTTTTCCCCCCTAGAGCAGAATGCTCTGGTCCAGTCCCTGTGCATCCCTGGGTCTTTCCACAGTTCCTCACGAAATCACATATTTTAGCTCTAGCTAGTGTGTGTAAGTTCTTTTCCTCTCTAAATCACTGAATTTCTGCATGCACCCACTGCAGAGATAGGAAACTCTCCCTTCCCCAAACACACTGTTTTCAAAACACATTAAACTCATCGGTGATGTTCCACATTACCTTAATTTCTTGATAATCTTTTCCATCAGTATAAATTTTTACTACTTTAGAAGCTTCAAGAATAAGCTTTACTCGTGAAGCTGAATGATGTGTGCATGTGCTTAAATCTGACCTGTGAAGAGAGACTGATGTAAACTCTGAAAAAATGAAGTCCGTAGGTGAGGTGATCCATGTGAATATGGAAATGTGGAAAGGAGAAGTGATGCTGGCACTGATCTGCAGCAAGCTGGGTGTGCTCGTGAAATGAATGTTAAATTTGTAGGCCCTTAGCTGGGACATGAGCAAAATCCAAGGTTTGCGTAGACTTGCCCTTAAATGTCTGTGTAGGAGCATGGAAGAGAAGCGGCTTGCCTGGTCAGTCAGTTTTCATCTCAGTAGGCATATCGCTCCTTCTTCCCTTCCGACGTACAGGTCTGGAAAAATATTAAGGTGAAAACCCACAGAAATATTCCAGGCTTGACCCAGTGTCTGCTTAAGGCGCAGGATGACGACTGGGCCTTAAGGGCTGGATATACTTTCAGGTACTGCTAATCCCTCATGTGGAGTTAAACAACTCCCTTGTTCAAGTAGTCCTTTTCTGGCACGTAAGTGTCAACAGGTGTGAGCAAGAGCACGGAGGTGCAAAGTGCCAATGCCTCGCTGCTGGCACCGAGCGTGGCCTTCATGCACAAGAGATGACAATTGCAGTGTTGTGCAGTCTGCCCATCAAAAAGCATTGTTGCCTGGCACCTATATATCATTCAACTTGTGAGCAGGCACCGTGCCATCGGAACAGATGGTAGGGAGAGAAAGCAGCCAAACTACCACGTACAGGAGATGCATTAAAGTATAGGTGTGGAGAGTGATTTCCAGCCAAGAACGTCAAAACAGCTCTCTTCGTCTTGAATTTACATGCCCAGAGTTAAGGGGATGGGCAAGCATTTAACTGCTCTCCCAGCTGGATACGGTTCCATACACACACAAAAAGCTTCTACTTCAGCTCACTTCAAGTGAGATTTTGGCCCAGCTGAATTAGGCGGGGTATTGGAAATGACAGAGAGAAGCATTTTAAAGTGATCTCCACCTTTTCTGGCTCTTCTCTGGATGTCCCCCTCTGTGGAATAGGTGAAAAGACACTCTCATGGCCAATTGTTATTTATGGAAATTCGCAGGGTGCTGTAAAGTACTCTTTGCTTTCTAGTGTAAATGTCTTTACAAAGAAGACCATAACACTTAGAAGTAATGGCACACTTAAAAAAAAAAGAAGAGCACTGCATTGTTGCTAGGCCCTCTCCTATGGATAGGATGCACATTCAGCAAAAAAATCCCAACATTTTCAGATAAAGACTGTGGACGTGTACGGTATCCTCGTCTGGAATACATATTGGGAATGTCCTTTCATGCTACTAAAACAAAGAAGCATTAATGATATCCTAACAGTGAGGGGGGAAAAATTGTTTAATATACTCCTTCATGAACCATTCTACTGAGCTATTCTACCGACTCTTAAAATGGCACACTGCAGCCTGTTTGTGTCTTTGTGCTTTCCGGGGCAAATTTACTGAGTTTATGAATAAAAACACATTGGGTTTGGGTTTTTTTCAAACCTCAGTTTTTCAAAATTCTACCTAGGAATTTAAAGCCAGCCCTCACCTACCATCACCATAAAGAGCTCAGGCTGAGTTCTGTCCCCATTTTCACTTGTGAACTGTACTGTCTTTGGATTATGACCTTCCTCACACCTGAAGCCTCATTGTTTTCAAGACGAAATTTTACTTCTTTTTTGTTGTTGGCCTGGTTTTCATAGCAGTGTGAAGAAGGGTGTGTTTCTCTGAAAAGCTGCAGGTGCAGTAATACTTTCATTTAAGTCTCTAGAGCTCTAATAAGCACAGATGAAGAGAAAGGGGATTTTTTTTCAAAAAGACCTTGTGTTCTGTGGCTGCTGTAAGACTGCTTAATGTCTTTCAGAACCAGCCTTTAAAGCTGGCACTGACTGGAATTTCCTTAGTTGCCAAGTGTGTTTGGACTTGGGGTTTGGATTCAGCCCTATCTGTTGAACAAATGAAGTGAATCTCGGTCTAAGAGGAAAAGTGGGAGAGGGGAATAAATATGCCTAAAGAAGAACAAGACATTACTGAAGATGAATTCCTGCATTTTAACTAATTGCAGGAGGGTTAAAGGATTGACAACCAGTATTTTTCTTTTAATAAGGTGGAAGTGAAGAGCCCTAATCTTCTCATAGGGAAAACCATTGGACTCTCTCATAGGAAGCTTCTTTGTGCATGGGATTCTTAAGGGAGAGTATAGTTCCTGTTGCTACAGAAAACCTTCCTTAAAGGACACAAGGAACTCTTCATCTCAAAATTCTGATACAACGATAGGTGTTTCTGTAGTTCACTTTTTTCCTCAATATTTGATTTCCTGTTTTTCCTTCTCAACTGTTCATCCCATAATACCGTTTCAGAAAGCAAAACTGTGTGCTAGGTCTTTCTCTTAACTTAAGGGATCTTGATAATTCTATGCTTCAGTGGAGAAACAATTTTAAGTCTTAGCAATGAGTGTGAACAGTACGATAAAGACTTCCTGGGCCTCAGTTCCCTTCTGCAGAACACAAGCAAGGATTATCTTTCCTTGCCTAGGGAGACTTTAAATTCTTCAGGACGAAAGAAATCCCACAAAATCCCCCAAAAATGGGATTTTAAATGGAGTTAGTGCAGTATGAACTTTCAATGCAAACTGAGGCTGAGGTGTTAAAGGAAATGGTGAGTGAAGGGGTTTCGCCTTTGTGTGCATGGTTAGGAGTTGTCTTAGAAGTGCACTGAGTGGGGCAAAGCGATTCCCAGATGATGTATTTTTGCTAGATAGACAAGACTTCTGGTTCTGTAAAGTGCTTCACGATTGCTGGAAGGAGGCTGAGAAAGAAATGCAGGGAGCTGGTGCTATCAGTGTGTGACAATGCATTCATGGCTTTTTTCCAAGCCTACCCTAGGCTATCGCAAGCAGAACACCTTAATCCATTTTGTGTATGTCTAGTCAAATATCATAAAATCACAGAATGGCTTGGGTTGGAAGGGATCTTAAAGACCATCTAGTTCCAACCCTTCCACTAGACCAGGTTGCTCAAGGCCCCATCCACCCTGGCCTTGAACACTTCCAGGGAAGTGTATATTCTCAGGTAGGTCCAGGTGCATCTTCTCTGAGAGAAGGTACTTAACTGCATCCATTAAGGGGACAGATGCCTGATTTTCCTCCTTAGTCAGTGAAGGACAACAGTCATCTCAGATAGCAAGTCAGATTTTATGTAGCTTAAATTGCTCCTTAGAGGTTCCTGTCTCTGCCCCTGTGGAGATATTGGCAAGAGGGAGCCCAGGGTGACTGCAGCCCTCAGCAAGTGCCTCAGATACACATGGTGCTAACCTGTCATGAAATGGGGGCAGTTGTGGTTTAATCCCAGACAGCAGCTGAGTTCCATGCAGCCACTTCATGATGGAATGGGGGAGAGAATCAGAAGAGTAGAAGTGAGAAAACTTACGGGTTGAGATAAAAACAGTTTAACAGGTAAAGCAAAAGCTGCGTGCACAAGCAAAGCTAAACAAGAAATCCATTCACCGCTTCCCATGGGCAGGCAGGTGTTCAGACATCTCCAGGACAGCAGGGCTCCAAATGCCTCCCTGCTGCCTTCTTTCTCCTTCTTCTCTAGCTTTATATGATAAGTGTGACACCATATGGTCTGGGTTATCCCTTGGGTCACTTGGGGTCAGTTGTCCTGGCTCTGTCCCCTCCCAACTCCTTGTGCACCTCCTGCCCACTCGCTGGTGGGGTGGGGTGAGAGGTGGAAAAGTCCTTGGCTCCATGTAAGCGCTGCTCTGCAGTAACAAAAATATCCCTGTGTTACCAACACCGTTTTCAGCACTGATACAAAACATAGCTCAATATTAGCTGCTATGAAGAAAATTAACTCCATCCCAGCCAAAACCAGCACAGTGATCTATCCAGCAGATTTCATACCAAAACCAGTTGGGATGCAGTTCTCTTCTCTTCAGGTAAATACTGATGTTGCTGTGTGGACTGAAATGAAGCTGTGGGGTTTGTTTCCTGCAGGGTGTGAAATGGAAAAGGCCTTATTCTAGCTGGGATGGGGTTGCTGTGCCTTGGTGCTGAATTGGGGTGGGCATGGGTGTGTGACTTCACTTCTGTGCAGCTCTCATGAGTGTGTGACTTTCACTTCTGTGCTCCTCCTTCATCTACCTGCCTGCATCAATTGCTTGTAGGAGACTGTGTCTGTCCAGTAAGGATTATTTTGGTTGGGACTAGTGATGTAAAGGCAAAAAGACCACTTAAGAGGAGAGTTTATTTCCTTTTTAAATAAAAAACATGATAGACAATTTTTCTGGGATTTTTTGAGACGATTCTCTGGTTTAGGTAGTTTATAGAATTGAAAAAGTTGCTGACTTTCTTCACATCTCCTGTTTTTCTTGACAAATAAGATTGAAAGTGGTGTAATTCAGCACCATCATAGTGTTAATGTGCCTGCAAGACTCACTGGAGTCTTTTCCCTGGTTTGTGTTCTGCCACTCCTTCCTGCCCCTGGAGGATGGAGGAAACATTAGGCACATGTGAGAGTTGTGATGGTCCGGTTTCTCAGGCTGGGATGGATTTCAGTTTGTGTCTCAGTTAAACCCCTTTTCCAAGTCACTGTGACTTCATTTTGAGATATTGGGAACATCCCAGTTTAGATGCAGCTGGGCTAAAGGTGGCCTTAAGTGTCTGAGGGAGGTCATGGCTTTGCCTACGGAGTTTCGGTCGGTTGAGTAGGAATCTGACAAGCATTCCCCTTCAGAGGCAAACATGGAGAGACTCATGGCCCTCTCTTGTGCAGTGTTTTCAATCACAGGTTTAGGTAGATAGAGGAGATAAGGAGAGAAAGATCTCGAGACAGTATCTGAGCATATGTGTGCATGCATCACACAGATGAGAACAGAGCAGTGCTGGGACAGTGAGAGCTGAAAAAGGCCTGCACACTAAATAGCTTTTGTTGAGATTTTAGCCTTCAAATGCAAATAGGAGGGAGGTATAGTGGGAAGGGAAAAAGATGTGATTGAGCAGTAAACATGAGTGATGGTTGCAGGATAAATAATATTATTAACTTACATTTTATTACTGTGGCTGCTGTGATAGCAGAGGGCACTTTTTACAGACACACAAATAATAATAGCCCAGAGAAAAGCACATGGTCCATCAAACCCTTCCCTCTGGCAGCAGAAAATACAAATCACCAGGTATGGTAGCTGACCATCTTATGCACAATTATCTCTCTTATGACTGCATGGCTACATTCGCTCCCTGCTCCAAACATATTCAGCTCCCTCTTGAACCGATGTTCACCATTTACATCTATTACTGACTTCAACAAAGACCATTTTATTCTGTGCAATGACAGTCCTTTGCAGAAGGATATTCTGTCTGAATTTCTCATCCAGCTTTTTGCGGTCTTTCCCTTGTCAATGTCAGTCTTTGTGACCTCTTGTTTTGAATGATAAATTTTCAGAAATCTTATTTGGCAGTAATCAATTCTTCTCCCTACAGAATCCTCTACATTTTGAAAGAGCTTGTCTTCTGATTCTTCTCCTTTCAAAGTCAGTGTATATTGACAGTCTTCATGTACAGTTTCTCTGCAAAACCACAAATTAGAAAAAGCTTTAAAAATGAGGGATAAAATAAATCATTGCTGACTGCCTGAATGGCATTCTTCTCATTTAACATGGATATTATTGAAAGGAAAATGTGCATTTAATATAAAAAGGTGTTCTAATCACTCTGTCCAATTACAGCAAAGCATGAATGATGGTAACATTTTTCAAGCTTCCAAATAAAATGAGAAACATTAACCCAAATGGGATGTTGGTATTCTGCTGCAAATGCCTTAGAGTTTCTTTCTTCAGTAGCCCTTCTTTCTGCTCTTATTGCCCGAGGGGATTGTTGTACCTCCTGAAACACAGATGGTAACTTGGTGTTCTACCTCAACTGATGGAAGTTTTTTTGCTAGCCTGATACCAATACTGGAAGGCTGGGTGTCTGAGAATAAATAATTCTGAAGAGCACACTGGAAATGTGTACTCACCCCCTAAATTCACTGACACTGGTGTCTCTATTTCTGTTTCAGTGGTAGGATTATGACGACAAATGCTTTGTGGGCTACTCTTGATTGTCTTCTGCTGTGTTCAGCCTCAAATTCACTGACACTGTTGTCTCTGTTTCTGGTTCACAGCAGTATTCTGATGACAACTGCTCTGCAGGCTGCTCTGATTGTCTTCTCGTGTGTGCACCGGACAAATATTACTACTACTAGCACAAATATTCAGTACCATCAATACCTGGTACTAACACGAGGCACTAGTAATACTGAATTCTAGATAGTGCTGCTACCCTCTAATGCTAGGCAATAAGACTGCTGAATATACCAAAGAGTCTGTAGTGTGTTTGTGCTATTAAAGTTAATACAAATTCTTTACATAAAGACACTTCAGACTGTTCAACGTTGATCATATTTACCCTTTTCTATGGGTAAATCTAGGCTGATCCCATAAATCCACACATGTGGTTCAAGAGACACATTACAGTAAGTTTCATCCATTATTTTTAGTTTGATTCCACTCTGTTGTAGTCTTTGATTTTCTGTTGGACTCCATGACTTCAAATTTCATAATCAGAACACTGCCTGAACACTATAATGCCATAGTCCCGTTACAAATAGCACCTAAGACTTTGTGTTTATTTTAAAATTCTTACCAATCCATCTCTCTCCTAACGTGATTAAAACAAAACACTTGCCTGCACTTTCTTGCAACAACAAATGATTTGTGTTAATAGCTTTTATTTTCTTGTTTAGTGAAAGACCTTTGGCATAACAGATAAGAAATTGTTTCAAATAATGAAAATTTTAAGTTTTAAGCTCAAGGTGGGCTAATTCAACTTATTTGGGTTTGCTGAGGAGCACGAGTGCATGCACAAGGGAGTAAGCTGTTGTAAATCAGTGGCTGTGTGATAACTAGGCTGTCTATTCTCTTACCCTGTCATAAATGCAAGGTGGTTTACTCTGAAGTGAAAGATGAGGAAGTGCCCTCACCGTTACCGTGAGAATATACACCGGTAATTACCCCAGAGCAGCTGATATGTGGCAGCTGCTTCCCTGTGTAGGCTGCATCTTATGATATATGTGAGATAATTTGAGGGAGTTTATCCCTAATAGATGACTCCAGGATTGTCACTCCTTACAGCATGGGAAAATGTAGTATTACATTTAAGAGGAAATAGGCAATTTGGCAATTTTTTATTTACAAGAGGTGGTTGGTGGCTGAAATCACGGTACTGTATCATTCCTTCCCTCTTGCTGGATGTCTGAGTTGCAGGTGGCACTAGTTCCCATGAGAAATTCTGGATGAAAAAATCTTTGTGCTGAAATCTTCGTGTCTTTGGAACTTAAGGTTATTTTTATGAAGGCACAGCTCTTGTCCAGGACCTGGCTGGTAATGACTCATGTGGCTTTAGAAAACAATAAAGAATCAAATATCAAGAAAACACTCGCCACACAGGTTTTTAGTGACAGATCCCAGCTACAAGAAAGAAAATAATCTGTTATCAGAACCCAGTTTTCCAGTGGTTTGTATGTGTTAACTTTCACTCTAATATGTTAAATGATATCTTTCCCCCCATTTTTTAACTCATTATCTCTTGGCCTTTCTGTAAATAACTGAAATGCTGTGTTTTCCAGCCACTGTCTTTATTTTAACAAACTGATCTTTTAAAATATTGTGAAAATAACTGAAAACCCTTGAAAAGACTGTCAGAATTCCTCCTTTTCAAGCTGCATATAACCTTTTAAAATGTAAGATTTAAAATTTGCATGTGGCTGGAGACTTTTTCAATGAATGGAAATCTATCAAGAAATTGGTGAATTATCTTTTTCCTTTTTTATTTTTTTTTGGCATTTTACCTTCTTTATGTAGGTTACTTCATTGCTTCTTGCAAAGACTCTTCACTTGCATTCTGCCTCTCAAGGCCATAAAAGTTTTTGTGTGCCTACTCAGAGTGAATTGTCTTGCAGCGGTGGTGAAGAGAACCCTCTAAGTCTCTTATCTCTTTTAGACATTGTAAATCTTTGTAATGTACTTAGATTCTTGGGATGAGAAAAAAATATTGAAGGCCAAGGCATTATTTAGTTCAAATTCTGTTGACTATTTTATGTTTTTGTCCTTCAAAGAAGTTCAGGGCTCAGTAAGTGCATTATAAAGAAAGATAAAAGAATTTTGTGGTACGCAGCCCAAGGAAAGAAGTGTATCTTTTATTACTTATGAAATGAACACTAAAATTATTGTCTCTAGAAACGCAGATAAACACATTAAACCCCTAATAGGCTGTGTTTCATGGAAAAATATATTGCAGTTTGAGAGGTTCTCTCTTTGAAGTCATCTGATAAAGGATTTTAATTGAGATCATTTCAATATGCAAATATGGTCTGGCCATTATACATCATTAATGCTTAGGCTTAGTGTAAATATTCCAGTCTAAAGGCTGGCTTTCTGCATGCTTCCCACCTACACAGAGAGAGCTTATCATAGGCAATTATCTTACCCAAATAAAAAATGAAAATGGGAAAGTTAAATAAATAAAAGAACATTCTGATGGAATCACAGCGATGTGCTTCTTGGTTAGCATTAGCCCTGGCTTTCGGACAGCTGGATTGGTTAATGCTTGTCCTTTGCTTTCGCATCAATCTCAGTGAATCTTCCTGTATTCCACAGTGACATATGCCTGGTCATATCTTTTCTGCCTAACAAATAAGCCATTGAGATAACAAAGGCAGGATCCATATGGAAAACTATAGTCCTAAGAGAAGGTAACCTAGATATTTGGTCTCGATCTGAAGTAAAATCACAGAACAAATAAGTAATAAACTGGACTCCCTCTGGAATAATTTACATCCTTTGGATTTTTGATACTGTATGAGTTAACAGGTATTTAGAAATCAAGCTCTGTCCTTTCCATAAAAATACATAATGGCATATAGGCTTTTTTTGGATGCACAAAGAACAACAACAAGAAAGGCATCCAACTCTCAGTGACAGTTGAAAGGAGTGAGATGCCAAATTTTCAGTTGTACTACTGAAAATCTCCCCTATCGTGGCAGAGTTCACATATGCAGTATTGGGAATGTAACTTATGTTCTGTCTCTCAGCATGTACTTAAACTGGCTGCAATGAGAAAATCCAATTCTCAGAAATTAAAGCTGTTGCGAACAGCTGATCCAAGTTGTGTGTCTCATTCTGCATCAGAAATGCACAACTTCTCAAGGTCTTCTAGAGCAAGAAATTCATTCTGTTTGGAAGCTTAATATAGCACTTGTAACATTCATAACCAAACCCAACCTGTGATTTATAGGTTATGGTTACTAATTTTAATGTGGATACACTTATTCAAAGCACAGTCTAAATAAAGGTTTAGTGTCGATCACATTTACAAACACTACAGTTTGAAATAATTAAAACAAACAGATGGAAAAAAATACCTGCTAGTTAATTCCACTTACACATGTATTTATTATTATGCAAATTAGGGAAAAACCTTTTCAGATGGTGTCATCTTATCCCTCAGCAGCATTTCCAGTATCTGTGTTCAAGCTGATTCCCTCTGCTGCCTAGGCAGTGGGCTGAAAATCCGGAGGGCCGCTTCGCTCCCCATTTTTGCTCACTCATCTTTAGTCAAGACACTTGGTCCCTTGGCATGTCTGTTTCATGAACAAATAAAATTATAAATACCCTCCTCTGTAACATATTGTGAGAATGATGTATCTAAATCAATCACCAAGCTTTTTGTGTCTGTGGTGCTTTCTGAGCCATTTCTTTCTTCTGCCAGTGACCAACTTGTGGGTACATGAGGGGGTTCGTAGGAATGAATTGGACACAGTCTAAGGCCTGTCTAGCTAGTAAGGACTAAATTTCCACAGCTTCTGTAAACCAGGACATTTTGTATTGTCTCTCCATCCACTCTCCTGTTTGTCTCTGTCATGCCAGCTTCCATCTTTTTTTCCACTCCTATCTGTATTTTCTTTCCAGCCATTCTTCAGTGGATTCTCTGAGAGTTGTCTGTTGAAGTATCTGTACTGCTTCTCTTTCCTGATCTATAAACATTTAATATAAAGGACCATCATAGTACATTTCAAAATTCAAGAAATTAACAGAGCCATTTACAGATGACCCGTGGGAGAAGGAAGAAAGAATCCTGTAACAGAGAAGGGTCACTGGGTTTTCAGAGTCTAAGAGGCCCTGCTTTCTTTGGGTGGCTATAATGAACAGTCCTGCTGGACACATATTGGTGTTTTGCCATCCAGAGCAGTATTCACTTTAGTCTGCCCCTAGCTCTCTGTCCGTGTGTCCTACAGACAAGGGGGTGATGACAGACTTCTGCAGAAGTCCGAGCCTCAGAAGTGTGTGCAGATGCCTCAGCCCTTCTGTGCATCGTGGGCAGGGGTTGATTTGTAAATTCATCTGGCCATTCACTGCTCAGACAGGGCCGTGTGGGAGCATGTGTCCCTGGCTGTGGAAAAGGACATGCCATAGCTGTGCTCGTTTGATGGGCCTTCGCCATTCAAATGGGCTGAAAGCAAATGTTTACCTCAGATGTCCATGTGGCAGCTTGGTCCTTTCAGCTGCCCATTAACAAGAACCAGTGCTGAGTGTAACAAACTGCCTCTGTGTGCCCCAAGCTTCATGCAGGACACTTCCTGCTGCTGGCACTGCCCTTCATGTCCCAGGGCTCCTGCCATGTAAGGGACACCTCAGCAGCCGTTGTGCAGGGATGTTTGCTCAGAACAGGATGAAATGTGTGAGTTAGCAGCTTGGCTTGCTTGTGCACAGGTCCTGCTGGCTGCAAACGCCAGCTGAGATCTGGTCTATGGTGTTCAGGCTGGCCAGGGACAGTGAGGGCATAGGACACAACTATTCCTCCCCAACAGCTCATACCCTGTAGAAATCAACCCAGCGACGCCAGCTGTTGCAGCCAAACCTATATTACCTTTAAACTGTGAAGAGAAGACACAAGAGGCCTTGTTTTGGGCAAACTATCTCCCTGTTTCCTTGGGTTCATGTGGATCATAATTTTACCATAGCTGTGGTGCTAGTAGAGGTCACATTAGCTAATTTAAAGCTAGCTCAGTTATGTCCATAGAATGCCAAGGCTAAGGTGACGTTTGATCCCGTTTGTCATGATGTACTGCAGAACAGCAGAGTGTACCCAGGGACCATATATATGCAAGGCATTTAAAATCACAACGCCGTTTCTCAAAGATCTTCAAACTGTCACGGTTTCTTCCTGCCTTTTCTGAGAGCACTTTGAAAAATCCTCTGGAATTAATGAAAATTTTGTGCAGATGAAAGTCTAGGGAGAACATCCCATTTCAGTATTTAGAAAGGAAGGATGCATTTCCAATTCTACTTTAAAACAATTTTTCTTGATGTTATATACCCTAAATGTCATGAGTCAAAGTAATTTTTTTTTTGGTAGCATTTCAAATTTTGGATATTTTGTTTTGATTCAGAACAAAGCCAGTGTATAAAATCCAGAACCGGAAGTCGGCAAATCATAAGGCTTTGCCAGCTGCCAGCCATTGCCAAAATCTGGGAAAATTCATCTGACTCTCACAACTGGACCCAGTTTCCATGGGGCACGGGACCAAAACTCTAGATCCAAGTGCTGAATCTCTGAGAATATTTATTCAGGAGGAGAACTTTTTGTATTGTCTTTTTCCTTAAAAATTTGAATCATAAATTTCAAAAGAATTCTGTAATAGGAAAGAGGTTTGTGTACTGGAATGAGGCTAGAAATTCCGGCTTCTTGACTTGGCACAGACAACTGCAACAATCTAATTCAGGTCAAAGAGGAAAAGAGAGAGAGAAGAATAGGGAAGAGGCAAGAAAGAAAAAGAGAATCAAAGAACTGGGACTGAGGAGGGACTGGGATATGGAGAGAACGTACGCTGGTGAGGAGCAGAGAAAGAAAGGGGAAAAGAAATAAGGGGAGAGGAGGGACAAGACAAAGAAATGGGGGAAAAATAGAAAAAGTACAGAGGGCAGAGAACAAAAAAAGAAGAACTTAGAGACAGAAGGAAAAGCTGCAGGGAAGAGGGTTTATTAGAGAAAAAAATCGCAGCTTGCTGAAATAGGGTTGGCGTAGAAGATTTTTATTTCATATCCTGCTGCCTAGGCTCTGATGATTCCTAGGCTGAAGGTATATGACACTGGTAGATAACATACAGGCAGCTTCTGTGCTCTTCTGAAAAGCTTTTTGTGTCCCTGACAACTTGTTCTAATTGCACAAGTTCAAACACTTCAGATGTTCTGTGTGGCTACAAGCACTTTAGAAAAGGTTGATGTAGAAAAACCATCTCTCTGTAGTATCCGTGGACTGACTTTTCTTCACAAGTGCATATGTTGATAGTTAACTTGGATAGTTAATCCAAGTTCAGAGAAGATATTGCTAACATCTTGGATTTAAAAAAAAAAAATTAGATTGTAGGAAATCTGTGGGGAAAATGAAATTTGCCTCTGTGTTTTTGGTGGGACTGTCTCTATCTTTTCCTGAACTAAGGAATGTTTGTTCAAGCCCTTCCTTCGGTCTGCCTCCAGCACACCTAGGTTCTTTATCCAAGCCTAGCTCAGCCACATCAGCCGCTGACTTCACTTTTAATGAGTAATAGAAAATGCTTTCAACCTTCAAAGCCCCGAGAAGTACATGAAACTTATTATGATGTGACCAGGGAAAGAATAGTCTATGTCTCACCTGGGACCTCATTTGAGGTCCTCTTGGGAACTGATCGGGGAAATGGCAGAACTGACTGGAGCTGAAAGAGCAGCATAATGGGGAAAAAAAGGGGGTTAGCAAGCAGAGACAGGCTTCTAAGTTTTAAGGCTCCTTTCATTGCTGAGGGGAAGAATTGGTTGCATAAAGGGATTTTGGAGGTAGGAATCATTCAGAACCAGAAAGCAAAGGTTGCAGATTAAGTTGAAATAATGTTCCGAGAGAAAGGAGATGTATTTAAAGGAGAAAGATTATGTGGGAAAAGAAGCAGGGCACTAGGACTTTGAGTCATTGGGATGCTTCAAACTGTGTATATTGTACGCTTATTTCTTGTTGCTGGCTTGCATCACCTGAAGTGAAATCCTGGAAGTAACATGCTCTGCTTATTTTGTACAGAAATGTGAGGGAAGACAACTGCAGAGGATCTCTTACACAGAATGGCTTCTCTACGTCTTTGTATATAGTTCTTTGGGCAATCTTAAAAGGAAGACAATTCAAGCGGATTAAAATACAAGAGAAGTACAGGCAGTCAGGGAATGTATGCTATTTCTTTCCACTTTTGTCAACCACACCCAATTTTCAGGCTGGATGCAAACAAAAGCATCTTAGTCATTTGAGGTGGGAGAGTGATGTATCTTCACAAAACATTCTGTGCGAGGCTGTAGAAGCAGAGCACCCAGGCTGCACCTAATCTGTGATGTGCTTGGCTATGCAGGTGTCCAACTTGCAAACCTGGGTGTGTAGTGTTCCCACACCACCACTCAGATGGAAGAACTGCGGTTGCAGGCACTCTTCACCGTTCCCAGGTAACTCACCATTGGGTGGACATGTAATTCATTTTTGGGCTAGACAATATATTCACAGTCTGGTCTGTGCTTTGTCAGAGGTCTGGAGTTGTGTGCCGTAAGAAGGGTAGCTTTGTGAAAATACTGACATGGAAAAAGCGAGAGAATACACATTTTCTTGAATTTCCTGCAGGATCGTTCCCCAGCATTGCAATCATCGTAGCACACAGGAGACCCGTCACATTACTGGGATGTTGGCCCAAAGAGTATAGACTTGTTTGAGGCTGTGGGGAGGAAAGGTGACAAAGCACGTAGGGGGAGATGAAATGAGTGTTACGATTTCAGTTTCTGTGAAACAAGACTCCTTCAGTTTTAAACACCTACTAAAATGCTCTTTACCTGACACACCCACACAGGAAAGTTGACTATTCACACGTGGTGGGGGTAGCTGGGGAGAGAGATGGGCCTGTAAAAGTTAATCTATAGTTTAAACAGTCCCAGCTACTCATAAAATCAAAAGATGATAACAGCACGATTTTTCTTCCGCCTGTTTACATATGTTATGAAAGGCACTACAAAGGGAACATCAGTGGTATATTCTGACAGAGTGCAGGAGCTGGCAGATGTTTGTTAATTAAAAGAATTCAGGTAATGAAACAGTACCGAGAGTTCACCAGAGGCCACGTTTGCACATGCCAGTGCCTGTGTGCATCGTCTTTCACACACCCCTGTTCACCAAGCAGCACCTGATCACCCAGTTGTTTGTAGGCCACAGTCAGCACAGAGACAAAACCACGTAAAACCAGGTTTGAGCCAAGTGTCCTTTGCTTGCAAAGACGCTGTAAACATTAGTTGGGTTTGAACTCACGCAACAATGGCTCTGCTTGTCTCAGGAGTCTGGGACACCTGGGCGCCTGTGCTTCTCAAAATAGGGAACCTCACCTGGCTCAGGGGGGTATTGCCAGGGCTGAGGCCGTGCCTGATTGGACTGTCAGGCCTTCCAGTGAGGGAACAGCACAAAATGGTTTGAGTCAAAGTTGGTTTAGGTGATAGTTCTTTCCCAAAGTCCTTATAGAAGATGGTAGTCATATATACCATGTTGACAATGGTGTGAAAACTGATACCTTGCACACTTTTTCCTGTAGACTGCTTTTCAAACCAAAAAAAAAAAAAAAAAAAAAAAAAAGAAAAGAAAAAAGGAAAGAAGAAAAGGGCCGTGCCCTACCTGAGGAAAGCCCTCATTATAGAAAAAACAATCAAACAAAGTTTATGTTCCAGCTCAAGGTGGACAGAGCCTGACCTAAGCAGGAGAGCCTTCTGGCTCTGCCTTCAGGTGCCACTGGCTTTTGGGATCCAGGATAACAGAACTGGCTTTTGTCAGCCAGCCAAATTGGAAGAACTTTGGTATTTGTGTTTTAAACAGGAATTGCCTTTGCGCTGATGGGACATACTTCTCCACAGACACTTCAAGAATGCATGTGGCAAAGTTTCAGGCAGGCAATGCTGAGTGCAGGGGACACCTGGAGGTGCCCAACTCATAGCAGGTGCCTACCCGCTTACAATGAAGAAAGAGGAGTTATCTTATTCCTGGTTGCTTGTTATTTTATTTTGTTCCAAACCAAAATATACAGTGAGGGGAATCAGAAAAAAACCCACTGATTCAGTGGAGATAAACTTCCAAGCTGAGTTTCAGGGACAGACTGGAGGTTAGGAAACTTGGGTTAAATCATATCTGTGCCATAAATTCCTTCGCAATGTTTCTTGGTGTGGCTGTTCTTGGATGTTCTAGTTCCTCACTCAACATATGGGGCTCATGGCTGTTTCACTGGAAGCCTCATAGCAAACTGAGATTACATTTATCACATAAATTAAGGTGCTTGGAGACCTTTGTTCAGTATATGCTGAAAAGTCCAAATTTACATTGTGTTGAATATTTCTGTTCAATAAAACTGATATGCAACAAGTGATTCATAGAACGTCTCACTGTAGTTAATCTAAGCATAGTTTGAAACCAGTTTTCCTTGTGGTTTCTTGCCACGTCTGCTTAGAGTTCCAGCAAAAATCCAGAACTGCAGAGGTGTGTTAACACACTCTCCCATTGCAGCCCAAGCTAAATATTTATTCTCTCTTGATGATTTTTACCTCAGTCCTAAGAGCTCCATAAAGCAGATATCTGTGCAAACTCTGCAGGAAAAATGATTGTTTGTTCATTTCAGGTCATTTTGGGTGTTTGCAAATTCATCATTCAATTAGACATGAGCTATGTTTGCCACAAGAGCAGTGAAGACTCAAAATGTGTTCAAATTTACTGGTTATAGGTACATGTAGAAGAAAATTCAAGATGTGGTTAATACTTGTTGTCTTACAGCCCCTCAGATTTTCTCTTAAAGCGAGTATTTCTCACACTCCTACAGAATGTCTGTAGGAGTCCTGTATTTTATCCTGGAATACCTGCATAGCCTAAAAATGATACCACAGAAAATCTCATTTAGGTCAGTGAATCAAACTCAGTTCTTCCCAAATACTTGAGTTGTACTGAGTCCAAAAGAAGCCTTCTGTGGAACAAGCTAGTAAGTGCTGAAAATAGTTTTGTAGTAATTTTGGGGGTAGCTTTTGAAAGTCCACATGAAACCACATTCTGGTTGTTTAAGAGCCTTATGGTGGGCCTGTTCACACTGGTCATTAAACTTCCACTCTGACACTGGGGTTTAGAATTACCCTAAAGCTGAACGAGATCTAAAATTCTTCATATTGTTTCATTTAATTAATTCAATCATCCCAAGTGTGCCTGTTTCAGGACATAAAGCACAAGACAGGAGTACATTGGAAGTGAATTTACAGCAAGCTGAGATGTATAGCCACACATCTCCTCACGTCAAACCTTGATTATGGATGAGCCATTTGTTCTCATGCCCTTCCTCGAAGACATATGCACTTTCAAAAACCAGGTTTTTGAATATTTCTGTTGAATAAGCCTTATAACTTCGAAGACAAGACCATTCCAAGGGTTGCTGTTCATACTGGTCTGCAGACAGAATTTCTCCTTCATTGATGAGTGAGAAGGAAGGTCAAGACATGGCCCTTCTGTCTTAGTACAGCAGTTGTGTCTTGGGGTGACCATATGATGTGTGTCCCCTCTCACTGCTCCATGCCCAGACATGATTCCTGTGCCTTTCTGTGTCTTTAAAAGTGGGTGCGAGAGAAAGGAAAAAAAGCCAGACAAACTTTTCAAAACAGTTTTGTGTTTAAGGACACGGAGGGAGATAGCTGCTGCTGCTGCTGCAGAGCAGAGGAAAGCACCTTCCTGCTTTTTCCTGGCTCTTGGCTCCTTTTCTCAGAGGAGAGAGACGGAGAGTTAAACTCCTTTGTTTCCCTGAGACTCTGGGTTTTTCCTTCTTCTCTTCTGGACTGTTCAGAACACCAGAACATCAGAACCTCACTGGGAGGCCTCACACCTCAGCCCGGAGGGGCCCAAGCCGACCCAGCTCCGAAGAGGAGAGAGAGGGAGAGAGACCACACCCACGGAAAGGACTCTAAACCAGGTTTTCTCTCCACAGCGTGAGGTTTTATTATTTAGCATTATTCTTTTCTCATGTGTTTGTTAAATAAATAGGGGTTTTTCCCCTTCTTTCACTTTCCTTTGAGGAATTTTTTCCCAAACCTTGTTGGGGAGGGGTGGCTGTAACCTGCCTTCTCTAGAGGAGACGTTCCTCCCAGAGCGTTCCTCCGAATTTTGTCTCAAACTGGGACAAGTTGTGTCACTAAAAAAGGCCGTACTCTCCATGTTGACTTTAGTGTAGCACTGTTCTGGTTTGTACCTGCCCTATGCAGTGCTGCCTGAGCCATGAGTGCTGCTGGAAGATTCCTGGTAGGTTCTGGAAGCATGTCTTGGAAGGGGTCTGACTCTGCATGCTGCAGTGGCTGCCTTGAAAAACCTGTGGTCTTGAGTTATACATTGTTGGGATGCATCAATGGTGCCTTTTGTTCCTTAAGGGCCTCTCTCCCCATTCACCCAGCTCATTGTAACAAGTGCAGGTGAAACACATTCAAGTGGGTTTATATTCATATGTGCTCAGTTGGAATTTGTCCTTGGAGCATTTACTCCTCAGTCTGTTTCAAAGGTGGGAGCCCGGTGTGGTAGATTGTAGTGTCTCAGAAGGTCTGTGAACTGTGGATCAGGAAATGATCATTTTGCAATGAGAGAAACTTCCATTTTCTCTTCTCTCTCTCCTATCTCCGATAGGTTACCTTTCAGTTGTAATGGGAGGACTGTGTGTGCTACAACTGATGTGGAATATCTGTGGAAACAAAGTGCTCTGTGGCAACCAGGAATGACTACTCTACTGTAATCTCTTCATTCACAGCTGTGTTTTAAAGCTTTCCATCAGAAGGCTGAAAGGATGCATGATGTGACTGTCACCTTCTAAGGTGACTTCTACCTTTTAAGGTAAGCAGTCAGACTTTCTAGGCTCATCAGCTTAATTCTTGAGTAAAACTTTACAAAATGTGAAGGCTGGCCACTTGATTCCAAGGCAGCTGCTGCAATTACATTTCCCAAGAGCTATTACACTTCCTTGTCACCTTACTGTAATTTCAATCCTTCACCAGCATGGAACATCATCAATGTAATCAGGCCTTTGTCATGAGTAGGAGGATCCATGTGGTAAATGCATTGTGGCTGAATAATGAAGAAGGTGGAGTGAAACACACTTGTTTCCTGTGTCCCACACTGCCCTAGAGTGCTATGAACAAGCAGGCTGAGGTTTTAAAAAGTTCTTCTGGAATTTTTGCAATTAATAGTAATGGCATAGGATTTCCAATTTTCTATAATAGCTTCTACAATCTCAACAACAGGATTCCTTTAGGTGGATGTAAAAGTTTAAATTTCACTCTGCTTCTCTCTTCTCTTCTCTTCTCTTCTCTCTTCTCTTCTCTTCTCTTCTCTCTTCTCTTCTCTTCTCTTCTCTCTTCTCTTCTCTTCTCTTCTCTCTTCTCTTCTCTTCTCTTCTCTCTTCTCTTCTCTTCTCTTTCTCTTTCTCTTCTCTCTCTCCTCTCTTCTCTCTTTTCTTCTCTTTTTTCTTTTTCTTTCCCCCTCCCTCCTCTTTCCCTCTCTTCCTCTCTCTCATACTCTGTTGTTTTAGGGTTTTTTTTCAGTGACTAGCAAAATAAATGTTAAAATTGAAATGGGAATTAACAAATGGAAAAAGCTGCTGACAAAACATACATAACAGTTGTGGTGTAAACACCCTGCTCAAAAGAACAGATTTTCCATAATATCTGTCACTTTGCAAGAAGGAAAAAAATAATGCTTCACAGAGCAGTATAAATAAATAACAGTGTGATGTGTAACTAATATTTTCTAATTTTCATAGGAGCCACCATCTTGGCAATATTGTGTTGCCTAGGAACTAACAAAAACATGTCTTTTTTTGTTTTGTTTTTAATGGTTCCTTTGTGCCCTGATATTTTTCCAAGTTGGCAGCTGCAAGGAAAAACAATGTGATTTGGTTAGATTCAGCCCCTCTCTCTCTCAAGTCTGGAACAGAACAGATAAGAACTTGTGTGTCAGAATACAAAGTTTACTCAGCACGAGTCAAAAGCTTTTGATGTTTGCTATCCAATCTGGCCCGGCATCTTTGAAGTTCAGTTACTCATACTACAGCCCCATCAGTAAGAAATAACCATTTTCCCTATGTTAGTTAAAACACTTGATGGATAGGAGCAGCCACAGCAAAAGCAGCCGGATATTTTTTTCAGAGCTGAACTGGGCATTTTTATTTCTGTTGATCCAAAAGAGGAAAAATATTCAACCAAATATAAGGAAGAAAATGGAAAGAAAATTCTACAGTGCAGTTTTGTACCCCGTTCCCGGAATGTTCTTCTGTATGTTGTTCATCAGTTATATGTAGTACACAGTTTAGTCATTCTAAAGGCTCTAAAATACTCATCTGAATCCTCTTTGTATTCCTGGCTTTGAAGTTAGGTATTGGTCTCATTCATTAAAAAGAATGAAACTCTTAAATGCCTTAACCC
This sequence comes from Mohoua ochrocephala, assembly GCA_013398855.1. Taxonomy (NCBI): domain Eukaryota; kingdom Metazoa; phylum Chordata; class Aves; order Passeriformes; family Acanthizidae; genus Mohoua; species Mohoua ochrocephala. The sequence continues at coordinate 50,448 of VZTA01020601.1, forward strand.
ACATCAACAAGCAACTCTTCGGACACAGAAAATGCATTTCCATTCCCATTTTTGCTCTTGGTCAAGAGGTCAACTTAACAGCTGGTGTAAATCAGCAGAGTGCCTTTCCAGTTGGTGGACCTCTACTGATTTACACCAGCAAGGATGTGGCTCAGGAAGGCTGAGATGAAGGAAGCTGCCCCCAGTAACCCATCGCAGAGCGGGAAGTGGAGCCCAGCCCTGAAACCCTGTCATGTGCTTTAACTACAAATTCATAATTAAAGCAGGAAAAGCAGTATGGTTTGTGGTGTATCTCTTATCAGGGTCTTTTGAACTATGCAGTGAATTATTTAATTGGCATGGATAAATTCTTTTCACTTGAACAAAATCCAGTCGCGCTGTTAAATATTACGGATGTCAAATATTAAAATGATTTTCCTGTGCTACTAGTAGTGTTCTTTGAAGGAACACCGTCTTTGTTCTAGGAAATAAAGCCATACAATCAGTATACAACTAGTGAAGTCTCACATTCTCTACCTTTTACCGAGTAAACCTTAGACAACAAAGCAGAAATTCTCCTCTTTCATCCTTCGTGGGTTCTCAAGGAGACCAGTGTTTGTGATTTTTTTGAGGCTATTCTAAAGGGTCAGTTAGTTTACATTCAGTAGCCAAGTAAAAACCTGTACAGACAGAAGGAATATCACCACCCTTAATTGGAAATCTGCAGTCTCAACAAATTGTAACAAATCCAACTTCTATTTTTATTGTAAATATGCCCTGAGTTAGCTTTGGGAAGATGAAAGGCTGATATAAAGGATACAATTGAGTTACAAAGAAAAATGCTGCACAATGGATAGATCTTTTTTTTTCCCAAGCTTTCCTTCTGTGAGACCCTGTCAAGTAACCATTGAGGATTTTTTTATTAACATCTGGGTATTTAGTGTATGGTATTGAAATTCTTTCTTTTCTCTCTTCTCCCTCTTTTGTTACCTTCTTAGCTCTATTTCAAGCTTTGCCTCTTACCACCAATCTGTTGACCTTTTCCATTAGAAGAATATGAAATCTGGGTACCAGTTCTTACCACGATAGAAGAGATTGCAGACAGACTGACACATGCTCACTCCATCCAGCAAAGGAAGGACTGAAAAACGTTATGCACTGCCCCAGGGATAGATAATCTTTTGCCTTACTGGAATATGTAGAAGCTGTTCACAATGGAGTGTAATTGAAAGAATTTGTCTAGTCCTGAGTTGCTCTGCCTGGCCTGGAATGTACTTGAACTTTACCCTTTTTAACCTCGGAGTTAGCAGAAATAATGTAAAGGAAAGTTTCTACTAAAACTCAGGAATTGTGATTGTTGCCGTTTCCACAGCTAAAAGATTAATATGTGTCCTCAGCTGAGGACACATTAATACGTGTCCTCAATAAAGTACCAGGTTATTGTTGAGTCTCCTTTTCCTCTAAGAAGGAATGAAAAACATAGAAAAGAGGGTTAAAACATAGAAAAGAGGGTTAAAACAGATGTAGTGGACTATGCTACTGATTTTGAGACCTCAAATCTTTCTATAGGAGGGCACATCTCCTGCCAGAGACAACATTTGCTCTGCATGACCAAAAATACAGCTATTACTCATTTCACAACAGGCAGAAGTGAGATAAAGTTAGGAAAGAAACAAGGGAAGAAAAAGTGGTTGTCCTTGACCTGTTGCCCAAGTCTGTTGTCCCCCGGCAAGCCCATGGGAAGAAGTAAGGAAATGGATGTTGTGCAGATACACCTTCAGCTGGTTTACAATTTGCATTTGTGGACTCCTGAGACCCGCTGAACTCCCTGTTCTCCAGAGGCTTGGTGCAGGTGGGTTTACCACTCAGGGAGAGTGGGGGTTTCCTTGTGAGAGATCCTGTGAGAAAGGACAAATAGGCACATAGATACACAGATACTTCTTTAGAAATGTGTTAATTAATGCAATGTCTTTAAATGCAGCAGGGTAGTCTTGCTGACAATTGATCTGTCTGTGCACACACATGTTCGGTGCCCTTATCAGAGTGAGAAGAGGTAGGTCATGGGATGCTGGGCTTTTGTTCTTTTTTACTCCCTGGAGAATAATACCCATCTCCCAGGGTAATACTAATAACAAACTTTTCCTCCTACACAAATGCCTGAAAGGTGGTTCTTGAGATATAGTCCAGCAAGGGAAAATCAGCATAGCTCCACAAAGCTGATTTACTGCAGTCTTTGTTTTGATCCAATAGATCTGGTCTGTAAAATGAACCTTTGCCCAACAGAGGATGTGATTTTTACATTGAAAACACCATGTAATCCGAGAAAGATAAACTGCTGGGAGTTTTTATTTCACGTGCAACGTGGCTCTTTTATGTCATTTGAAGAGTGGAAAGAAATCTTAGGATTTATTCAGTGTAATTGCGAATAAGATCTGTGGACTTTAATTCCCATACGTGTACAAACTCTGAAATTAGGCATGAAGTCTCATTGTGTTCTTAATAATCCACTTCCCTGCAATATAGTTGCAGGCACTGTACAGCACTGTTTTTCCACATCTATCTGCAGCGAAAGTGTCTGTGTTTGGACTGTGGCATAGGAAGCTCTGTGATAAATCTGCGTTTGCCTATATTCTCAGCTATACAGCAACTGCTGCTGGTGGCTCGCTGCAGTGAGGCTCACAAGCAGGTTGGCTGGTTTGAGGACAGGCAGAGCTCATGGCACGAGAGCAGCTCTCATTTCTGGTGCAGGCTTACCCATGGCATTTGTGATTCGAAGGTAATGCGCTGTATAGCATTCTTTTATTTCCCACATTCTCTTTCCAAAGAGAGGAAACTCGTGGGCTGATGTTTTGACAGTAAAGCAAATGTCGATTGCTCTTTTATAAATTCTGACAAGCTACTGTATGTAACGTTTATTTAGTGCTCTGTGTGTGTTGCCAGCAACACTAGCTAAATTTCTTCAGCAGAAATAAAAGGGTTCAATCAATCATATGATCTGGGCAACCTGTATTTATATCTCCAGTGTGTCATAACCTAGTGTTGCTTGTCATTTCTTAACTGATCTACAAATATTACAAAAGCAATTTTCTGTCAGACTAAGGCTTGATCACAGTTGACCTCAAACGTCTAAGCATACCCACTGGAGAACCTCCAAAGCTCCACGGATATTTATGGGTCTTGTTCTCTCTCTGCTGTACCCGTTGGTATCAAAGACAACCTACCTGATGCGGTCCATTCAGGTTCCTTCCACCTTCGTACACCTTCCCATCGCTTACCTTTTGCCAGTTTCTAAATGTTCTAGAGACAAAAATAATTACATCTTTCTGTCTTCAGCTGGGTGGTGTGCGAGCTTGGAGAGACACCCACTTTTCTTATGTCGCTCTCGCTCTCTTTCCCTCGTCTCTCTCTTACTAGTTAGGTCTTTGTTATTACAAAATGTATCTTTTTTTTGTTGTTTGGAAAGTGTACAATGAAAACAGAATGCCAGCTGCATCTTTGCTGAAAGAGCAGCCTTAGTTAGCACAGTAGCTTCGGAGCACACTGGGAAACTGTTGATGCTGCAACCTCTATGACTGTGAGAATACTGCTCTGTGAGTTGTTTTTTATCAGGAACTCATAGCTGTTGGCTGGGTGTCTGTGGATTTTTCTGGATTCAAATTTATCCTCCCCCTGCTTTTCTCCCCAATACCAGATTTATCTTTGAAATGTACTCACAGATGGTATAAATCATTTCTAAATGTCCCCGGTACAATGCAGTTTCTTAGGAATTCCTCTTCTCTTGTTTTGCAAATGTTTTTTTTCTTTGGCATATTGAAGTGACCTTGGTGTGTCTTACAACACTCAATATCGGGAGGCTTTATAAAACTCATATCTCAGAAGTGTCTGACATTACATTACAAGAGGATCTGTAAACCTCCGTGAGATGACGAATGTCTTTTTTAAACAACAGACCAAGACTTCATTTAAATTAGTAACATGGAGATTAGAGGAGCTCTTGCAGGCTGTGCTGCAGCCATGCCAGGACTCTAGGAATATCAGTCACATGAAAGCTGTTAAGTTTGAGATGGAAATAAATCAAGGAGCCTGTAAAAACTGTCAGCAGGTCAGGGAAGTTTATGAACTCTTGCTGTATCTAATCATAAATCATAAGAATAAGCTAAAACTGAGAAGAAAAATGTCCTCTTTTGTAATCTAATGCTGTCTGTTAAGGCAATAAAACTCAAATGAAATGCATGCATTGCAATTTTTAGTTGATACTTTACATTATTACCAAAGTGAAGGAAGAGTTTCAAAGTTATAAAAGTGAGACAAATGAGAGGTGGACCTGTACTCGTTGGTGTTTCCAGGCCTGCATCTCCTCTGCCTTCCAGAAACAAAGAGCACTCATCCAGCAAAACTCTTAAGTGTGCACAACTGCAGATGCTCAGGCAGACTTAATAATGACAATGGCCCCTATTCACGTGCTCAAAGTAACATGGAAACAAGCTCTCCCCTGGACTGGAGCTTAAAGGATGGGTGCAGTTATCAGCATCCCACTACTGTGCAGCAGGTAAGGGGTCAGATCTGGGGTGTATGCGTGAGCTTCAGCCTAAGGAGTAGAGCAAAAAACCAAGATGTGAGACTGTTTGACCATTGTGGGGAAGGATGCAAATAATTTGTGGAGGAGACCAACCATTTAACCCTCCTATTTCTCTCTATTGTCACTTTCAAATCCCTTATGACCAACTCGTTTTAAAAGTTCTCTGGCTCAAAACTAAAGCCACTTTCATAGGGCTTTGTTGAGTTTTAGCCCCTTTGTGCCTCAAACTCACCGTGTTTCCATTTGTGCCACTCAGGAAAGAGTCTGTATCTGTTTAGAGCCCCATCGACTTCAATAATACTTTGTACAGGGGTGAGGATTTATTTGTGGGGATTGGATAGCAGGGTGAGGGCCAGAGATTGGAAGCCTTTCTTGCCTGGCACACTGTTGAAAAGCACTATGAATGTTTCCGACACCGATATCGTTACGCTGGCCGTCCGTCTCAGAGCAGGGTAAGTGCTCACAGTACTTTACAGTGGAATGCCAGACGAGGAAGATTTTACAATCCCAGGCCCTGACTTTGCAATCTGATCCTCACTGACAAAGCCCTTACCCTGTCTAGAGTACCACTGAAGTCAATAGGACTAGCTCGGGAGTAAAACACTATTCAGGATGAAAAAAGGACTTGGGAGGAAAAGCCTGATACTACGTGAACAATGCCAGAAAGTGGGAGAGGAAACACCTCATCTTACATTTACCAGAATACAGAAAAGTTTGAGATTAGGTTTCTTCCTCTGCTTCTTAGCAGGATTGCGTGCACCAGCCTTGGAATCATCTGGACTGTGTTTGCTGCTAAGAAATCTGAAAAAGTTATATGTATGCAATTATAGAATATGTACACGGATTTTACCTGTTCAAACTGAGGGCAAGAGAAGCCAGTGTGAAAACATACAGCTGAGAGAAATATATCAGCGATAAGGAAATCTCGATGAGGTTTTAAAATAAATGCAGAGTGAACACCATACTATTGCAAAAATACAGTTCTTAAGGCCTGATACAAAGTGGAGTCACACTTGTTTAATGAAAATTTTGTGAATGTCCTGTAGAAACAGACAAAAAATCTTTTACTTGCTCCAAAAATACTGTGTGGGGTTCTTCTTCAGAATGCAAAACTCTCTCTCGTTGCAGATTTTATGAGACAGGCAGTGAATCTTGTATTCATAAAGCCAGGGAGCTGCTCCATCTGAGCAAACCCATGAAGGGTAATGACAACTCCCTGTATTTTAAGAGTCGGGTGTTTTTGAAGCAAAGTTCCAGCTTCATGGATTTTGAAGGTAAGAACTGAGTGAATTCTCCTAACCTCAGATAGTATAGCCAGATCTTTATGATATGGGTAGTATACTTGTTTAATAAAGAAAGCTAAAGATGGTTGTGGAGGGGGAATGCTCTGCAATGAGGAAAATCTGAAAAGAGAGGCTAGAGTTTAAAGCCTGCAACAGGTATTGTAGGTGTTTCTGAATCAGGAGTATGTTTCTGTTAGTCCAAATGCCTAATTTCAGAGGATGGTGTGTTCTGAAGACCAAAGAAATTTTAGTTTCTTGTGGTAGTTACTGATATTTCACAAGCCCAGTGGACCCCTAGTCCAGATTCTCTAGCAGTGGATAAACTCAGCAATGAACTGGAAGGTGGACATGCTGCATCCTGCAGCCAAGTGTATTGTGCCATACACAAAGTCCTGGAGCACAGGTTTGCATCATGAGAGCCTCTGGCACTCACTAAGAAATCCTTGATTTACATGAGATATTACAGAACTTGCTTGGTGTTGTGTGTGCAAGTTGAAGGAATAAAAGCAAGGCTTCGGAAAGAGAACTGTAGTCAGGCTTCATGGGGTATTAAGGTGAGGAAATCTTCTCTCTTGAGGTGGAATTGCACCTATTCCACGTAAAACACCTGTACTTTTCATGTTTCTGAACACAGAAAAAACTGTTCCCCATGTGGTCTGTGCCTGAGGTGTTACCTGGCATGTTCTGAGCCAAGCAATCTGACCTCAGGGGAAGCTGAAGTGCTGCCCCCCACCACGGGTGAGAGAAGGGCAGCACAGGCTGGTGGATCTGGGCATGAGGAAAAGTTTGTGTGGTGCCTTCCCTGGGTCTGTAAGAGAGCACAGCACCTCTGTGGAGCAACGAGCCCTTTTGCACAGCTATGAGACTGGCAGGTTCAAGGGGCTCCTCTGACAGTCATTCACAGATCACAGAGCTGATAAAGGCAGGATAATGGATAGAAGAAAGGGCCATGGTAGGCTCCCTAAAAACGTTCACCCAGATCCCTGTTTTGCTGATGCACACAGGCTTCCATTTGCCTCCCCCAGTGCTTGTGCTGACCTCCTCGTCTGGCTGAGCGCTCAGCCTCCTGTTTGTCCCCCTGCTTTAGAACCAGTGAGGGGCCTGATTAACCTCGTGTGTGAATTGCGTGGTGAGGACTAATTACTTGTACTTCCTTCTGTAGCACTGAAAAACATGTTTTATGTTTGCCCTCCAGACACAGACAGGACATCAGGATTGGGAAAAGGCTATAAACCAGCTCTTCATTAGTTTCTCTTAATTGTTACTGGGACAGGACCTTATGGCTTCACTTCCTCTGAGAGGGGGTTACTGAGACAGAATAAAATGCAGGTGCCCAGGTGCCCATGACATAGTTTTCCCCTGCAACCAACCTGAATAGCTTTCAAGAGGAGAGATCAGAGACTCCAGCTTTTGTAATGTCAGCATCTTTGTTAAACGTTTAGCAATCTGAATTCAGCTGCAGTAATGCCTCTAGCTTTTTTGTTCAATGGACACAAATCCTTTAACAGACTTGTAATGATATTAAAGATGAATGAAGAACATACAATATTTAATTCCTTGTCTGTGATCTTTAGCGCAGAGCAGTTTGATGTGACTGTTTGCTTATTATACTGAAAGTGAAGGTTTAGTAAATAAGAAGGAAAATCCAATGGGTGGCATGGCAGGGAGAGCAGGGGTGAGTAGATTGTGGGCAACTGGTGAAGGATGGTCTGGAAGGCTGTGGTTGAAACATAACTCTTATGTCTTAGAACCAGAGGCAATGAGAGAGTAAATTGGCAATGGGGGATTTCCTAACATTTCCCATGATTGGAAGGATAAAGGAAGAAGGTTGTTACATAAATCAAAAGCTTTACTAGAAGAACAGTCAAATGCAGACTCGAGGGACTGGCCTTGGTAGCAAACATCTTTACATTGCTAGGTTACCCCACTGAACGGGGTCAGAAGCAAGAATTTTATTAACTGGAGGCTGTTGAGAAGCAGGTGTGGAACAGATTAATGGTTTGGAGCTCAGCTGGCTGAGAATGGCCAGACACAGAGACAAAAATTAACCCCAGACTATTGACCAGGGGTGATGTCAGTGTGCAGCGTGGCTGGGAGAGCCATCAGGCAAGCCAGGGAGTGAGTGGATGGGGAAGCATAAGCAGCCAGCTTCGTGGTGAGAACTAACCACAGTCTGTCCTGACACACTTAATCACACTGACACCGTGCTGGGTAAGTAAAATGGAATAGGGAGATCATTCTCAGCGAGAAAAGTGGGCAGCTATTGCGTTCCCTCAGGAAACAGGGCCACAAATCAACACTCTTTCTTACCTTCAAGAGTTTAAGGGAAAGAACAGTATTATGCTGGTACAGTCCACTGATTGTACAAACCTGCATGCAGTGGGTGGTTTTGGGCTAGATGAGGCTCAGGGCTGCAGTGACAGTGAAGGATGCTGCAAGTAAAGGCAGAGAAATGTATATGGAGAGAACTGCCTCATGATTAGCTGGCCCGGTATCACTTCCCATGCCTTTGTGAATCCCCTCTGCCCACCTGCACTCAGGGCTGCCTCCAGGTTGTGGCAGACCACTTCCCACCAGTCGGTAACTGTCCTTTGATCACCTGGGATTTTTGAGGCCACAACCTTTGAGAAAAGGCAAAGATGCTATTTCTTTAGCCACGTACTCTCCTCTGTTCCTAAATATCTTTTTCATGCCAAGTAAATGCACCTACATGTATATGTTTTGAGCCAAGAAAGGAAAACAGCTTTGACCTACATAAAGTCGAAAGGACCTGCTCCTCAGCGGTGTTTACTCTACAGATAAGGCAATGCAGATGATATGAAAGAGTGAAAAGAACTGGTAAATGAGAGCACACGAAAGGATTCGACTTGTCTTCCTTAGGAAGGAGACAAGTAACAGGAAAACACGTAGGAAAAAAGCATATAAATTGTAGCGGTCATTGCAACAGGATGTTGTTGAGAGAATTAATTCAGTGAGATTAAAGATTAGAATAGGTTCTTATTTGGCTAATGAATTTCCTAAAAATTATATAATAGCTAAAGGCAAAGATTTAAGATGAAATATGCTGTGTCTGACCTGAGATCTGCTGAACACTGATCCGCTATTAGAGATTCATTGGTTCAAGCTACTGGAAGCAGATGAGCTGCCGATCTAATCCGATGGGGTAGACAGGGTACTTCTCTACCTCCTGCATTCTGGTTCGAAACACTGTCAGCACTCCTCTTTCCCTGAAATGCTTTCACTCCTCAACAATATTATTCATCGCTGGTTGTTCCTTCCCTCCTTCTCTCCAGTTTAAAACTGAAACTGCTTTGCATTTTCCCTAAAAATATTTTCCTTTTCCCCCCGCCACATTTTTCTCCCCTGCTTCTTAAAGGGCAAATCAGTTTAATATTAAGTTTTTTTAACAGTGGAAAATGTTTTCATTTTAGTGTCCAAAGGTGTTCAAATTTAGTGTCCAAATTTTGATTACATTTCAAGTACATTAAAACTTCAGTGCTTTACGCTTAAAAAAGGTACATTTTGTTTATTGAGGAATGTAGTCTTTGTAGTTTTGGGGAAATTGATTTTTGCTCCAGCAGTTCTGCTGAAAAGTCTCTCTCATCTTTACAACATGATTTATTTTCCATAATTATCAATATAAAAATACATTCAGATTAGCTACCAGGCTACAGTTGAATTGTATTCTTTTTTTGCCTGTTGCAGTTGCTTCTCAGAAGAATGGGGTAGGTACGTGGCAGAAAGGCCAGTAATTGGGATGAAAGGGAGAAGTGTTAGCAGTCATTATGCTTCAGGGCATAATCTGATCACCAGCTGTAGTCAGAAGAGATCACTGTCTCTAGTATTTAACAGGACTAAATTTGTCACATTTTGATGAGAAGGTGAAGAGGAAGGATCTGTCTGTGACTGATCAAGTATTGAAAACAACATCACTAGCAAAATAGTTTTTTGATCTGAACTGAATGTGCATACGTTATACATTAGCTACCTGCCAGCTAACCAATTCCACAACTTTGTTCAAATTCACATTTTCTGAGAGTGACTGTAAAAAGACAACGTTTAAAGTGAGCTCAGGCAGTGAAGCAGCCTAAGCATGATAAGAGACCGAGCAGCTTGTCGCTGTTGAGGAAACCAGTGGAAGGTCACTTTGTTTTGGTAAGGTTTTGGGAATGTGAGCAATACAGTATTTCTGCTTCATGGTATTTACTGAAAGGATATGGGTTCAGACAGAAGCTAACTTTCTTCTCAGCAAACTGCAGGCTGCTTCCCTCTTCAGTTGGTAGAGGAGATTTTTCTTCGGGAAAACCTCTCCAGGGAAATGTAAGTGGAGAAGGGGAAGTTATTATTTAATTGTATGTGTGAATTGGATTAGTTTTCCTTGTAATCAATAGGAACAGCGTTATTCCACTAATTTAAAAGGGTACCATAGGAAAACCTTAACATTATTAAGATTGAAATTCTTCGTCCTATTTTTTTCTCTAAATCAATATTTTTCTTTAGTTCACTTCTCCTTGGGAAGGGTGAAAATGAGAACCTCTTGGAGGCTTTGTTCATTTCTTGGGCTGAACCTGAACTCCTTCTCAGTTTCAAAGGAGGGTGGATTACCATTTCTGTAACTCATCTTCATGGCAGCATCACAGTTCATAGCGGCAAGTGAGGAATACCGACTGGAAAAGGCCAGAAAAGGAAAGCATTTTGCTCCCAGGCTGGGGTGAATGAGTGGATGACCAGTGTGGCTTTGCACTGACACAAGTGCACTCCCAGGTCTCCAGTTTGGTTTGTCACGCTGGACAGTGGCTTCACGTTGCTCCACGCCGGCTTCAGGGCCCAAGCAACGGAGGCTAATCAGGTGGGGGGGCGCAAAAGTTTTTGGGCATAGGCTGCTGCTGAGGATGGTACTTAAATTTCAGTCTTGAAGCCTGAAATAAAGGGGAAGGACATGATGCAAGTGGGTGAGATGAGGGAGCTGAACTGAGCTGCCGTGGGGAACAGAAGCCTGCGTGCAGTTCAAATGATTGTTACAGCTGGATGTGTAAGGAGTAACCGAGCCTAAGGTATAAAACACCGGGGAAAGAAGAAGACTGGAACAGATTACAGAATGAAATTAAGAGTGCAGAAAAGTGATAAGGAAAGCAAATGCTGAGAATGAAAGGAAGCTTGTACAGGAGGTTGAGAGAGATAATGAAAAATGCTTCCAGAGTGTCAGGGCCATGGGGTCAGTGAAGGAGAGCATAAGGCTTCTAAGATGCTGCGAAGGTAATTTATGGTCAGAAAACATTTCTAAATGTAACGTATGCTGCGGCTTGGTACTCACAAAAGGAGGACGGGGGACAGATGCCACAGGCGGACATAAATTTCCCCAGAGAGGAAGAAGAAATATGGGGAAGGGGGAAGGTGTCAGGCTGACACAGGACTGCTTTGTGACCTTCGAAGACTGGCAAACAGTGTCAGGATGGGATATTAATTGAGAAAAATAATGTCTTATCATCGTGCCAGCTGAACTGAAGAGAGCTGCAAGAAAAACCAGTCTGTCATTTTGGGCCACTACTAATGCATCTGAGCGGCTTCTGCGCAGCATCCTGTGGCCTCACAAGGAACCCATTTGTCTGGAAAGTGAACTTTATTTTGCCAAATGTGGATGAAAAGACTGTAAAATGCTTCTGAAGTCACGGCTAGCTTTAAGTTACTCAGTTTATATACGTCTTGTTTTCCTGCGGTCCTGAAATAAGGGAAATACTTAACTATTGTGGGGAATGTTTAAGGCAATGATGACTTCCCATGGTACTAATAACCAATGGCTTCAAGCCAAGATGTTTTTACTCATTGAGAAATAATTGTGACTATGTGAATGTGTATAGGGAGCTTTCTCATGATAGGGAAGTAAAAAATATACCTCTAAGCCGTAGTCAAATTACCTTTAAAATACTGCATTTTGCTATTTACCTTCTACAGATGTTCCTGGGTATTCATAGAACAGACCTTTCCTTGAAAAAGCCTGGGGCTTGACTCTTAGCCGCTGCAAGTCAGTATTGCTGCAATGAATGGAAAATGGAGTTTGATGCAATACTCCAAGTATGTTTATGTGTCATTTTGCTGTTCCTAAGGCCCTTATAAAATCTCCCTATGGTTTCCAAAGCTGTTTTCTCAGTCTAGACTTATGAGGCCAAATTATTTTTTATTCTCCCAAGTCCTTTCACAACTATTGTCTGACAATTTTTAGTGAAGAGTTTATCTGAAAATGAAGAATGTCTAAGTATGAGAGTTACTGGATCTGCCTCCTGGACCAGGTGTTCTCTCCATTCCCTGCATAAGGCAGAAGACAGGGAGTGTCCTGGGAATAGGACACAGCTGTGCTTTGTTCTGCTCAGTTGTCAGCTGGTATGAAGGTACTCGCTCCAGCAGCACACACAGAAAGCAAGGGAGTTGAGAGAGCCACAGATGGCTCTTCCTCTTACCTGGGGCAGTTCAGATGAAAGGAAAAATCCAGTCTAAAGTTGACGAGGCAACAGGAAATTTTTCATGTTCTCCACTGCAGGTAGGTTGAGTCGGTACCACCAGATCGCACAAGCCCATAGTTTGGTGAACGTCTCTTCCCATGATTATTCCTGTTTGCTCCTGTGGGGGTAACACGTGTGAGCTAGTGCGTGCTCCCTCGTGTGAGCAAGGGGGATGTGTTCTATCCAATAAATACTTGTGTGATTAGTCATTCCTGTAGTGAGGGAACATCTAAGTCAATTGCCTCAGTTGAATGTAGCTCACAATATCCATTCTCAAATTCAGTAACCACTTGTTTCACACAGCATTTAAATTAGAAGCACATTTTCTTGGAGACCTCTATGGGCATAACCAGTCCCAGAGTGCTGAGAACACTGACGATCTCCTTTTAAAGCCCTGCTCACTGGTGATGTGGACATAAAGAACAACTGTTAGCTTTGCACTGCTTAATACTAACATGTGTGCAGCCTGGGTAGATTACAGATTGGCCAGGCTATCTCAATATACCAGGTGGTGCCAGGTTGTGGGACCAGGCCCTGGAACCTGCTTGTTTATATGGTCAAATTATTGGTAAAACTTTTTCTTTTGTCACCTACCACCGTCTAAACAATTGTCTGGCATGGCTTGGGCTTAGCACAGTCCAGAAACTCTTCACAGTGAGTGTTTTGGATATGGCCGCCCTGTTTTGGAGACAAGGAGAGTTAAATGGCATAGATGTCATCTGTTTCATGCCAGTTGTCCTCTGTGCCCAAGAATGATCCAAGGGACTTTTCATTACCAGTGGAGAAAAGCTTCATCTGTCAGTAAATGGCATAGCATTACTGTCAGGGGATTGTATGGAGGGCCTGACCTTTGTCATTCCAGGCTTGTCCTAGTGTCACGATCAGCAAATTCTTTCCTGGTTTGTTCTGCTACAAAAGAAAGAGAACAGGAGTGTGAAAGTAGGTTTCCACAGAAAATGTCCTGCAGTCTGGTGGTCAAAGCATGAACATCCCCTTGGATGAACCTCCACAAGAAGGGAGAGGTCCCTATCAAGGCCTGAGGTGTCTGACTGTTTGCTGTGACAAGTGGTGCACCTGGAGATGTCCCATGGCAAATGGAAGGCTTTGTAGTCTGTGTTACTTCTGCAAACACCGGCTCAAGGTGCTGTTGAATCTTGCAGTCATTGGAAAGCCTTGAGCCTACTTTTTGGCTACCTGCTGCTCCAAAGATTTGTGATCCCTAATTTGAGCCAAGGCTTATCTCTTTGCTGCTGCGACAGGAGCCTCAGAAGCCTGAAAAATCCCAACTTGATTCTCAGGGATGTGGGGTTCTGCAACATGGCCTGCTAGGGCTGGCAGAGAACTGGGAGCAGAGCACTCTGGAAATGATGATTGAGTTCAGCTACAGAACTTGAGCTTCTAGGAATCACTCAGTGTGATTTAAGTGTTTAAATCGTTCTTATATAATCTCTTTTTTTACAGAAATTAGGTGTTTCCTGTGGAGTGGAATTCCATTTTTACCTCTAAAGAGTTTCTAACTAAAAGTTGAGCAGAAAACAAAAGGATAACAACCAAATAATGGCTGTTCCTCGTCGGCACACTAAGCACGTCACTCAGCTGAGGACACCAAAGAAGGAACTAAAGAACACTAGACAGTGCTTGATTAAAAAAACCTTGCTGGGAACAGTTACGTGTGGGCGGGGGGTGTCTGTTAATGCAGCAGAGGAAGCAGACCTAGATGGGCTTCCTGACCCTTGTCTATCTTAAAATTTCCTATGTAATCTCCACAGACATCTCCTTCAGTGCAAATATACTTTGGCCAGTAGCCTTGAGGTTTATTAACACCATGGAAAGTAATTATTGCCTTGTCCACACTCCCCATGGCGGTTATTGTTTAAGTATTTCCCTTATCCTGGATTGCAGGAAAACAATCCACTACATAAATCTACTGACAAACAGTTATGCTGCGGCAGCTCGGGAAGTGCAATATTCTCTCTGTGCTAATTTCAGTAAAACAGCACGTTTTTGTAAATGAGCTAATCCACAGAAAGTGACAGAATGTTACATTGCAGAGGCCTGGCTGAGCTAATGGTACAAAATGAAAGAATGTTTTCACTGCCTGTCCTCTGAGTTCAGTTGGCATAATAAAATGCTGTTTTCCCCAGTAGAATATATGTCCTTCTACTTTGCTTCTCTGTCATAATAAATGACTGGCCTGGAATTAAATGGGTTGTTCCTGGACAAGGGATGTTAGTGATGGAAAAGACCTGTTAGATCATCCGGGCCATCTCTTTGCCGGTACAATGCTACTTACCTTGCATTTCATAATGCTCTTTCTAATTTAGCTTTAAAAGTCTCCTGCAGCCAGCCTTTCAGTGCTCTCCTTACAGGTCTTTTTCTCAGCTTCAGAGTGTGAACTTGTAAGCAAAGACAGTCAGGTTACAGAGGCTTAATGAAGTAGCCCACTGTAATTATGAGGAAAACCACATTAACCTGCCCCGGTAGCAAAATACAGCATGTAAGCTTAAATTACAGCAGCTGTAATTAAGAAGAAACCTCAATACCACATGTTAACATGGTTTATTCCGCGACTGGGTTGGAATAAAAATTCTTAAGTAATCTGCTCGGCTGATAATTGAGAACCGGGGTAGCTTGGTCAGTTCTGTTCATGGTAGTTGGAAATTTTCCTCTCAGCGTTGGTCTTTCTCATTTCATCTTATAAACTCCCACCTATATCTCTGTGCAGCACAGGTAATCATTTCCATTCCTGTGGGGTTAATATGTCTGAAATGTCTGAAGAGTGCAAAAACATCCAAGGCATTTTTTCCCCTCCTAGAAGGTCCAAGTTTTCTGCTTTGCTGAGTTGTGACAGCCCAGAAGTTGCCTCTTTGTGTCCTCAGTGGTGGATTGTGCCTGGCCAGAGGGCCTTGATTCAGGTCTGAGAAAGGATGACAAATATCACTGCTGGCTTGGCCATGGCTTATAGCCCCTTAAATCAGTGCTTAACACAGGTTTAAGCTACATAATGAATAATAAAGGCAGAAATTGATTCTCATCTGGCAATGTATAAGTCTGTCCATCAAATGCTTAGTTTGGTGTCATGAAATCTGCACTCATGTGCCTCAGTGTACACTGGTAGTCTCTTGGGTCTAGGGGAGCCCATTGTGTCTGGTTAGGATGAAAATTCAGAGGAATTTAGTACAGAAACCAAATAGGGGGATTAAATCTGCATGAAGTAGGTGTGATTAAGCATATATCTGAATTGACTAGGCCTGAAGTAGAAATCGAAATGGCTCAAACACAACTCCAATAAGATGGAAATCTCTGTCTGATAGTGACTCTCCAAATGGTCCAGTTCATGGAAAGCTGCTGTTAGGTAGAGTTGGCAAAGAGCACACCAGTCAATATTCCTTACTCTCCAGCAGATCTGTGTCTGGCTGCAGCTGAATCACTGAGACATCGCAGCTCTTCCAGAGGGCAACAAACGGCCTTGCCAGTCTGGGCTGCAAGGATCCTGAAACAGAGCCCTGCCATTAAAATTTGTGTAGAAGTTTCTGCACTTCAGTATTCCCACTACCACCATTTTTTTTCCCCTTAACTCCCTAACTTCACCTAAACTCATGTAACTTTGGAGGGACTCCAGAGAACAAGACGGAAAGGTCTCTAGATAAAACTGCTGTAAATGAGAATGAAACTTGGTACCTATATGATTCTAGATTGTTATTTATTTTCTGACATAAATTCAATTGTAAAGCAGCACATTCTTCCCAGGCTTAATGGAACTTTGTTCTTATTTTTAAAGGCTTAATTATCATTATGTGCATCACAAAGTAGCTGTCTCCAGATGAGTGGCTTTGACAAAGACGATGTGTTTAGATATCTTTTCAATAAGGCATCTGAGGATTTTATTGGTTGTTGTTCAGTAGTAGAGTTGCCACCAATATGTCTTGGATTTCATGTTTTTGTATATTAGACCTTTAAAAAATTCTTCTGTCTCTTCTCTCATCTTGGCCTGATGTGCCAAGTATTTTAACCACAATGAAATTAGTGGCTGCTGCTCTCATCTCTAAGGGACTGCACTGTGCCATTAGCTGGACCTTTAGTTTTATGCAAACATGTCAGATAACAAGTATTGCAAAAGCTTTATTTTTTTATTCACCATTGAGTCTTGGTTTGTTCATTCAAATCTCCCTAAGCCCAATACAGGACATTTGGAAGTAACTGGCTTGATAAACTCTGATTTTAAAACTGCAGCAAGAAAAAACTCAAACACACTGTAAACCTTAAAGGGAGATGACTACTACAGTAGTTGAAGTGATTTAGTGTCAACTGGGGAAGTTTCTTTCCTTGAATTAAACTTGGTGTAACCTTAGTTTTCCTGTATTTAGAAGAGCTCTGTGGCAGAGATTGTTTGTGACTCACTCGTGGCAAAGCAGTGATGAGCGCAAAGGAACGTCACCCTCTGCTGGGATCCAGGATCTGGCTTTCCTTCACGACAACCCTTACCTGTTTCCTATAGCCAGCTTGTTGACCCCGAGTATGTTTTATTGCCCATGGTACAAGAGGGCTCATGCCTGAATGGGCTCTTTTAAAAATTGCAAACCACGCTTCTTATTCCTACAGGAAAGGGCTTATTTAACATTAGGTTACCAGCAAAGCCAAAAGAATATGCTAAGGTTCCATCAAGGGCTCTTGACTTGTGCTGTCTTGTGTACCAGCTTCATCCTAGTCTTACTGGAATCACTGCTTTGTTTGGAACACCATAGTCACAGATCTAGTTTCCATTTCTGTGATCCATGTATTTTGGCATGTATCTGACAAATTGACATGGCCTGGCCTCGGCCATCGTCTATATCAGGTGTGCCTGATATAAAGAGGATTTCTCATGTATTTATGTGTTGCTGATTAGAACGCCTGAGTATTCATGTCCTCGCTTGCAACCTGACCACTGAAAAAAAAATCAGTTGCATCATTTGTGACTGCAGCAAGTTTGTGAATCCACTGATAATTGTGAAAGCAGTTGCCCCAGGCAACTACTAGTGGAATGACTGACAGCAGTTTGGGGTTTTGGCGTTGTGGAGAGCTGTTATTGCAGATTCATTTTACACATACAAAAGGTTTGGGGGATAAAGAAGACTCTCCACAATTATTTTCTTAACCTTTCATTTCCTTCAAATATATGTATGTAATTTTATTCCTTTTTCTGTTGTTTCTCGAGGAAGTGACAGGGACACCTCAAATGTGCTCTTCATTTTTTGTAGTGAGGTTTCTATTTATCGATCCAGTAGCAGCGATGCTGTTGGAATTGGAGTGCACTAGCATATTCTCTAGTGTACCTGAAGGACCCTTAACCCCACAACTTGTTCACTTTTGTCAGCTATATCAGCTAGTCTCATAAAAGATATTAGCTCTTTCTACAAACTCTCATTTACCTAGATATTATCGTCAGTAACAGGAATGTTGTGGCAGCTTGTATGGCAGAAACACATAAGAGCAATAGGGTATTTCTGCCCTAAATATGATGGTGGAAGAGCAAAGAGAGGCATCACCAGTGAAGTGCATTCTGTAAGGATACCAACAGAACTGAAAGTTAAACTTAGGTCAGCTGAATCTTCATCCATGGCCAAGCCATAGGTACATTCATGCTGCTTTCCAGGAACATGTAGAGATTGGCAAGCTCTGTTGTTGAGCAAATAGGAAATCCACTCTGAAATGCAGAATGTGTAAAGGACCAAAAATATCTATAGATTAGTTTCCTCCTCACAGTTTTCTGTTTGTTTTTCTGTAAAGTTGAAGTGTTTTGCTCATATGTATTTCAGCCAGTACAAAGCAAGCGTAGAGTTCAAAGTGACATTTTCATTTTGAAATGTTGTTTTCAAGAGGATTAAACAGCTCAAAAAATGAAACAAATTCTTGTTTCAGATTGGGACTAATCAAATACTTCTGGTCAGCCAAAACATGTTGTGTTTTAGCAATGGAGATGGCCTCACAATGCTTTGCTCCTGTGTTTTTTCCTACTCCCTGCTCCTGTGTCATTCTGACCCATACACATCACTTATATCATTGCTTTACAATGTTCAGGCAGGAATTGGTAGTGAGATGGAAATTTGAGGGTGTCATCAGCCTGGATTGAAATGGCTCTCCTTTAATGGCCTGTGTGAAATAGCGGGGTGGGCTCGGTTTAGTTTCTGAAGGTGCCCACGCTGTGAGCTGCTCGGGTTTGTGTTTCCCATCCTGTGCAGGCCAGCAGCAGTAGTGCTCCTCATCCCCACAGCTGAGGAGGGGCATGAGGCTTCTCTGTGTTCTTCACACCAGGCTATCAGGTCTGCATGGTCACGAGCCTGGTGGTTTGGGGAAGGGTTGAACCTTGTTTTACTAGCAGGGAGCAATGTTTCACACATCATCTTCCCCTGTTGAACCAGTCTCAGGGGCCAGTAAAACTGAACTGTAATCCTGGACTCCAGACTGTGCAAAAAGCAAAGAGACCACGTGGAAGTCAAGGACCCTCTAGAGCCTGATGTCTTGTTCACAGCCATTCCTTGTTTTTCCCTCCTGCCAGAGATAGATGCTCTTCCACTGCAAGGTGCAGCTTAATATTTTTCCATTCACTCCTGCAAAGAGGTGACAGCAACAGGCTCTTAAATACTGAGGTGCTGTATGTGTGGGTGTCCACCTCACAAGGAACTATGGGTTGTTTAACATCTACTAGATGCTTATTTTGATGGATATGAGCACCTGTCAGGAATGATTCCATGTAGTATTAAGTCTCTGAAGCATTTGTAGCAGGAATGAACTTGTTTTTGAGACCATAAATCACATCTGCAACTTTGCTGAATAGCAAGAGAAACCAACCTTTCAAGTGACTCCTGGGCATTTTGCATGTCTGGTCTGGCTCACATCTGTGAATTCAGACCCCCTCTGCTGCCATGCCATGTGTGAATTCCATGGCAGACACTTATATCTTGCAAGCTTAGCACCTTTAATTTGGTGGCAGTACTTTGCATAAGCCTTTAGAGTTTGGTATCTTCATACTGTACTCTCTGTAAGCCCTAATATTTGTAAGGAGGATGTGAAAGACAAATCAAATGAATTTGAAGTAACAAGAAGTCAAAAGCATGTCTTCCCTTATTTTCTTTCCTGTTTGCCTAAGGATTATTTATTGTGTTTGCCTTGATTCCAGCCACTTAATTTTTCCAAACAGATGCAGCTGATTGATTAATGGCATTTCATGTTTAAAGTCAAAAGTGTCAGCAAGACTCTTGCACGCCTGTGTCATTCTCTCCTAGAACAATAGCTTCGGCTGAGAAGTAGGGACTTGTGCCAAGTATTCTTGAGGATAGGAGGTCATGTGCCACTTTTCTGCTAGGAGACAGATATATATAAGGACAAGGGGAGGCAGGAGTTTGGGGGCTTGGAGGGCTAACTCTGTTCTAATAATAGGTGGATCACATGGTTGCTAAGTCACCTACAACAAGGCTTAGTTTGTGGAGGTGAATCAAAGTGCCGGGAATTAAGGACATTTCTTCGACTATCCTATGACATATAAAAATAGGCCCAGGGAAATACATATGTGATGAAGAAAGCATTGACTGCCTAGGCCAAAACTCTCCAGAGGAGCAGCAGGACTTCATTTCTCTCACCTTCTTTTGTGATTACTCTTCTCTTACTTTTTCATAACCCTGCACGTAAAAATAGCCTACAGGTGATCCAGGTTCTCACCTAATATGTAATATTATGTAGTTGTGTATAGTAGGGTGCAGGGCAGAGGCTCAGCTGTTGGAAACAGCAATAGCTTTGCCTGGTGCCAATTACCCAGTCAGGATTGGTCCTATCTGCTTCTCCTGGTGTGGGAACTGGGTGAAGAGTTGCAAATGGAGGATTACGCACTCGTGCACCACATTGGAAACCTATTGCGTAGTCTAGTGTCAGTAATAGAAAGCATCTATATTTGTGGATCAAAATGAAACTGGCATAGGCTCCCCTTTGACAGCTGTTTCGAATATAGGGCTCATCACGTTGTAATTCTTTCCCTGTACATGCTTAGAAACATGCAAAACACCAAGAAGCCTGAGACCCTATTGTTCTCTTCTGCACGTTCTGAGTGTTTTGCGCAAATGTATCTCGGGCCTTGAAGGCCAGATTCCTAGATACTGAAGTCAGAGAGCAAGCTTTGCTGCTTATTGTCAATGGCATTAATCAACAAGTGGGGAGTCCCTTTTGTTTCCCTGACCTTCTGCATATTTTCTGAGCCTCACAGGCTAGGCTTCAGAGGAAACTTCCTCTGAAACTATAAGCCACTAGAGGCCTCCTGAATACTTGAATTGATTTTGCTTCCAGGAAGACAGAGTCTCCTAAAAAGTACATCAGGCTCGTAGAAGAAAATGATTCCCATTTTGCCAAGCCGGGCTGACACACAGTGTGGCGAGGGTGAGTGAAATATAGCACAGCTGAAATAAAGAACAGAAATGCACTTGAAATTCAGCTCTTAAAATACAGCCCATGTAATATTGAGTCACGGTGAATTACTCATTTCTATTTAGCCTTTATCTGTTGCAACCTGATTAGAGAGAGAAACTACATTCCTTTATTCAGGCATGAGGCCAATATTCATATTAGTCATTTTTGGCCAAAATAAATTCTACAAACTTTGGTCAAAATGCTTAATCCAATAATGCAAATGTAGGGGCTCTTTAAATAAACCGCCCCGCAGCAATCTCTTTGTTTATTTTTTGTTTACATCCTCACACCTTCTCTCTCTCCTCCTGTAGCTCTTTTTTTCTGTTGCACCAGCCTCATTTGTGTTTACCTCTTTTGCATAAACATCCATTGCAAAACCCCCATGGATATCAGAGATACTTCGATGACACAGTTGATGCTTCCTCTCTGAGCTATGCCAGGTTTGCCCATTGATCCAGGAGCATGTTGCTGTTCATTAATGCAAGGTCACCCCTAATTCCCTCCTTCTCCTCTTTACCTCCCGGCCCTCAGGGGGGCAAATACTTGGAGGAGAAACCCGTTTGCTTTCTGTGTCAAGAAGCTGGTTGGTAGCTTGCTGCTAATTACTTTGGCTACAATAATTCTTAACCCGATTACAGTGATACAAATTAAAGCACTCTTGGCGAAGGGCAGCTAAATCCACATGTCAGACACCAGAGCCTTGGTTTATTTAGGGACATCTCATTTCTTCTGATCTTGTTACCCAGTTTTCCATCTTCTTTGGGTAATCCTGAGTAAATCTTTCTGCAGTGGAAATCAGCACCATACACATAGGCCCAGATTATTCGAGAGGCCTTTGAAATTGTCTCATGAGGTTCATCCTGCAACCCTTTGGGAAGGTCAGGCCCTCTCGCCCCAAAGGATGAAGAACAACTGGTGATTTTGAGAGCTCCCAGTGGTGCGTCTTTGACAGGGCCTAATTTTCAGAGACATTGCCTGCACCCCATCCTTAAAATCATCCTCAGCAATGTTTCAGTGTCGATCCACCAAAGGAACTTGCTCTTGCTAAAAATAGAGGTCTCTGTACTTGTGCAGCCTTTGGCCTTTGCTTATGCAAATTGGACAGTTGTCAGATAACCTTGTCTCCAGTACCTTGTGTACAAAAAATTGTTTTGCTTTCTGCATTCCTTGAAAAATGTTATCTTTTTTAAGACATGTGGGTTGGGATGCAGAAAGAAGAATTATTTCCTGGATAAATTGGCATCACCTTCCGTAGATAAGCAGCATCTTTCTGCATCTGTTTTCTTTGCCGTGGTGAGGACCCTTTTTATTCAGTTCGTTAATGAGACCATGTTGGCAGGTAGGAAGTTGGACTCCTCTCTCTCATATGTCAAGCTGGGTCAGTGAAGCTGAATTTCTCAAATGCTGGAGTCATGTGCTGTAAACTATGAAGTACTTCTGCTAAAATAATGTTTCCTGTATCCTGTGAATAACACACTGATCACTGAATTAGTTCCTTAGTGGGAAGGAAAGTAACAAGATTAAAGAGAAACCTGGGAACACATTTAGTTCTCTTTTACTTCTTTTACTCTGACATTTATCAAGCTGAACTCCCCACAAGTCAGGACTATATAAATATTGAGTAAA
Source organism: Mohoua ochrocephala (assembly GCA_013398855.1). Lineage (NCBI taxonomy): Eukaryota > Metazoa > Chordata > Aves > Passeriformes > Acanthizidae > Mohoua > Mohoua ochrocephala. Next base: position 72,848 of record VZTA01020601.1, read on the forward strand.
GACTGCAGGATTTAACAGTCGGTTCATGTCACATAATTATTAGCCTCTGGCACCGTCTTATTCATTTGTAAAGCCACTAACACGAATGTATTGTACCAGATAACAATATTGCCAGGTATTTTATTTAGCAGGTCTATTCTGTTGCAGCTTCCTTTCAGAACACCTCAGCTGTACTGTATGCAAAAATCAGAGAGTACATTTTCTTTACAGTAAGGTACTGCTACACGACAGTACAGCTGATCTCAGTTTCCTTAGCCATGATATAACCTTCCCTTGCAGTTTCACATCTCTTCTGTGAAATTGCACGCTGCTGTTCACACTGAATGACAGAAACATAAAAATATTTTGCAAGGGGATTTGAAAGGGTGATGTAGTGAAACGTAACCTTATATTTGGGATTTTCCAATGAGTTTCATACAGTTCTGGACATATTTCAGTGATTCATCTGCATTTTTAGGTAGAGTGTGCTGTACAGCTGTAAGGGCATTATACGAATTTTGTGGACTGGGACTTCCAGGTAACATGAAACTCCCCTCAAACATGGTTGAACTTGGAGTGATAGGCAGGTATCCACTGCCTTGCTGAGAGCATGTGCTTACATCTTACATGTGTCTGGGTTAGCTCTTGAGACTTCCTGACTCATTTTCCACAGATTTCTTGTTTCCTATGTTAGGAATAGAACTGAAAGGTGGAGGCTAAAATCTGTAACCTTTATTTGGAGAATTAGATGTGTAAGCCCATACCTAGTCATGCTCAAGGAAAAAAAATCCCACTAACTCCTGTTTCTTGGTTCTGTTGCAGGGCTCTCTGAAACGGAGCTTGAGGCACCACTGGGAACAGGTGACTGCTACTTGTGTATGTAGACATGGGCTTTAAGTTTCTAATTTTAAGTGTTTGAGACATTTGACTCGGCACCCCTTTGCTCTGCACCAGGGCTCTCAGGAGACATTCCTGTGGGCACTTGCACCCAGCCTTGGTGTGGTCGTGTCCACCTCTTCCCGCTGTGTATTCTGACTGACTCCCAGCTCTCATCTCTCCTGCGGTTTCGAAGCGCTGGTTCTGATGATGTCAGTGATTTCTTGTGACCTTGTGAAAGCCAGCAGGCTCCTGGGCAGACTGAGACCCATCTCCCAAAGGAAAGTTGCAGGAGGTCAGATATTCCACTCCCGTCTCACTGAGCTCATCCGTCCAACTTCTTCTTTCCTTTTTTTCCCCCCCTCCTGTCCCTTTTTGTTTGGTTTGACCTTGGTCACTGATGACAAGGCTGCTTTTCCTGCCAAACCAATCAATAAGCTAAACAGAGAGAAGATGAGTATTTAGAATATGGGAAGCCAAACTCAAACACAGATAGGTTATCAGCCTAGCCCAGAGCAGACTTCTAAGCAAATATTTCATTAACAAATTTTTCATGGCAACTTGCATGTTAAAAGAAAAAAAAAAAAGGCAACAACAGGAGAGGGAACAGTAAAGGGGATAAAGTGAAAAAACTGGGCTGGAGCCATCGGGCTTAGGCTGTTGCATTGCTGTCTTTGGTTACCAGTACTTTCCACAACACACTGCTGCTCCCTAGGGAGATGGTAAGCAGGAAGGGTGAAGACCTTGCGCAAATGGAGCTTTGAAAGCCCGCTCCGAGCCTCTGCACCTCCTGCTTTCCTCTCAGACAGGGAAGGGCTTGGGGTGGCTCTGTGACCATACCCAATGTTTATGGTGGAGCACATTCTGGGCACAGGCTGAAGTTTAGAACTGCTCAGTCCTTGCACCTCTGGCAAGGCCTGCATACATTTTCTGCTAACAAACAGGAGCTCGAGCCAGTTATATCATTAAGTTCCTGGTTAGCTTAGTGACCTGTAGAAAATGTATTTGTAATGTTGCAAAACCTTGTGAAAACATAACCACAGATCTCACTTCAGTGCATCTCTCACCCCCTCTGTGTGAGACACAGCTTTTTTTTGGATGTATTATTGCTCTTCATTGAAAACAATAAACACAAATTAATGCCTTTTGTGCAGACCAGGATATTTTACAGCATTCTTAGCCTAGATTAACAAACCCTCACTTTCTTATGTCGTGGGAATGAGGAAAAGAGTCTTAACCATATTTTTGTCTTGACAACTAGATTAAAAGGTTGACCAAAGAGCAGGAAAGTTGCTAAATAACTTTTCAAATAATGTAGAGGAGAAAAATATAGGTCACTGAGCAATAAACTCCCTACATCCTTCTGGCTAAGGAAGAGACTCTGAATCTCCATCCACCTTTTACTAAAATGAGACCAAAATTCAAATCCAACATAAAGCATTACAGCTTTAAGTACTGAAAATATTTATTATTTTTATACCAGTAATCCAATAGCATAATCTCAAGAACATCAATGCTCCAGGAATGTCTAGAAACACAATGGATTTGCCTTTATTCCTTTATCCAGATGTTTCTATAAAATACTCTGGATACTAGGAATCTGTAGGGGAATTAAAGATTTATTTTTAATACTTGAAAAACTTGAATTTCTAATAACTATGATCCTTTAAAATGTTTTAACTGTGGATGCAACATGCTTTGACTCTTTGATGAGCTTTTCCTGTATCTTTTAGCTTGCTTTCCAAATAATGGGCAACTCTTTCACGCAGGCAGCTGCAAGCCAGTCACAGGACACAGACACTTTAGTGCAAGCTGTGAGTGTGAGAATTAAACTGTGCGTTGGCTTCTGTTCAGAAATTTATCCTTATTCAGCAAAACTGATCAGATTTTGTCTGTACAGCTCTGTGTATGTATACCTGACCTAGGGAAGGAATCACCAGCATATTAAATATATCTATGTGGGGCAATAGCCACCCCTGCTTATTGAGGACTAACTTTCATTCAGCTGTTGCAGGGGGGCAAAGTCTTCCTATGTTATGTTACAGTGTGTAATGCTGTAATTTTACCTCATTTCTGAAATAAGATTATACCTTTTTCTTTCTTTTCATCACAGATATAGCACTATGAAAATAATTTCTGTGCCTTGACTGCTTATACACACTTTATGTTCACCTCCCGCAGTAGTCATGTAGCTCCCAGAGACGCAGTGAGCACCAGGACCCTTTTCAGGATCCGTGCAGAGATGTTGAAACAACAAAATTTCTGTTGTTTATAAAACACTATGGCTTTAATGACTTGTTTAATAACAAGACAGGTCCAATAATCATGCAGGATTTTAGAGGCAGACATCTCTAAAGATACCGTGTTCCAAATAGCAGGTCAGAAACAGATCTTCTGAGGAAATCCAATGAAGAAATTTCACTGCATGTCAGTATCCAGTTTCATTTTGGGGTTGTCTATCGTTTGTCTGCACCTAAAAATCTTTAACAAAAGTGGAGCACTAGCTAGTATTTTATGTAACTGTTCTAAAATATTTCTAGATTTCTACATCTGATGATAAAGAGATGCTTTTAATGTGAACAGAGTGGGGTTGGAAATCAAATAGTCATCACAATTTCTTCAGCTTATTTAGTTTACAAATTTAACAAGAATTTGGGTCAATCAGGTTCACTGTTTCTCTTTAATGGCCACTTAGAAATTTAATAGATTTGATCTAGAAATGGGATAAAAAATTTAATCAAAAGAGATGAGCAGAACACACACAAAGAAATGCTGGTTCTCGTTTTAAAAGTAGTGTCCTGGCCACAGCCGAGGACTTGCTTGCAAACTGCTGCCTAAAGAGCTGATTTCCTGAAACCCAGATTAGTGGCTCACGGTAGTTTCTTTTGGCCTTAAACTCTGACAATAAATCAGTTAGCCAGGTCTTTTGCAAATGAAGAACCCTTTGGTGAGAAGTGGCAGGGGGGAGGTGGGAGAAGAAAAGGAGAGAGAAAACTGGTTGCAAAAACACAGATACTGACAAGAGGACATGGGGCACTTGATACTGTTTTTGTGATCCAGTTCCTGCCACTTCACAGTTTTCCTTGATGACTTCGTAAACTTTTGTGGGTCTGTTCCTCTCTCCTGAAAACAGTGATAAAAGGCCTACCTTAGAGGAGTGGCATGTGGATGAACCAGATCAGAGCAGGGCAGGAATTCCCTTTGTTTGCAGATCCTCTTGAGCAGTGTTGGTGACTAAACAGTGTCTGTGGCTTTCTGATCTGCGGGGTTTGCGGCCAAGAGACGGGCATTGTGTTTGTTGCATTAAACACTTTTTCGTTATGGAAGGGAGATGCCTTACCTGCATCTGTGACTGCAAACAGGAGCACAATCCTACAGATTTAAGGTTTGGCACCAGAAGCTGCTGAGCACAACCCAGTAATTGCTCCTCACTTCAGCACATGGTGCTGTTGGTTACGTTGACCTTTTAAAGGTGAGCTCCTCCCACGATGCAGTCCCAAGATGTGTTTATAAGGACCAGAGGCAGTGATGTCAGTAGGGGTGTGCCTGCACCTTTGCATTGCCACCTCCCCTGCTCCTGGGGCAGATCAGAAAGAGGAGGGCAGCCAGCTGTAGCAAAAGCTGCTCTCTCCCTGCAGCAGGACACCAGGCTTCTCTCAGTTTTCAGGGTGGAGGCAGCCAAAGGCAGACAACTAAATCTTCCTTCTTTTCTCCCAGCCTACCAGAAGACTCTATGGCAAATGCCCAGCTGATGTGTTAGAGTGCCTCCTGAATTCACTTCACAGTGCTTCTGTTCACAATGCAGTAAATCATCAAATCCCAGTCTGCCTGCAGACCACACAGTGAATTAAAAATGCTCCTCATGTAACACCGACTTGATCTCATCTTACACATACCCCAAAGCAATAGCAAGGGGAAAATGCTGTGAAGCATTTTTTCCTTTGTTAGTGCCCTCAGGGCTCAATCTGAACTTTGTAAGAGACAAAAAAGAATAGCTGGGGAAAATGGTGAATTTCTGCACGCCATAAGGACTGGAGGAGCTGACGCTGTCATCTGCTTCTGTTGTGAGGGGGTGTGCAGATGTGACAGTGAGCAGGGCTTTTTAGCCCTGACACTCATGTCAAACATGACCCATATTGCATCCCTTTAAACAACCACCTTCCACTTTTCTCTTACCTTGGGTCCAGGAGGCAGGAAGATACCATCTCTGTTGAAGATTATTTTTTTTTTTAAAGCAATTCTTAGGCTGCTAGCAAATTGTGGTTTGGGTTTTTTTGTTTGGTTTTTTTTTCCTTCCCAGATTTGTTTATTTTATATCTATTTCATTACTTGAACCTATTCTTTGCAGAATTGTCTCTCCCCAAACCCAGCTGAATGGGGAGTGAAGCCTTTGAGGTAGGGATTATGTTCCTTCTTGCATTTAGGTACAAATGGCTGGAATTCCCAGAAAAGGGCTGCTATAAACCACATCAATAAAAATAATCCTTGGGAAGAGCTGCAGCGTGATATCTCACATGGAAACTCTAGGAAAGAAAGGGTAGGCTGCTTTCAGAAAATTATTCCTTATGAAAAATCTGTGTTATTTGGTGGTACAGAACACTACGAACCCGAATGAAAGTTTGTGCAAATTGTCATCTGTCTCTATGAGAGTGTTTCAAGACTTAAACCACAAGGGGCAGGATTAAGTCTCGGAATTCAAAGTATCAGTATTTATTTGAAGCCTGAAAATTCGGTTTCTCAATTTTTTTCTATTTTATATAGAATTTTCTGTGTCACAGTAAAAAAAAAGGATGGGAAGAAGGAAGGAGACAAACATTGTTCTAAAGCTGAAAATTTAGTTGATTCTGTGCCATCTACCATAAGAAATAGCATAACAATATTTATATGTGGTAAAAAACTTCACTACTCTCACAAAGATGTACTTAGATGATGAACTCCTTTTGTTCTGAGCCATTTCACTGAACTCACAATCTATCAGAAGGTCTGTGTTATATGCATAGGGGGAGGGCCTTAACTGCAACACACGTTTACAAGAGTCGGGATATTTTTACTGCTTGCACTCTACGTGCACGTCTATGGAGCATGTAATAATCTTATTATAAGTTTTGTGGTTTAACCCCAGCTGACAACTACCACTCAGCTGCTCACTCACTCCTCCCCCCAGTGGAGTAGGGAGAGGAATCAGAGAAAAAAAAAAAAAAGTAAAACTGGTGTGTTGAGATAAGAACAACAGAGATAGTTGAAGCAAAGTAAAATATAATACTACTAATAATATTATTGATAATAACAGTAACAATAATAACAGTAATGAGAGAGTGAGACATAAAACTCCGGAGAAACAAAAGATCTATGACACAATTTCTCACCTCCCACTGACTGATGCCCAGCCCGTCCCAGAGCAGTGACCAGCAGCTCCTGACCAACGCACCCCAGGAGCTGTGATAGCCAGGGCTGTGGTTTGTGCGTGTGAGAGTGTTCATTACAGAAAATTGTGTCTAGAAAGAAAAACAATCTCTATTATATCAGAAAATACTTTGAAAATATTAAATCACTTCCATGATAGCTAGTCTATCTATCACACATCAAGGAGTTGCAGGCAGTGGGTGCTGCTTGTTCCTTACAGGCCCTCATGGGAGGCTCCCAATCTCCACAGCACCTCTGGGTTCTGGATCTTGTATGTGGAGGAGATGAGAGGAGCATCACCTACAGAGACAACAGGGGTGACCTGCCCTGTGTGGAAGTCCACGTCTGCTGCCTTGTTCAGCAGGTCCCAGATCACATAATCGACATGGCTGCTTTCAAAGGGAATGAGTGGAGATAAAAATCTAGATTTATAATAAAATAATTTTCTTTTTTATTTTCTGCTCTAGATGTCTAGACATCACTGCCGAAAATGATGCAGACTCAAAGACATTTTTAAAATTTCATTTCAGCGACTTCCCATTTCAGCTCTGAGATGAGGGGATCTGAAGTACTTCAGGACCAGGTCACAGGACAAAGCCTTGTCCCAGCAAACTTGTTTTCCTCCACTTTGGTGATGCAAACAAGGCACTGAGTGTCCATCTCCTTGATAGGCTGATGTGGTTAGCTGCTATGTCGCCCACTTGCCCACATCCTCACACATGGAGAGAGCACAGCAGTGCCAGAAGGGATAGTGCAGTGATGTGTTCCAGTCTGGTGATCCTCCTCTGGCTGAAGACACCCTCAGCCCACAAGGTGCTTCCACTTCCAGTTTGATCTCTGTTGATCCTAGGCCTGGGAAAGGCATGACATTGGCTGAGAGCTTGGCATACCCAGGGTGACTTGGTCACAGTGGTGTTGCATGCCATAAGTTTTTCTTTTGGGCTTGCAAATGATTTTCCAAAATTTCAGTGCGAGTTTCAGAAGTCTGTGGGAGGAGCTGAATGAAAAGTAATGGAGAAGACAAGAACATTGATGAGAAACTGAAAATGTGCAGAACTGAAATTAATATATACCCAAGGGCCATCTGATATGCAGGCTTGAAAGAAATACATTCACACTATGATGAACAAGCCCACCCTCAATTAATCAAGTGTAAGAAAGAGGCATACGTGAGGTATTAAACATCAAGTACAGGGGCAGACCAGAAAGATTACAATGTGAAGTTCAGAAAGTAATAAAAATTATAAGAAAAGCAAAGGTAGGGAATGAAAAAAAAGATTGCACAGGAGGTTGTGAAAAATGACGACTTTTTTCAAGTACACAAGAAAAAAGAGGCCTGTGAAAGAGACAGAAGGGCCTTTAAGACATGGCAGAGAAAAATTATTGAAAGGAAACGTAGGTATTGCTTAAAATATTCAATGCACTTCTTGCTCTTGTGCTCTGAAAAGAAGGTAATGGTGGCAGACACAGGTGTCAGAAACAAGCATAAATTTCCCTAGGGAGGAGAAAGAAACACTAAAGGAAAGCAGAATCATGCCAGAACAGGTTATTAAGAAATTAGAATATCTGAAGATTTGAAAAATAACTTGTTCAGATGGGAAGCAGTCTGTTTTCAGTAGAAAACATCAAGAAAGGTAGGATAACCCCAGGCAGGCACATTTAAGACCCTGTTTGTAGGAAAATACGTGGCGAAGGAGAGAGCTCATAGGCTACAGATTTCAGGCTTCCGTGGATCCTAAGGGCTCTGTGGGCTTCATGGGAAGATTCTGGTGGCATAATGTTTGTCACCTTGCTGTGGATTGCACCGAAACAGTTCACATTAAAAAAAAAAATAAAATAGTGTCAAATAATGCAGGAGTTAGCTTCTTACAGCAGTATTTCTCTTCTGGGGATTATGGACTCTGTAAGAAACTGGACTTCAAATATTTGGCAGCGTCCTTAGTCCTGCAGCCTTCTGGTGAAGCAGCCTGCAGTTCAATAGCAGATTTGTTTAAATTAAATTTATATAAAAGTTTACTCAACTAAGTACCTAAATGAATAAAACAATTAGTATTATTTATTTTGATACTGAAGTCAATTTAATTGATGCTATTTTCCTGACGTTCACTCCCTGCTTGGTTCAGCGCTGTAACGACAATGCAGAACTGCATTGTAGGAGTTGCCATGGGGAAGCTGAAGTCTTTGGCAGTTGGGTAGGGGACAGTTGGAGCTTTTGGCACCTGGGAAGGCACGGGAGGCAGCTTGGGATTGTGGAGTAAATGCATTGGCTGGATGCTTCTGCTAAAATGATCATCAGTGGAATCATTAATAATGTTGGAATTTAAATTGTCAATTTTTGTTTCAGCATTAACACACCAGTGAGGGGAGTGGGGCTGTCCACACCTCTCAAAGATACAGTTTCTAGCTATCTGCCATGTCAGATAACTGTTGGTTTATGGTCCATTAACGTGCTCAAGGTTATCTTCACAAGCATGGCGCTCGGCAAGATAACATGGAAGTTTTGCTTCAGAAACACAGTTGTGCAGCAAGGGAAAGATGCTTTGGCATTTTCCGCAGTACCAGTATCACAGGCTGCAGGAAATTCAGCTGGTGCTTCAAAAATATGTCTAGGGAAGATCTGGAAAATTGCATGTCTATGGGTTTGATTGATTGTAGCAGTTGGAAGAGAAAAGAATCGTAAATCAGGGTCTGAAGGAAGGAAAAAGACTAAGAGAGTTGTGATATTACAGCAGATACTGTCTGTAGGTGCATAGAAGAGATCACCTACCGGAATTTTTAAGGGGAGTTATGAAAGACTGGCGGAGGAAAGGCCTGGATACAACTCATGTGATCCTCAAGAAACCTTTTTGATCTGGTATCACACAAAAGATGGCTTCTTAGGTTGGTAGGCAGGTTTGGATGTGAGGTACATCAGTGGATAAAGAACTGGTGTGGATATCAAAGAAGGCATTTGCAAATGGATGGAATCTAGGTCAAAGGGGAGAGGGGATAGAGTGAAATGAAACAAGAATAGGTGGATTAGGTAGCATAAGAAAGAGGGATGGAGGGAGGCAGAGGAAATGACCAGCATTGATATACTAATCAGTAAGGAAAAAAGAGTCAGGATGTTACAGGGATTGTTCACAAGCCTTTAAAAATGTTGCTTGAAGAAATTTCTTGGGAAATTCAAATGCCATGATAGCCTCTTCTTCCTCCAGACCATTTTCCCTCCCTGGTGTTATCAAGAATGGGCCGAGAAACACTGCTGCTGGAAGGAGCAAAGTTGGAGAGGGCTCAAAACAGGCAGGATGTGATAAGACCTAGTTCTCCACACTGGTGAAAGCCAGAGCATCAGCTGGACTGCTGGTAATTGCAAGACAGTGGTTTGAATGGCTGTGGTAAAGCTATTGTCTCAGAGATATATTCAAAGTTCATCCATGTTTGTGTGTCTAACTAAAACCACCCTTTATAAATTTCTTTTTTTTTTTCTTTGGCTTTCCTCACTTTTTAAATTAGTTTAATATGTGCTTCAGGTCAGCCTTTAAAGAACACAGTGGCAATTCTATGAAAAAAAGCATTCAGAATTTCAATATTTATCCTTTTTATTGCAGTAATTTTACAGAGGGCATACACTGTTTTTGCATGACTACTGTCCAGAATTAAAAATCAGGTTATTTGAACTAATATGAAGAGAAATAAACTGGACTTTCTGGTTTTTCTGGCAATTGCAAGCAACATGTATCTAGGTTGTCTACATCTTTGGGTCTCAGGAATTCATTCTCAGGGAGTGCCATCCCCTTAGCAGAGCATCACCCATCACCTCTGCACGCTGACAGCCCTGGCTATCTTCTTCAAGACGGGCACATAAGAATGCTAAGATAAGGTGCCCATGTTTTCAGAAGTAGGACAGTGAAGTAATCTGATCCGTGACAGATTCAGTGTCAAATGTTCTGAGCCTGGACAAGTTCACTATGTGTCTTGGAGCATGTTGGGGCTCTGTGAGTGTTGGAAGAATGACTCACTTCAATTAAGATTGCACACACGGTGTTTGGAAGTTTGAGCCTAAAAAAAGTCTCACATGTTGCTTCATGGTGACTCTTCCTTTGGTTTGTGAGATGGTTTCTCATCTTGTGTAAGCTGGTGGAACCTCGCTGAGTTTAGTAAAACTATGCTCCTTTACAGCAACCAAAGACCTGGTGTATGTTCTTCCCGTTCCCTGTAAAAAAGATGGTTTTGGTTTAAAATGTAACAAAGCAGCCGTGTGAAAATAGTGGCCTTGCACTCATCACAGTGAAAACGGAGTGTGCCAGATTGTAGGAGGACTATTTAGGTCTAATGTGGCTGAGTCGGTTGGTGTATCAATATCCAGAGCAGCTGTGGAAGAGCGAGCAGGGCTCTCTTGGGCCTCCAAGTCATCGCAGATCCCAGGAAAGGTCTGAGCAGTGGAAATCATACCACTGCTGAGGTTCTTACTAGCAGAGAGATGGCAGATAGATTTTCGAGTCTTAGGATGACACGGCAGAGCTGGATATTGGGAAAATCATCTTTGGATCTGTAAATAGAAGAGAAGCTTACATGGAAGGTGCACAAAGAGAAAAAAATATGCAGCATGCCTCATTATTTACATCACTGTTTTTCAGAAAGCTAGATGCACTCTATTAAGCAAAAGCTAATAAATCTATTTTAGCATCCTAATGTTGTTCAGATACCAGTTGCTATTCCTAACATTGCTGAGCAATATTTTGACTTCACTCCAGGGCTAACAAATAGTGGCTTTACAATTCTGATATGCCGTATCTTGAAATCTGTTACGACTGTTGCTGCGGGCCGGGCTGGGAGGAAAGGTGATGTATGTTCATTAACTTGTGTGCTAACGGTTGTTAAATCTCACACACTTCAGAGGCTGCTGTGAGCAGGTGAAGCAGGTTTGAAAGGTGGGGGGAGGGACCAAGCACACATCTGTCCCATTCCTGCTGGAGTGGGGTGCCCCAAGCTCACCATAAGGAAGTTACAGTCATGCCCCAAGACAGCTCAAAGGTTCGACTGGCTCAGAGCTCTACGAGTACCTGGGATTTTCAGTTCTTAGTCCAAGCACCCTCTAAAGATAGGAAAGATTTTTTTATGTCAGATGATAGAAGAGACGATTTCAAAATAAAAGATTTTTGAAAAAAACCTCCCCCATTTAAGACTCTTTGTATTAATGAATACTTTTGATTAACTCAAAACTGCATTTCTCAGTGAACAAATTATTAATGGAAAAATTCTGTCCACTCCAAAATGTCCTGAATCTGCTGTAAAATAGTATTAATAGAATAAATAATTTCGTGCTTCTTGACTTGTAAAGCCATTCAGGATACTATCAATAAAGTCTTAAGTACTCCCATGTCATTATAAAGGCTAAAGGAATATATTTTGGTACTGGGGATAAGTATTAGAGGGATACTGGGAAGCTGCTAGTCTGTTTAACATCTGTCTTACAAATAAGCTTCATATGCTCTCCTTCTAAATTCTTCTCATTTAATTTGCAAAAATAATCAAGAAGGAACATTTGCTGTCTTTGGACCAAATCTTGAGGCCTTATTCAGGCAAATGCCGACTGAATAATTAGTGATCTTTCCAGCAGAAGGAATATACGACTGACTGCAGAGTATACAGAACAGCTTGACATGGTTTAGGCCATAGCTTCGTCACCCATTGCTCTGAACACAAGGGGATCTGGCTGCGTGAAAAAACCACTCAAAATTAACTTACAGTTTGGCTTATTGCCTTTTAATAGGATTCTTGCAAAGTAGTAATTGAAGAAATGGTATCTTCCAGGGATGATTATGCAATGCCATAATATAATGAGCTTTTTTCATTAAAAAAGATACTAAATGTGAACGTGGCCACCGCATGTTCCCCACAGCATTATTCAGGTCCCAAGCATCCTTTCCTGGCGGGGCAGAGGCTTGTGTCCTGTTTCCCTGTCGGATGAGGAGAAATGCCAAACGGCGAACCTTCCCTCAGGCTCTCCTCGGCCCCACACCTCTGGAGCTGCCAGATGGTGAGTTCAGAGGGAGCAGGACCCCAGTTAATGCAGCTGCCCCTAATCTTTCTTCAGCTCTGTATCACCTCCCTCATTCCCAGTTCCCCTCTGAGTTTTTGCTTTTCTGCTTGTTCCGGTTGCTTGTGCCCTGGACGGCCCCAGGCTGCAGTGAGCAGCCCTCTAGAAATTTAACAGGATGAAATTCCTCTTACCTCTAAGGTACCCATGAGTCTGTGTCTTTCTTGTCTCTTGTGTTTTCTTTGGTTTATGCTCTGGACTGTGTTTGGAGGATGTGCTTGTCCCAGGCTGCAGCAGACAGGCTGATTCATGAAACTTCAACACAAAAGAATCCCAATGCTCTAAATCCATTAGATGAATAAGACAAAAGACTAAGCAAAGAAAATACATTAGGAAGTAGAGAAGAATGGACACTGCTTGCACATTTTGCCTGCTAACTTGAAAAAACACAAAGAAAGAAACTGTGAAAAGAAATTCAAATCTTTTTCCTGCTTGTGCTCTTTTAATTATGCTGTCTCTTGTGCAGCTATTGTCCTTACAAATGCTTTTACTGATGTTCAAGAAATGTCCCTGAGTTCCCCCTAGCTTTTGTAATTTCACCTTGGCTTTTATTTGTGTCTTTGCACTCTCTCCCTTTGTTTTTCCTCTCCACTTACCTTTTATTTTCTCCTTTTCACTCTTCTACTATGCTTCAATCAATACCAGGAAACAGAACTTTTTTTTCTAAGAATCAGAGCACACTCTGATCGCTGCCACATATGGATATCTTCCTTTCAGGAGGTTTGCTTGTCCAGGTGAACATCTGTTCCTTAGTAGTCTTATGAATAAACAGCAATAATTCTGACAGAGTGAGCTTAAGATGACAGCTTAACTACTTTCACGCAAGAACTTAATCGTTCTTTCTTATCTGACTCCCCCTCCTGGATTTGCACGCACGCACGCACACAAACACACACACACACACTTTCTTATCTGAGCTATTAGACCGAGTTTCACTCTGGGAAACAAATCTGCCTTTCTCTGTTCTGATTCAAATGAAATTTTTGTTCAACTGTACAGCTTTTGTTGTTGTTGTTGTTATTATTGTTGCTTGTTTATTTATTAGGAAAAGAGGTTTGAAAGAGATTTGGAGTGACCCCTGTGTCCTCTCCCAGGTGAACTCTGTGTTTCCTGGCTGCACAGTCCCTCTCCAGCCCTACCAACATGCTCTCCATATTGAGACAGCTCCTCGGCGGTGTTGGAGGGACCCCCCTCCTCGTGCCCCTCTGCTTGCTGCCTGCAGGTTTCCTACAGCAGTCCCTGCTGGTTTGACTCTGTTGCCTTTGCTTGGCAAAGTCATTCGGGCAGTGATTCTGAACAGGTCGTGGAGGGAGCTGACAAAGGATATTAAAGAGGAAGTACCTGGGTTTTGTCTGTGCACGTCCTTCGAGGCAGAGCGGAGCCTCACCTCCCTCACTAAAATCTGGGAAGCCCATCCACAGAAGGCACTGGATTTGCGCTTTGCTGCGGTCAGAGTGAGGGGAGCAGGGTGTGTAATGAAGAATAGGAGGTGGGCGTGTGAAAAATGTAGTGCACTTCTGATATTACGGCTGCTGCTGCCCTGTGGTCCCCATGTAGCATAAACCTGAGTAAGCAGCACATCCCTGGACCTTTAGCAAGACCAGATTTAGTCCAGGCAAGGCCCTGGCCCTCACCTTGCAGGAGCTTTGCAATAACAACCACAAATGGCACGGATTCATCCTGCTGCTGGGAAAGAGGGCATAGCATGGGAGCCTCCTGCTTCACGGCAGGTCTGCTGCTTGTTTCTGGCTTGGCCTGTGTGCAGGGGATGAAGCACTAGTGCCTGCCACTCTGCCTTTCCCTACCTGGAAAAACGGGTCTCCTCCGTCGGTAAGCCTAAGTCACGCCTGTGCCTTGCTTCATTTAAGGTACAAGTCCTGTGAACATGTGAAAACTGGTGGGGGAAATGAGTTATTTTTAATTCAGGAAAAGGGTGTGCACAAAAAAACCCGCAGTTAAAAGCTGCCGACACGGGAGTGCCCTTTTCTTTTGAAGACTGGGACTGGAAATGGGAAGAGCAGACAAGGAAAGGCAAGAGAGCACAAGAAACGGAGCAGGATGCAAAGTGAACAGGACGAGAGAGTTGACAAGTTGTCACTTTCGCTTGCGTCGGCCGAGGAGGAAGCGCGCAGCCACCCCCTCCCTGCACGGCACACTTGATGTATCTCAAGGCATGACAATATGGCTCTGTTTGTTCTGCTCTGGGGGGAGGGGGACAGTTTATTTTCTTAAGACTATTAAGTCCTTCTAAGTACCACTATCGGCATTCTATGATTGAAAGTGACAAACAGAAGCAACCCTATTTAAAAACTGCCACTTCGAATTAGTGGAAGTATCAGCTTAAGTTTTACAATATTTTACTGCTCCATTTTTGCACTCTTTTACATGAGGACGGCCAAATAAATATCCCGGCGACTTGCCTTTGCCAGAATTCCTCCCCATGCTCCCGCCCCATTAGCTGCTGCCTTATGAACGCCGCGCTAAACAGAAAGTGACAGCAGCTGACAGCGCAGCCAGGGCCAAATTATCAAACGTCTGAAGTTGCGCCCGTGTGGCCGTGCACGGGCTCGGGCTTTCACATGCAAAGCAGAGAGCTGGGCACAAGCAGGTGCTCAGACGTGCGAAGACGTTTTGGAGGACCCTGCTCCCCAAGCCAGGCCCTGTCGAAGGCTGTATCTCAGAGAGTTTGGTGCCTGCGGGTCCCTGGGGTTAGAAGAACGGATTTTTGACATGGCGAGGCATTGCCCCTAAAGAAGAAATTGGTTTTTCACAGTTTAGCTTTAAACTGTGAATGTAATGCTTAAATTCTGAACCTAGCTCGAAGAGTTGACGGGGATAACAAGAGGCTTCCAAGCAGTGCTGTAAGCGTGCGAGTACTGGTGCCAGCCCAGCTGAGATACTCTGGGTTGCTCCTGGGAGTTCATGGTCTGTAGGGACCCAATCTGGCTGCTTAAATTTGCAGTGCCCAAGCCTCCAAAATCTTCTTCCCCGCCCCAATCCCACCACTGGCATAGCTGCAGCTCCAGTTCACCTAAGGCCTGGTGGCTGCAAGACATCAGCCTCCAGCATGAGAGATGTGAGCTTCATTGTCCTGTGCAAATGCGGTGTGATAAAAAGCTTGTGTTTCCACCTCAGATCTCCCCTTGTCTTCAGTGATGTCTGGGAATCATATTACAAACTTCTGCCTTATCCTGTTTAACAGGAAATATCCATTTCTCATAATTTGTGTGTTGCCCTTCCCTCGGGAACTGCTGCTATTTCCATTGTGCAGAAGGCTTTCCAGGCAGGCCGGCAGGAGGACTGAACCTCGGGCTTTGCTGGGCTCCGTGTCTGTGGGGAAGGAGAGGATGCGGGGAGGCACGGGGAGTTGAAATACTTCTTGTGGAGCCTTCCGGCAGGCCAAGGTGCAGCGTGAGTCTGAAACCTATGCATAGAAGCCCTCCCTGTTGTTTGAAGGGAGTAAGGCATTTTGGCTTTCAAAACAAAGCTGCTTTTGAAATCTTTGATCTTTCTTTTCTATTCTTTGTTTTTCATAAGGGAAGACATAGACCAAATAATGCAGACAAAGCAGGTTATTTGTAAGCCAGCTTGAGTACCCATTAAATCTTAAAGGCTGTATTATTCTGACTTTCAATACCAATGCACAAATAGCTATTCTTTTTTTCCCATGGATCTTCCATATGGCCAGATGAACAGGCTGACTGCACGGTGAGCAGCAAAAAGAACAGCTGACATATAGTTTGCAACCACGCTGCAACATCTGGGCAGAATTTGGTCAACTGCATGCCTGATAATAGTTTTTACATTCAGGCAGAGAGATTCCTTTTTATGGGACTGTGTAAAAAGGCAGAGAAAATATTAATATCAACTTTGAAGTGTACAATGAGTGGTGTGTTATAGCAGCAAAACAGCCCAGCCTGTGTGCTACAATACACAGAACATTGAATTGGGAGGTAAGAAAAGAGTCTTACCTCTGGTTCTTTTAGTACCTTCCTGTGGGAACTTAAATAAATCATTTACTCCTGCTTTTTAGCCTCTCTTTCTCCTCCTCCCCTGCCTCCTCTCTCTGCTCGTGTTTATTTTGTTTGCCTTGCTGGTTAGTCGGTGTACTCCTCCATGAGCAGTCGATTGTCATCATTCACAGTTATGGCCCACGCTCACAATTATGGCCCAAAAAGGCATTTGTGTCTCACTGGTCAAAGCCTATCGTTTTCTCTTTGCTATCCACCACTGCAGATGGCATTAAAAGGGTACCTCAGTCTGTTACTGGTGGAGATCAAGCAAAGCAATTGTTAAAGGTCACTAGCGTACCACTTCTGGTGGGATTGCTGCAGGAATACGGGACCACAGAGAGAGGAAAAGGAATACATGGATGAGGCATAGCTGGGGTCGTACGTGTGTGCTCATACAGAGAAAAGACAGTCCACGGAGCAACCTCTCCCCTTCCATCCAGATGAAGAAAAAACACAGTGGCAAATGTCACAGCGAGCCCTCACTTTCTGTCCAAATGCTGCTGGTGCAGCAGCGTTTCAGCAGCAGCAATTACAGCTTACAGTGTAACCTGGGAAGGTGAACTTGCTATTTCCCCTCTCTTTTATTAAATATGAGGTGAGAAACTTGTGCATGGAGCTGTTTCTGGGAGTCTCTTCCAAGGCTGGCTCTCCCCTGGTTAGATGAAGGAATGTCCCAAAGCACCACAGATGCCGTGCGAGGTGCGGTTTCGCAGCCCCAGCTGAATCAGCGCTCAGCTATGCTGGTTTGCACATGGAGGAAGGCTCCATATGGCGTGTGAATGGCATCCCAGCACAGCCCCTCCCACCCAGGTGTAGAGCCCAAAGCCAGGAGGTGGTGGTGGGGAGGGGGGTGGTCTGCAGGGGAGGGGAGTATGCCAGGGAGACAGCGCTACCCCGTCTGTGCTCCCTGGGCCAGGATCCACAGATCCTGGCTCCCCTCTGCCTCTTCTAGCATTTGGCCCAATGTTTTGTCCTCATTTTGCTTGTTCTGTAGCAACAGTTTCTTAGCAAACACCATTCTCAGAGTGGTGCTGATATTAATTGATGAGGCTGGTGCTCAGAGTTGTCTTGGCATGGTAAGGCACTATCTAAGTAGAAAAATAAACAGCCATGTTCACTCCAGTTCCTTTCAGAAAATGGAAAAATAAATCATTGCCTTCCAGATGGAAATGCACAAAATCATCAGCAGAAAAATATCTTAAAGCTCCTAAGACAGCTCTGAGAAGGGAGGATGAACAGCCCTAGTTTTCTGGGGATTTTGTTTCCATTAAACAAAGAACTACTGCTTCTCTGATGTTGTGCTTTGAACAGAGGAGTTCAGGGCTTCAGATAGGGCATAACATTTTAGGAGTTTAATATCCTTTCAGAAAGAAAATCCCTGTCTGCCGAGGAAAAATGACGATTTGTCTTGCAAATGATTGGTTTTTCTTTGAAAATGCAGCAATGAGAGATTTTGTCTCAAATTTAAATGTTTCCTTCATTCCTTTTTACAGACCTGACATAAAACACTTTGCTTTTAATAAGTCTGTTGCCACTGGCTCAGGCTGTGTGAGGGACACTGTTCTTACTGTAGTGGAGGGGACAATTACGTAGGGTTCAGCTTTAACAACAATAAAAGGAACATTGGAGATCAAAAGTTTCTTGAGGAGACATCTGCTAGACAGCATTATTGCTAATATTGAGCAACGTGGTTTGGATGTTTTGTTTTTTTTTAAATATAGGAACTCCTCCAAATAAATTGTATGGGTTTAAAAAATATATGTTATTTCCTTAAATGTAGCCTAGACGAACTATTTTTCTAGTGTATGACATTAAATATGAGCAATGCAATTTGGAACTAGTACATAAATGATCAATAAAAAAGGGCAAACCAAAACCATAACCTGAAATGCAAAGATTTGAGCCTTCTTTGAGACTTGTTACGTTCATTTTCCCCTTTCATGTCTGAAGTGAAAATGAATTGTTTTAAAAGACCTTGAGGACCCGATACAGTAAGCTTTGAAATCATGGACTGCATATTCATTTTAAAGAAACTCAGTAGCAGTTTTATAGGGGTCTTCAAAGCAGAGTTTATAAATATTTCATGCTTTGGTTTTCTATGACATTTCTCTAAATACTAATGTAGAAGACCCTTTACTCTTCCTTTTTGTTTCAAGGATATAATTTCGTTAGTTTCAAATGTTCTCCTCTAAAAAGATGCCACTAATATTTTCACTAAGCATTTCCCTGTTAATTTAAAGTTCTCTGACCATTGAAATAAGGCTCCGTCTATGAAACATGAGCCATTATTTTCTCAGACTCAGGGGAAGCACCCGATTCAAATTTTGGGAGGAAACAGGACACAACTCAAAGCTAGGACAAGTGGTTGGTCTTCATCATTTTTCAGAATAGTCTTCTAGTGAGGAAAACTGGTGCGGTTCTCAGGATCGGCTGTTTACTCACTAGGGATAATCCAATGTGTGTACAGCTGAAGAAGTGCCAGGCTGAGAAGTGGAAATTGAGACAATAGAGTCAACACATTGTCAGAAATCAAGTGATTTCAGATTGTGAGATGGCTTATCAACAAAGACCTGTGCAGTTGTCTTTCAGAGTACAAAGTGTGCAAGAATTACAAAGTCTTTCCGAGCAGCTCTCTGAAGGCAAGGTGCTAGGCAATTAACAGGTATCTCTCTTTTACTGCTCTTTCAGAGGCATCAGCATCAAGGTAAAGTACAAAGTAGTAGGTGTTGTACATGTCCTGATAAAAGTTCAGAATAATTTTGTGATGTAAAATGTAAGAAATTGTTAGAATAAATGTTATGGAAATTGCCCTTTGTTACATTATTTGACTATAATTAAAAGAGAAGCCGAGTGCTGATAGCTTAGCAGTGAAAATATTTTCATACTTATCTAATCTGTGGTTTTAAGTAGGGACAGACAAACTCATTTTGCCTAGTTTCAAACCCACTTGAACACTATTCAGCAAAGCACTTATGGTCATATTTTCAAAGCTTGAGATCTTTTCTTTCCCCCACAATGGTATCACTGCTGATATTCCTTCAGTTAGAAAGTTCACATGGTTTTATAAATGAATTTCAGGAGCATCTGAGTCTAAAAGCTCTATGAAAGTCTGAATTATAACTGTCTGGTTGTCTCTTTTCATCCCTGAGCCTGTCCTTTCCTCTCCTTAAAGCAATTGGCATACAGGTTGTTAGCGAGTTGTCTATCCAGCACAAAAAGTGCATGGAGTGAGAAGAATATAGACTGCTCCTGGATATCCCATTGGGTCTGTGTCTAGCCAATTTTTTCAGGCAAATCTATGTGCTCAGCTTGGGTTTCTTGGTGCCTTTTTTTTTTGTTTCAAGATGAAGTTAAGATTGGTTGGACGTCTCAGAAGCTGCAGGGTTTTGATACAGAGCGGGAAAGACAAAACACCCTCAAAGGCTTTCCCTGTTGGGCTGAAAAGGAACTTCAGTATACAAACCTGCTTTGTTTTAACTGACTTTATTAGACCCAGAGCAGTAGCCAGCAAAAAAGCCCAAAAGCCGTGAAAGCACTAATTAATTCTAACATCTGGTAAGAATGACCTCAAATGTACGAAGGTACTATTTGTACCAGCTCCTTTGTATGCACGAACTGGGGACCAGAGTGGGTTTTGGCTGAGAGGCAGAGAGCTGAGAGGTGTGATAAGAGACAGTATCTACTTATTATTATGAGGTGGAAGACAGAATTAATGGAGTCAAAATACAGGTTGTTCCATATCACTTGTCAGCTTTGAAGAGTAAGTACATGTTTTTGACTCCTCTTTAAGCATATGTGCCAACACAGAGCGCAGGTGGAAAGGAAAAAGAAAAGCAAGAATCGCTCTCTTCAGCCCTTTTGGGGATGCTCTAAGGCCGTTCTGTCCCGTTTCATACTTGCAAATTGCTTTAGAGCTGCTACTGGTATAAATACTGCGATACCGTGAGCTGACAGACAAAAGCAAGCACTGCTTTCTAGTCATTTGTCCTTCTTAGCTCAAACAAGACAGAAAATTAGAGTGAAAGAAGGCCAATCAGAAGACAAAGATCTGAAAAACTGTTGCATGACTGCACAGTGAGAGCAGATGGCTGCATGAACTGTCTCTCCGTACACATGAGCGCATGGATAATGAAATAAGATCCACACTCATCATCTCTCTGCAACGTCCACTGTGTCACACGGAGCCTGTGACCAAGTATTAAAGATCAAATAGACGCCTTTTGTCAGAATGATGATTAACACACAAGCTTTGCTCAGTCCTCTTCCTCCTACGCCTAGCTTTGGAAATCTATCATGATTTGTCCAAAAATGAATTGTCTGTTGATGACCCATGTTAGCTGTAAGTCAGGAGTGCTAAAGGGATTGGCGTATGCAGTTTTCTGTGGGAAGAGTTCTGTGCAATCTCTGTCATCCAAACCAACACTGGAGACTTTTTGGCTGTTTTCTCATACCTTCTGTTACGACTTTGTGTCTGTTCCTACGGCACTGTTTTCCCCGGAGTCTAAGGCAGCTGTGGCTACTTCTACCACACTTTGATTTCATCCTCTGTCCACATTCTTTCACTCACATAAAAAAAACCCACTTCATATCTAATCCAAAGTAAAATAGAAATGAAGTACTAGAACTGAGAAGTATTTTGGCATTCTTGGTTCTGGGAAATTGCTTTACAGCCGCTTGTTCTTGGCTGAGACAGAACTGAGACAAGAAACGGGAAACAATGATGGGACTATGAAGGATTTAATGAACTGTTTAGCCAATACCCAATTCTCACAAACATTTCCTCATCTGACAGTATTTTTCTGCCCTATTACTTGAGTTTGTTCTGCTACCGTGTATCATTCCCTGGAGCACCGTGGTGCTTCCAGGCCTGGTTTCATGCTATTAACCAGTGAGTCCTTCCATCCCTGTACCTTCAAAGTGCAACCAGCAGTGTTGGCCATCTCAAAGATCAGATAGCTGAATGGCTGAAGTTGCAAGGTGTTTTCTTCATCCAGGAGCTTCAGACTGCCACTTTTAGAAGTCCTGTTTCAATGTCAGAAATCTTTTAAGCGATGTATTGGGCTCTAAGAGTGAGGTACAAGTTACTGACTTTGCTCTACGTGAGTAGTCTTACAGCTCTGAGTGGACACTTCAGCTCTTACCAATATGTGTTGTGTTAAAACTAAATATGAGAAGATATTCCCTAAATCCCGTCTCTGCTTTATCTAGTCCAAATCCCTGGCTAGGACTTTGATATGACTAGGGAATTTTAAAGTCATGTTCCTTTATTCCTCCAGCCAAGCGAATATCAGTGTCTTCCATGTGTAGTGAAACAGCTTTAACAGAGTATTCCCAGCATCCCAGCCTGCTTTATGGACCACTGGTCAGCAAAAAGCTGTGGAAATGAAAATTTATAGGTTCAAGTCACTGCAAGCAGATGGAAGATATGAGGTCCCATCTTTCATACACCAAATGGACTCCTCTGCTTAGGTGTCTATCTCCCCTCATGACTCTAGATATTGGAGTGCAACAAATCCTTGAGCCTACAATCTTCAGTACTGAAGAGGGTTTCTCCCTTTTTAAAAAAATCGTTGTTATCCAATCTGTGTCCTCCCACACTCTCTTTCTGGACAGCTTTTAAAATCAGAACAGGAATCTTGTCACATACTTTCTCCTTCCTGAGAAGGTATTGCCTGGAGCAAACCCCAAATCCTCCGATTGAGGGAAAAACAGGTTAACAGGAAAAGTGGATGCATAATGCTGGAATGAAAGTTTTCAGCTCAATTTAGCATTCCCTCCAGGGTTTGTAGAGACTGGTTGCTTGAGATCTCTGGCACCCACGTGAGTTCCATGGCTTATTCTTTATAGGTGGAAATGAAGGATGACTCCACAATATATTCTGCAATGGAGTATTTAAGTAATGCAGAATTTGCACTAAGTGTGCAAATACCTATGTTTAATTATATATCTTATTACACACACACAAAAAAGTCAGTAGCATAGCTAAGGTTGCTACACTGCATATTCCTCCACAGCAAAACAGAAGAAGCAATTAAATTGTTTAGCAATCTATTCCACCCATCAGCTCTTCCCTTCCACCACCCACGGCTCCCATATTTCTCTCTTTTCCCTGAGCCATCCGTCCTAGCAGCGTTCATCAGTTATAGGTGCACTTCCCGGTGAATGTTGCTGCAGGGAGGTTATTTCCATTAATTACAAGGAGCTCGGCTGTGTGTCCACCTCTGAAGGGAAAGTGAGGTAGAGGAACAACTGGGAATGACGAAAGGTAAGCTTTTCTGTAACGTGCAGGGTAGCATAGGTGTGTGGGAAGATAGAGGAAGAAGTGAGGAGCTGTAATGCCGCTGTTGATTCCTAGTAGAGAGCACGCCATTTGAGCCTGGGTCCATGCATGAGATGATGAACCAGACTTCTGGGAGCTGTAAGGCTGCACCTTGCTGCTCAGGGGTGGAAGCAGTAGGCTGGGAGACCCCAGCATCTTGCAGTGTCCCTAAGACCTCAATGCCACCCTTGAAGACATTGAGATCCTCGCTCATGCTTGCTCTAATGTGACAGAAAGTGAGGACAATCCCTGGAGAGACTCACTGAGAAGCGAGGGCAGTGCAGAGATAGTCTTGACCCTGGTTAGCAGAAGGCCCAGTTTCACTCTGTGATGGCTGGGCCTGAGCCAAGCAAGTATTCACGGTACGAGAGCTGGCTCAATTTCTGGCACGCTCAGCCTTTGAGGAAGGGAGTGGATTGCAACTACAGAAAAGAATCAGTTCCCAAATCTCTTGCTGTTCATTTTCACTTGGCTGGTGAGTTGTGAAAAGAGCCATCGGTGCGACTTGTTGCAGCACAGCTCCCTGTGGTTTTCCGTGTGTGCCCATTGCCACAGCACATGTCTGAGCCTGGAGACAGAGGTGAAAGGGTTCCCTCCCCCACAACTGCACTGTACTTCAATAGGCATTTAAGCACAGGGAAGAAATTCAGTTGCTTAAACCCAGTCTTGTTCTGCCATTTGAGACAGCCATGTTTATCTGAGATATTTCCTTGGAGCCAGCTGACATGATAATGAGAGACCAAACCCTTCTGGAGCAGCCGTGGCCACCAGGTGGAATACCTTACAACATCTCCCATGGCATGTGCTGCCTACATTAGGCAAATTAATTAAGCACCTGCAGTTCATCCCAGCAGAAAATCCAATACAGGCCTAAGAAGAACCAAGGAAAGTTTTCTCTAACTGGTCATAACTATTTTAAGACTCTTGTTTGTTTTGTCTGAAGCAGTTCAACTTATCCAAGCTGGAAAGATTAGGTGTGGATATGGGTGATGTTTCTGTGAGTGCTATACCTCATGATTTTGAGTAAAGTCCTTGCTTAAAACTTCTCTAATATTCTTGTTCATGACTGAGTTTTTGATCTTCTCTCTTCTGTATTTTGTTGCAAGAGTTCCCTTACTGCTTGAATCTGCAAGCATGGACAATCTGTCAAATTATATGACTGCTCAGGAATGGATTCCTCAGAGTTACTGAAGGAGCTAAAATTAAATCAGATTTTTCTCAGGTAGAAACTTTGTAGAAAGAGTCTTCAATATGAGAACAGAAATTTGGAAACAAGTTTTATTGACAGAAACCAGATGGGGAGGAAAAAATTGTTATCTGTTTAAATTCAGTCTTAAACAAAGCCAGCTATCAGACTGCTCTAAGAAGAAAGTAGGAAATCTCAGCTTCTTACAGGATGCGTGACACTGTCTTTAGTGGCATCCACAGCCTGCTGGCACACATGGGAAGAAGGGACAACTGGAGTGGAATGCGGCAGAATTTGTCCTAGACTGGTTAAAACTTCCAGAGGACCTCATCCAAGACTGCAGTCTTAGGGAAGCGTGAAGCCCCCAGCCATTGCCCACAATTCTCTGGTGAACAAGCTCAGAAAAAAGATTTTCTTGAAAACAATCTTCGACTTTTCCTGGTGCTTTTCAGCCAGATCAGTTCCCTGACCCAGCTCAAGGTGCGACCTGTGCCTGCCAGCAGAGGCAGTTGCAGAGGCACAAAGAGAAGCAGCTGAAATCAGGCTGCCTGAAATTGGCCACCGGGGCTGCCAAACGCACGGGTAGGTGACAAGAGGGAAACGGGCAAAATGCATGTGTAAGAGTGACTTTGTAGGTCAAGAGAGAACCTCACTTTATAGAAATGTTAGCCCAGCACCTTTTACTAAAACATTCACTAAAAATATGTGTTTGTCATGTTGGAATGTGCTAATGGCTGCAATCAAGTTGTCTGTCATCTGCAGGCAGTTGCTGACCTCATTAAGGCAAATGGGTTTGCAGCCACATATCACTGGTGTTACATGGATGAAGTTTTCCTTATGAAGAAAGATAAAGACAGTGAAAGACTTCACCTAAGGAATTAGGCTTCAGGGGAAGCCAATCAACTTGAATTTGTGCAGGCCAAAGCATTTTTTCATTGCAAATGTGGGGATCTGGGTGCTGAGCAGATGGTAGGAGGTAAGAGAAGCAGGGCAAAGTGGTGCTGGAAGAAATCGAAGAGAGGTTTGACCAAAGCCCTTGCTGAGAGACAGGCTTGAATTCTTAAATGGGGAAGATCCTTTTCCTCCCAGTTTCTCAGAGAAACAAGAATTTCTGGATATAATTGGTAAATAAATTGGATTGTATCAAAGAAACATCTTTCTGATAGGCCAAGTTTTTCTTCTAATTTCTGTAGGTGAATTAGCAAGATCACAGGCACCAGTTAAGGCCAAGGTTCAACAAAAAGTAAGACGAGGCATAGATGTGCAAAACAAGGGCTTTGAGTATCACAATATGCTGCTTCTTTCCATTAAACAACACTTACCATAATGAGGAAAAAAACCCTCAGACAAGATACCCAAGGTTTAAAAAACAATCAGCCCCTGATCATATGCAGTAAATGTCTTCTACCAAAGATGTCAGTGATTTTTTGCAGAGGGATTTAATGTTCGTCTCCAGCAGGCAGGCTGACACAGAACAACTTTGCAGTGATTACAAACAGGCCCATGATGTTTGATGTGAGCTGTATTGCCTCTGTAAGATTTAATCTGATGTCATCAGTTTTAGGGAAATCACGAGACTGCAGCGCAATTTAGTGGAAGTGAAAGAAGACGAATCACATTTTCATAGATTTTTTTGGTTTAAAAACATAAACATCTTTGTGCCATGCAAGAACAGAAGTCACTGTCATCCTAGGGACTGATTGATTTCAGCAGGACCGTATACATAAAATATTCATTGCATCCTCTAAGAGAAATAGATGCAAGAAACCAGAAAGCCTGGACGCAACTTTCAGCCAGCCTGAGTTCTCTGTTGAGCAGTCTGGGGTTGAGTTAGTGGCGCAAGTACAGTTTGGACCTAAGCTTAGCTATAAGAGGAGGTTCAAAAAAACCCCAACCCAGTAAACCATAAAACAGTTGCAGCTCCTTCTGACTTACGTTGTGGAAGGACCGACCTTACAGTGATTTGATATTAGTTTTTTTACTGCTGTTTTTGTTGTTTCTCACTCCGTTGTGGCTACTAGCACTAGCCACGAGGCAGGGCCACTGCACTGACTCTGTACAAACACAGCACAAGAGCTGTCCAAGGGTGAGAGAATGGACCACAGGTGGAGTAAGAAAAGGATTTGGGGGTGGTGTCAAAAGAGAATGGATCCATATTGATCAGAGAGAGAAAGGAGAGTGCACAGCTCTGTTTCTGTACCCCACCGTGTGCTGCACTGCATGCTAGAAGGGAGAAGAAGCTCTGTAAGTCATCGCAGCACCTGCTCTAGGAGTTGTAGTGCTTGGCTGTGCCCCACTCCTCATAAATGCAGCTCCTCAAGAATCAGGGATGCTTCATATTATTTTTAGGTTCTTCCTTCATTGTTTCACGAAATAAAGTGCAATTTGTCTGCTACTGTCTGTGACTGAATTGCAGTCATCCCCTCCTTGCCCTGGTTTCAGAAACAAAAAGCTAAAAAGACTTTTTTTTCAGCTGCTGTGTGTTTTGGATGTGGGGACTGGCAGAGGCAGAACAATGCTCTGGGTGTGCACACACGTACGGGTGTACACGCGCTGCCAGTCGCTGTGGCACTAAGAAACTGGAGAGTGGAATTAGAAAGGTTGATGTGCTGGGGAAGATCAATGAATATGAGAGGTTCACTGATGACAGATGGCTGGTTTCATACTCTGAAGGAGTGACAGAGGAGGAGGAGAACCAGCTGTGAGCGAGTTGCAGGATGAGTGCATTGGAAGCGCAGCCTTGTGCTGGAGAAGCAGCCCTTTTCCAGCAGAAGCGGGAGGATATAAAGGATAGTGGCTGGGTAACTGAGAAGTGGTAGTAAAGGAGGAAAGAAGTGTAATAAAGAGAGAGGGGCTTGTGCCAGTGCCTAGAACATTTCCCAGAGTTTTAATGATTCAGAAGACATGGTCTCACAAAATGATGAAATGGGCATGGGGAAATCTGCAGCACAATTAGATCAGAGCAGTGTTGATGGCAGAGTTGATGTTGCAGACAGTTGTTTAAAACGCCAAATCCTCACACAAATGCACACAACTTAAAGGCTTCCAGGAGAAGGGACAGGGAATTTTTAGTCAGTGGGTTATGGTAGATAAAAGAGCTTTAAAACAAATCTAGCATAATGGATGGTGATTTTTATAAATTATGTAGAGGCAAGACATACAGGTATTTGTAAAAAGAAAGTCTTACACACTTCAGCTAGGCTAGGGGAAGAAGAAAGCAGCATAATGGTGTATTCCAGCATGCAAGTGGCTCATTTTAACACAGTAAAATTAATAGATTAGATTGGCTGGGGGGGGATCAAGAGGAGGAAGAATGTGAGACTTTGGCATGTTGTAAACAACAAAACAGAGAAAGCAAAATGGCAAAGGAGAGATGGCCTGCATTATTCCACACCCTATGGGAGCAAACAGATTGTCCACTAATAAGGAAATGATCTAGCCATTTTTTTAGATTAGTGGTGTGGGAGGAGAAGAATTTAAAGGAGGGAATGCATGGATCTCTCAGTAATGTATCCGCTGGTTGTCGTTGTAGGAGATAATGAGAATGTAAAGCAAAGGTGGGAGGAGAAAATAGCTTCTATACAAATGCTGTGAGCATATTAATAAGGTCACCAGTTGAAAACATGCATTTCCAAGGCTAAGCATGCTATTCCTGGAATGTGTGAGCTAGAATGGACTGAAAACAGAGTAGGGAGGTGCAAAGTTTGTTAAAGGGGGCAGGCTGTGTTCTTCAATCACAACAGAGACAGCGGTATATATCCATGTCCACAGCAGGAAACACTACAAATGTTTTGCCTGTCAGAGCAGAGACTGTTTGGGCAGAAGCTGAGGAAGGACAATGAATGCAGTCATGCTATTCCTGGATGTTGCTACAGACCCCCAGGGCAAGCAAAGAAAGTAGGTTGGGAAATGTTTTTACAGATAAGAGAAGTCTGTAAAACAGCTAGAACATTGATCATGAGGGATTTTAATTACTCGGCTATTGATTGGGACAGCCACGATGCAGAAGTGAAGAGGGGGAATGGGTTTCCAGAAGTAATGCAAGATTGCCATCTCACATGGCCAGCTGAACAGCCAAGCTTGTGTAGTCTGAGCCTACACGGTCCTAATTCTAGGAAACGTGCCAAGGCCGATCAATTAAGTTGAAGTTGGGGAGTAGTTAGGATCCAGTGACACGGTCTATCACCAGGAAAAAAATGCTCAGGAGGAGGCATCACGAGCACGTAAGACACAGGAAGAAATTTAACCAAATGAAAGTTGTACTAATGAAAATTGACTGGAATATTGTAATGTGTTGGAAATGTGATAGGGGATATTTCTTGAAAGAGGCTATAAAGCTGCAAGGGAAGGGAATGGAGCAGTAATTGAAATTCATCCTAGTTCAGCCTAGTGAGGGAATACAGCAGCAGAGGCTAATAGTTGCAATGATCCTTGGCTAATGGAGAGTTCATTGGGGGTCAGGAACACCTGCATATTTTAGAACAGCCCTGACACTGCTCTAAATGATGTGGCTGTCTGGCTGTCCCTGGCAGCGATATTAATACCTTTACACCTTGGTCCTCTCAGATATATCAGTATATCAATTGGTGCTCCAGTTCTGAAACTTAGCCTTCTATTTCCTATGGCATGAGCACTCTGAAGAAATAAGTGTCTCTGTGGCAAAAGTGGAAACACTAAAGAAAACTAATTCTTATCCCAAAAGGCAAGAATGAAGGAGGATTTAATCAGGCTAGGAAACAATGGCATTAAGAATGTGATGAGCTATTTCTTCTCTTTTAGCAGCAGTAGATGAGGTAAAAATACCTTACTTGAAAAGTACTAAACCCCACTAAATACCACAGGTGATATGACAAACCCCTAGTATGGAGAAGTGTAAACTTTTTGTCAGTTAGAAGAAATTATTTGGCAGTACCTGATTGCCATGATGCCTCCTAAGGGACTGTGGAAATTGGTATATATAGCCACAACATGAAAAATGACACGGTAACTACACGTGAGCACATGACCTGGTGTGGACTTCCTAGAGACTGAGCTGTCAGGTGCGAACTACATCACTCACCTCGGATTAAAGCAAGAGAAGCAAGCAGAAGAGCAGACCAGGACATGGCATTGCCCACAAAACTCCCCGTGTGTCGTGTGAGTGATCTACCCACAGCAGAGAAGGGCAGATGATGCTGGAGTACGGCAGCAGGAGGCACCTGGAAAAGGCAGCCACTGACCCAGGTAGGTGACCATACCTGTAGGTGGTGGGATGAGCCCATCTGCCTCTCCTGCTCAAACTGTTTCATTCCGTGGAGATGACTGAGTGTCCAGAGGGATTCCTTCTCAGCTGCAGGGTGTGCAGGGTAGAGCTCTCCATCTGATTCACTCCCTCTGGCTCCACTTACAGCTGATGGAGAGCAGCAGTCATACTCAGGGCTTGAGTAACATGTACTAAAAATTCCTGCATCTCTCCAGCAGCCATGAGGCAGGATGGATGATGAGCTCAGCTCTAGAAGCCTGTATTGAAGGTATCTATAAGGGGCCAGATGAAGCTTACACTCAGCTTGCCATGTCCGAGCAACAAGTTCCTGATTACATTAGGCAAAGCAGGGACTCAGACTGTCTCCTACCTCCTTCATTACTGCCATATTCACTGGGCTTCTGGCTGTCTGGGCTGTTCCCTTGAAATCTGTTTCAGTACCTATCAATAAAGAGTGTCACTGTTGATGAAAGGCATTGCTTCAACTAGATCATTCAATTGAATGTTTTCTGGTGAATTCTGGTAAGAAACCATTTGCTTGAGATTTTCTTCCCTTTGGTCACACATTGATCAATATGAAAGAACATCTAGCAAATGAGAGAGTATCCTAAGACATATACATATATATATGAGAACATAAAATGTGAAATTTTCCATTGCTTTCTGAGCAAGTGTTGCCAAGACTGTCCTGTGGTTCTTGAAAATGAACCAGTGGCTGATGGTGTATCTTGGTCTACACAGAGAAAACCCTACTTACCTTTGCTCTTCCTAATCTAGCAATCAAGTCAAAGGCTATTTCCCAAATTCACAAGAAGTAACAGAATAAGAGAATTAGAAAATGCAGCATGGAAAGTTTCTTCACACATAAGCAGCACTGGCTGGGGCAGCTGCCCTTTTTGATGAGTACTGAAAGACACATCAGTGTATAATGTTGTCAGAGGAGTTATATTTAGGGTACTCCCTCATGCTTTGGAATACATGTTTAGTTCTCATCAGCCTTCAGCAGCATGGGTGGTTACAAAGATTAGCATCTGCAACTTTGGTGTGAATATTTTGTGAATAGCCTTTGTTCTGATGTATTTGGCACTCTAGTCCTAGCACACCGACAGAATCTGATGGCTGAATATCAGGCGATAGCTCAGCCTGTGTGTTTCCATGTGTCCCTGTCTCTACTCG
This sequence comes from Mohoua ochrocephala, assembly GCA_013398855.1. Taxonomy (NCBI): domain Eukaryota; kingdom Metazoa; phylum Chordata; class Aves; order Passeriformes; family Acanthizidae; genus Mohoua; species Mohoua ochrocephala. The sequence continues at coordinate 103,124 of VZTA01020601.1, forward strand.
TGTGCTGAATTTTACCTCCTCTTTCCACTTACATGAAGAGATGAGGAGGTAGGAGAAGACCAGCAATGAGCAGATGTAAGGCAGACACCAAAACCCAAGGTAAAAAAAGACTGTAAAACCCAGAAATAGAGTTTATTGTAAGAGACTTAGAATATTGTCCCGAGGCAATACCCACAGACTACAGGAGCCTGGCAGAGATTTTTCATCATGGAAACCCATATTTGTATATCTTCATCATTTATTTTCATTTATTTTGTTCCTGGCAAGCTGTTTTCTGTTGAGGAGTATAAGCCCATGGTCATCTTGAGATGAGATTAAAATTTTGATATTAACATTGATAGATTTTTTTAGAAGGAAGCCAAGATGGAGAGATCTGTGATGTAGCTCCAAAAGGGAAGCAAGTGAAGAAAATCACCTTTCCTCCAAGACCAATGATTAATGAACAAATATGTAACAAATATGTGAGAAGTGCTGCATGTGAGGTATTACAAAGAGGTTCTGAGCATGACTGCAAAACGAGACAGTAAACAATGATAAGGCAAGAACAGGTAAAAAAATGAAGTAAGATTGCAGAGGAGATTTACATAAATAATAAGAAAGTATTCAAATATGTAAGGAACAGAGGATCAGTAAAGGAGATGTGGTGCACGTGTTTTATTGACAGCATAGGTAGACATAGCCAGAAACATTTACAAATCCACTGCTTCAGTGTGCTCACGTAAGAGGATGATTACAGAAAATAACTTCCTGGGGTTGTGATGCTGGGAGGGTTGAGGATGAAGAAAAAAATTAGTAAATAAAATAGGAAAGCTCCTGCAAGCTTGCCCCATGTGAGAACACATTTCCCAAAGACTACCTTACTTATAATTAGGGCTGAAGCCAGACCTACCTTTTCTGTTAAGATAAGTAATGCAGATTTGGCAATTTACTATACAAAATATTTTGGTGGAAGCAAGAAATGGAAAATGTGGTCAAATAGGGATAAAGTGGTGACAAAGAGGAAGAACACATTTGTAGGCTAAACTAGATGAGCATGATGCCTAAGACTGCTCAACCCCAATATCAAACTTCCCAGGAAGTGAAACCAAGAAAGAAAAAAGCTTATGTGGGCCATAGAATAAGGTGAGAAATAAAGGTCTCTGGTAGAGTACGGTGTACAGAGGGACCAGAGTGACTCCATCAGCTGCAGAAACTCAGGTTTGGTTTTGTTTTGTTTGAGACTCTCCAGTGCTCTCCAACTGTGCTATGACCCTGGGCTGATGTTCCCAGCAAGGGCCAGCCGACAGGACCAGGAGATGACCTCCTGGTCAATTCCACCCTACATCCTGTGGTCTTCATTTTGCCTTTATCTGCTCCACATTTTGCTACAGCAAAACACTGGGGAGAGGCTCGCAAGTGGGCACAGAAGCAGGACATGTTGCCATCCTCCCACCTGCCTGGGGACATGTTCCACCTGGGTGTGAAGAGATGAGGCAGCAGGCTTCAAACATGATGGTGATCTCAGGGATAACAACTATTGTGTGCTAAAGCATAGGAATTACCCAGATCAGTGAAAGCCAGTGCCAGCTCTCTCCAAGCATATGTTTCCCTGAGGAGGGCAAAGGAAAGCTTGAGGAAACAGGTTCAGGCCGGAAGAAATGAGAGACAAGACAAAATGCTTGAGAGCATCAGAAGCATAATGACCATGGTGCTTTCACCTCCTGATTCAGGAGCAGGGGTCACATCAAAATTACAATCTAATTTATGAGGCTGTTACTTTGACTTTTTGCTAAATCTGTTCTTTTCGTTATTGGCTTGTCCCACCTGTTTTCCTTTTTCCCACACAGGTTATTTCCTGCCTGACTTGTTGACTGTCTGTTTTCTGGGGGCAAAGGCTGTCTCCTTTCTCACTCAGCCCTGCAGTGTCACATGGGCCCTGATCCATAACTGAAGTTTTTAGATGCCACCATCACCTAAGTGTTGATCACAAAAGAAGCATCTAAGCCTGAGCGTCTGCCCTACATCTGCACGACTGCAGCATAGGCAGAAGACTTCTAAAATACTGTCCCTACCAGACAGCAGGTGTGCCACGTGGTTGTGGGGTGAGGGATGGGAGTGTGTGGGGGCGACGATGGCAAGGAAGGTGGCAGGGCACACCAGGAAACAGGGCTCAACTGGCCTCGCTGGCACCGGTCCAGCATTTGTTTGCTGAAAGATTTGGGGCGAGAGGTGTTTTAAGAAATAATCTGAAGTCCAAGGGTTCTTCTTATGCAAACCCTCAGCAGCTGGCAGCACGGAGGAAATGACTAACGTTGTGTTTGTTGTTTCCCATGCGACACTTGTGTGTGCGGAGCCTGTGGGAGGGGGAGAGGGGGATTTTCTCAAACCGTGTCTGCAAACAGACCCTGCTGATTGCTTTGCTTTCACTGCCAGCAGCCCAGAGGGGAAGAAAGGGCTCGTCCTGGTCAGCTTCACTTCACGTGGGGAGAGAGACGCATTTCCCCAGGGCAATGGTCAAGGCGGTAACTGGAGGGAGGAATCTAGAGTAAGATGTGAGATGACTAATGCTCCAGGTGCTCAGCACCTTCCTCGCAGAGTTAATAAAGAGTTGCCAAATCCTTCGGGTTCAGAACCATGCCTCACCTGCTGCAGTCACCACCAGTCACACACAGTGCTGAAATTATGCCAAGTTAAAACTCTCCCTCACTTCTTAACTTTGAGTTCCTCTGTAGAGCTGGAGCAGTCAATGCCAATGTTGATATTTTACCTCCTAAATGTCTGTGTAGGAGGTTACCACCTCTAATCCTACAGAGGAGACAAAGAAATGAGGGAGGGAGACTCCTCTCTTGCTTCCTGAGCAGCAGTGTTGTCCTCAGCAGAGGCACACGGACACTTTGCATTGACTTCCAAGGGCCTGCAACATGGCTCAGAAGACAACCTGTAGCTGCACATTTCTAAGGTGAGCAGAGAGAGGTACTGCTGGGCAGCCTGAGAACTACACCAAATGCAATGATAAGAAACGAACACTGGAGGGTATTTTTGTGGGGGTTTGATTCGGTTTGCTTGGTTGGTTTAGGTTTTGTCTTTCATGTGGTTTTGGTTTGTTTTTTTTGTTGTTGTTGTTTGTTTGTTTTTCTTAATTAAAAGAAAGAAAACAACCCAAAGCCACTCTTATCCTATTCAAGTCAAAACCGAACGCAAGGGAAGGGGAAATTCTGATAAATACATCAGGGTCCCTATGGCAACATATTGGTTTTACTAAGTCAGTCCTTGCTGCGAGCTGATGTCCACTCAAGCAGAGTCCTTATGAACAAACACAGAGAAGCTGGAATGCACTCAGACAAGCAGAGGTCAAATGTTTCTGTTGACGGGAATATTTTCTCCTCAATGCTTGGGGCATTTGGGGCAGTTGTTTGCTGTTGTTGCTGCAAATGTGACAAAAGTTCAAAAAATTGAAACTTGACAGTTTCTGTCACAGAAGCCACCTGGTCTTGAATGAGGCACCAAAGCAAATCAAACTTTTGGTTTGTTTATGCTATTGTTGTCCCCTTTCCTATTCTTACTATGTAATTATTTTCAAATAAATGCCTAAGGACTTTTTTGTTGTGGTTTTTAACCCTAAGTGCTTTGAGGATTATTTTGATCAGAGAAGCCATAAGCCCCATTTGTTTAACTGTTCCGTAAAACCTTTAGTTCAAGTGTTTTAAGAATATGCCAAAGAACAGTGCTATCCTACCTGCTTTCAGACAGGGCATGGAAGGAAAATGTATTTAGCAAGAACTGGTGGATCATTAAGTGGCTTTATCTCCCCTCGACATCTCTCTGTAAATAAGTCAAGGTTTGTTGCAACCTTGTGCAAGTGCTGGCAAAATTTAAAGCCTTAAACAGTGAACTGCTTTGAAGAAAGCTTATCTTCCTAATGGAAACAAATTGTGCCTGCTATTTATATACGTGGTAAAGCTTTATTAAAACACAGGGGGGTGGCCTTAGTTTCCCTCCTTAAACAGGTCGATTATTTAACATGAAACTTAAGCCTTGGATTATATTGATAGAATATAATTGATTGAACCACACACCGTAATAAAAGCAAATAAACTCACTCTTTATGTGCCACCAGCAATGTTTTAGAACACAGACGTGAGCTCAGAATTATCCATTAAGGGCAGTAATGCAGCACCAAGAGGGTAGTAGCTTGGAGGAAAGCCTACGGAAGTCAATGGGATAATCTTAGTTATGCTCCTTGGGTGTTGGATCATACCCTTGTTGAGCCAGATGTGTCTGACACATGTGCCACTGTTCTGGAGTAAAGTATACTGTCATCATGGAGAAATAAATACAGCATAGGCTTCTTACTACCCCCATAGGATTTCACAGGTTTTTTGACGTGCAGGATAGCAACTGGAAAAAGAAACAATTTTGCTTGCTTTCAATTATTTAGGCTTTTGAACAGTTTTTCTTAACTTGATGTTTTCTCTTTTTTAATTCTGCATTTCTCACTCAGGAAAGGTTAGCCTTGATAATTACAGCTTTCAGTTACAGATCTGGTTTCCATTTTTGACTCTTACAGAAATGTGAAGATTTGTGGTATTAGTATTTCCACTTCTTCAAGTGAGTTGAAATAGCTCTTTTCTGTCCTTAAAAAAGTAGAAACAACACAGTTGGATTATGTTTACAATTAGGTCAGATAACTGGAACATTTTTTCTCTCTTGATATATATATATACGCACATATCTCCTTTTAGGTTTGAGCTGTTCAGAGGTGACATCAATGCTTCAGTTTAAGATCTGCCTCTGCAGTTTTAGTAAGGCTATTGTGGTGCAAAGGACCTGTACAAAAGTCAATTTATCTGAGTTCACTCTGAGTAATACTTGTGCATTAAAGTACATTTCTGTCAAGACTTGAAGCTAGGAAAAAGTTTCTAAGCCCTTAATGGTGGAAGGAGGTCCACTGGATTACCAGGTGTGATTGCTAGTACATCCCCTAGTTGCATCCCTAGCTTTTGGTTTGGGTCAGGACTAACGGAGCTGAAGTACTGCCTTGAAGTATCTCTTTCCAACGCAAGGGTATCGCTCTCTTGACAATCTCATGGCATATTTTTAGCATGCACATCTTGCCCAAGCCGTGCCAAGCTAGGCACAAGACCCAGGCCGTCCTCTGCAGGGGAGTTGAGGAGCCAGGAGGTTCAGTGTGTACGGTGGGTGCTGCAGAGCTATTGGCATTGAGAGCCCCAGCACAGCTGAAGGGGATGGACAGCCATTCCAATTTTGTTTGCAGCTGCCAGCATCCCAGGGAGCCTATTGAATTTGGAAACATAAGATGTCAAATGTCAAGAACTACATTTGGTATTTGGTTTGCCCCAAATTCTGGGGGGGAAAAAAAAATTCAGTTTCAAAATTAAGACAAGAAAAGGCATTGGTACAGCCAAAAAAAAAATCTTACAAGTATCGTTTCCCCCCACCCACAGTGCTGTAAGCCAACAGCTTTGAAATGCCACATTCCCTGGAGAGGGCAGCTTCATCTCCTGTCTGCCGTGAAGGAAGGGTACCTTAGCCTTTGGCTTGTTGTCCATTTCTGGCAAAGATGGTTGAAGGTGAGGCATATTTTGTGCTCAACAGTGACCACTTTGCCAGGTAGGGACCCACACATCCGAAAACAAGTGTTTTAGTACTTATTCTGTCTGTGGGCTGGAGCGTCTGAGAACCTGCAACCTTGCTGTGTTTGTTTTCTTGGCGAGCACCAACACACCTGGAAAGCAAGAAAGTCCTAATTGTATCCTCCCACTGGGTGGAGAGGGCAGGCAGGGAGAGAGGGACACGAGGGACACACACTTTGACCGTGTAGCTCAAAAGCTTCTCCGGCCACCAGCAGCTGGGCCCCCAGTCATGAAGGAAAGTAGAGCAGGGAGCTGGAACCCATCTCTGAAATTGCATGACCCCAGGCATGGGAGTGTTTTGCCTTCCTTTTAACTTTGCTTCCAGACTGATACAGGAGAACAGAGAGAGCATTGTTATTAGATGCAACATGAAGTAACAAACAAAAGCGTATCTCTCAAAATGTTGAAAAATAAGTTTGGCCAGAAGTACTTTGTTGACCTTACTGAAATAACTCCTTCTCTGACCCAGATACAGCATGTGTAATCCACTTTGTAATGTCACTACAATGCTCATCAAGATTTCTACCTTGATATGACATCTGTAGATCAGGCATTCATTGTTCTGATCAGCAGCGTTCTCGTGGTTGTGTTGCTACCTGGGCAGCTGCTGACACCAAAGAGACTTTGGCTGTATAAGATCATTTGAAATTTGCAGCAGCAGAGCATTTAGGATTTGCAGACAAAACCATTAAAGTATGGGCAGGATAGTTTTCTTTCCCTCTAAATATGAAGGAAGAGGACACAGGGATGACACTTTATTTAATTTGGATTAAAAGAATGCTGTGAGGTTTCATTTTTTTGGAAAGGTGAGTTTTGATGTTACCTTAAACTGGTAAAAAAAATATATGAAAGTTCTGGCTGAAACTGTTTCCTCTGGAGTTTATTTCTAAAATCAAAACGCCTCTCTGATTTGAAGTTCTGAAACCCACTGCTGTGAATAAAAATGTGCAGCCATTTCATTTATTCATTTTGGAAGAATGAAAGAGGCAATGAGTAAAACTGCAGTGGGGTGAGGAAAACCTGCTGATCAGAATGAAGGTTACTTATATTACAATAAACATGTGTTGGTCTTGGCTAATATTGGTTTAAGTCACAGTCTCATTTGAACTCAAAGTGCCTTTTGCTTTGGCTGCTCAAAGGACACAATTGTCATCAAGGAAGTAAAATCTCTTCTGTTCCCCCAGCTGGAAGAAAAGAGATTGGAGGTGGCAGTGGAAGGGACAGGGCACAAGAAAGAAAAGGAAAGGAAGGCAGACGCTCGCACATAACTTCTTACAATGGCTCCAGCATGCCCTTCCATTGGCAGGAATCCTTTTGATCAAATCCTTGCCCTGGGCTGAAAGCGTTTTAATGAGCATACAGACACCGTCTTTTTTTTCTGGGTCTATTTTGTGTTCTTAAGGATAGCTAAGTAAAGCGTGCACTTAAATGATCATGTCTGTGCTCCTTACATGTGCTCGAGAGGAAACGCACGCTGCCTGAATGTGGAGGCTGAGCGGTGCCAGCCTGAAGGACAGAAGGAAAATAGCAGAGGAGGAAACTGGTTTTCTTCAGCAATTTGTTTGCTTGGGGAGGAGGAGTGTACAACCTCCAGAGGTGAAGATTTTGGGATCAGGAGGTGTTTTGCAGAGACCCCCAATGTCTTACAAAATGTTCCCAGCACCGACTTCTTTGAGATTCCCATCAAGGTCACTGTGGTTCACCCTGCTCCTTCCAGGTGCAACCGGGAAGACTTTGTGTGGTGCCCTGCTGGGTGTTCTCGCCCACATGCTGTGGGACAATGTCCTGCACAGCTCCTTGTGGGGGTTTCCCCCTTGAACTCGGTCCTTGACCTATGCTGTTATTTCTCCTGCTGGGAAGGACATGCTTGGTTGGGTCTGCAGTGGTGATCTGCTGGTTCCTGTCTCCCCACTGCATTGAGGGCAGATATGGGACCATATGGATGAGCTCCTTTTGGCAGCAGTCCATGAATAGTGGGTCTGTGGAGCTGAAGAAAACTTTACTCACCTGGGCTGCCAACATGGATCTTCCAATGAGCTGTAAAATACATTAAACATAGAATAAAAAAATATTTTTAAAAGAGATTATGCTAGACAATAGGCAAATGCAGTTTAATTTGTCACATCTCATTATTCTGAGGCATTTGTGGGAAAAGGCACCCTTTGTCATGTGTCACAGGGTACTAGCAGTTACTGCAAAGCAATAAAGGGACCTGTTTGCCTTGGAAAAAAATCACATCACTAACTTCCAATTTTCCTGTTAGGCTTCAAAGATGCAGGTGCAAGAGATGCAAGAGGTGGGGGCCAAGATCTCTGTACAGAAGAAGCAGAGCCTTCCCCAAACAGGGATGGTGAAGGTTGAAAGAAAGTTTTGCCTTTACAGTAGCTGCCACAATGAACACCTTTTAAAAGGTTTTTTGATGGGCATCGCAAGAGGTGCAACTACTGGGATTTGCATCCAAGCAGGAGCCCTGCAGATTCTTTGAAATCCTGGTGACATTGGTATGAAATTTATGATTTGTGACTCTTGTCCCTCAACTTGAATCACCAAAACAAAGCTTCCAAAAAGGCGAGTCTTATTTGTGACTGATGCAGTTTGTAAACCGGACCGTGCCAACAATGAAGCTCTGTCTGGTCTAGCTCAGGGTCCCAAATGCTGCTCAGGCAGAGCTGTTGCCTGGAGCTGGTTGCCCCAACTGTGCAAGCAATGCTCCTTCAACAAGGGGAGTGTTATCCCTGCAAGGCTTTGGTGTGGCTAACAGGTATGTCTGAAGTAACTGCATACTTTTACCAGTGTGGGGCTGGATAAACAGCGGAAATTCATGTCGTGAGCCCAGAGTTTATCTAATTAGATATTTTGCCTCCAACAGTAGTACAAATAGCCCTTGAATAAAAGTAAGACACCAAATATGGGTACCAAGTTAAAAAATCCCTGATTTATAATATTGAGGTATTTATATAGGTTTTTGTAACTGGTAGTAATTCAGCTCACATCATCATTATTCCCACTGCTGCCTTTTAAACCATCTCCTTGGTTATTTTTGTCACTAACATCCTCCAACACTGTCTGTTCCACAAGTTAAATATATGAAATGTAAAGCATTTGTGCCTCCAGATTTAATTTTACTGCATTAGTTTATTTAAGTGTCTCAGATTTATCCCATGTAGAATATTCATTAAGTCGCTCACTTCTGCTCATTTTCATGTGAACTAAGCTGCAGTACTGAAGGAAGAAGGCCCATGCACCAAAACACTTTGGTTTCCATTCTTGGTAATGATTCTTTCTGCTGCACCTATTTCAGTGAGGTAACCAGATCTGTGACACCAGCTAAGAAATACATCCTTGTTGGTTGGTTGGTTGATTGATTTTTTTCTTTGACAATACAATATTTTTAGAGTCATTCTCTTTCACTTAACACACCTTTGCAATTCAAAATATATTCCACCTGGTAAGATTTAATTTTAAATTTTCCATTAGTTCAAAGATTTGTTAATTTCTTGTGTTAGTTTTACCCTTCTAAATTTGGCGTGATTTTCTCTATCTCTATCTAAAAACAATACTAGCAACTGAGATTCTACACATGCCCCCACACACACAGACATATGCATTTACAGATCTACCTGTCTATAGGTTTGTGTATGTATAGGTTTGTGTATATACACTCTCACATCTGAACTTGCTCTGCTTATTTCACTCAGCTTTTCAAACAGCCCTCCTTTCATGCTTCCTGACAAGCTGTATTGGCACAGGGCAATTTAGAAAATAATTAATTCATTAACTAATCTCAAGGATACCTGAACAAAATACCAAAAGCGACAAAAACAAAAACTTAGGGGGCTTCATCTGTGAGAATGAACATGTAGAGAATTCAGATAGCATGCGAGTAACTCCGAAAATGTTTATGTGGAAAATTGTCCATGCATTTTATTACTTGTTCACAAAAAATCTCAGTGCACAACTTAGCTAAATTACCGGCAAAGTTAAATTAGGCGTGCACACTTAGAATTGAAAACACCCCTTCTGCCTGCCACACAGAGGCCATGAGTTCCTAGAGAACGGGAACACAGAAATACCTGCAATACCTGCTCTTCCGTCTGCCAGAAGATGGGCTGCCTGGATAGCCACAAAACAAATTCTTTGTAGAAAAAATGGACTTAAAAGAGGATATTAAGAAATTACAACAAGATATATTTCCACAATGACATTTTTGTATGAATCACACCAAAACATCGATTCTCTTACCAGAATAATGCCAAAAGTCACTACTGATAATGTTGCAGTGTCCCATTTGTATGTGTCAGCATTTTGGAAACGTATCCTGCAACTCAGTATCTGGAATATTTTAGTGTTTAAAAGTAGTGCACCACCACATGATTGTTATTTTTTTCAGTTTCCTGATATTTGCTTTTCTCTCAGACAGGACTTTATATATACACACTAACAGACAGACACAAACACATGTATATGTGTGTGTGTATATATATTTTATTTATATATATATGTGTGTGTGTGTGTATATATATATATATGCCAGTCTTTTTCATGTAGAATTTATCAATATTGCTTATTTATAAACTAATTGAACTAATCAGATTGCTGGGGTACATCCATAGCCTGAATACAGCTCAGCTGTGCCATGATGCAGATAGAGGGAAAACTGCACCTTCAAAGAGCAAAAGGTCCAGCACATCAGAGGTTTGGATGCTGCAGACACTGTGAGACCAGGCTTGTGCTGTAGCACTAGGCATGCTTCTCAGGAGAAATCTGTGACATTCCTTGGAATGATGGCCACTTTTTGTGAGTTTGAGGTGGGATCACATGATCTTTTTATTCCAGGCAGGGCTATGTGACAAACATTCTTGTGAATTTATATGCTCTCATGTGAATAAATGATATTTAAAGTGCCCAGGGGCAGAGAGTGGGGAAAAAAAAGGTTTTTTATTTCTCTGTTTTCCTTTCTTTAAACAGCTTGCTGGCAGCCAGGCTTGCATAGTATTTGGGTACTGGAAGATGCAATAACTGTCTCGTGGACCTCCCAGACCTTTTTGCAACAAGAATGACGCATGGTCACAGCAGAGGCTGCAGATGCTAACGGAGGATTTTGAAAGATCTAGCAAAGGAGCTCTGTGAACCATTAATGATGATTTTCAACAAATCTTGGTGCCCTGGGGAGGTTCCAGAAGGCTGGAAGAAAGCTTATATAGAGCCAACATTTATAAAGGTTAAACGGGATGACTTGAGTAATTATAGGCCTGTCAACCTGACATCGATCCCAGGCAAAATACTGGAACAGCTGATATGAGACTTGATTAATAAGGAATTAAAGGAAGGTAATATAATTAATGCCTTTCAACATGGGTTTATGGAAAATAGATCTTGTCAAACTGGCTTGATATAATTTTTATGAGATTACAAGCTTGGTTGAGAAAGGTAATGGCACTGATGTAATGTACTTAGATATCTGTAAGGCATTTGACTTGGTACCACCTGACATTTTGGTTAATAAAGGAGAATGCTACAAAATCATTGCAGCAAACATCAAATGCATTAAAAAAAATAGCTAATTGGTACATCTCAGTGTGTAATTGTAAATGGGGAGTATTCATTGAGCAGGTATGTCACCACTGGAATCCTGCAGAGAATGGTTCTGGATCCAAAGCTATTTAACATTTCTAAACATGAACTGAAAAAAAAAAAAGCGGTCCCTATAGATTATAGAGATTATATAGAGTACACTTACAGACCACACAAACACTAGGAGAGTAAGACAATAATAAGATGTGTTGCTGATAAGGAACAAGTTACATGTTTTGGGCAAAATCTAATGGTTTTTTTTCTAGAAACAGCAAAAGTTGGCCTTACAGAACTTTCCTGTAGTAGGTGTAACTTTTAAAATTACTCCAAACTCATTACAGGTAGATAATCAGGAAAACAATTTTTCCAGTGCAGTGTGGTGCCTAAAAGGGTCATAATTGAATGTTCAGTAGGGAATGTCAGGTCTGAGCAGGGTGGGTTCATATTACTACTAATATTGGCATTCCCATTCTGAAACGGTCTCAAGAGTGATGTTGATAAGCTGAGAAGCTGGGAGAACGTCCCCAAGTGCATGTAAGGCACTGCAAGAGGTGATTTACCATGAAGAGCTCAATGAATTAAATTTCCTCCAGAAAACAGAAGATTGGTGTAACGAGCTGATCCCAGTCCAGAATGATGGGAGATTTGTTTTGCCCAACTTTCTCCATGTGAATGACAAGAAGAGGGTTTAGACTCACTGCTTTGTCCCCTTATTCAGTCGGTGCAGAAGTGAGATATCTCCAGTGGGCAACTAATCCTGTGCAGGGATAGCTGCAATGAACTGCCCTCTGGTAGTGCCTGCTTCTCTCTATTGGTTAGAGAAGGATCCCCAAACACTGGGTGAGACAAGATGCTTCATTTCTGCGTGGTTAACGTTGAGATAATCCCACACTAATTGCCTCCATGGGGAAGGCAATTTCTAAAATGAAGCTCCTTCAGTCTGTTAAATAGCAGGCTCTGAAGGCTCGAAGTTTTATGGGGACAAATTCAGATTAAGAATCAGGTGCACATTTTTCTCAGGGACTGTAATTAACCTTTGGAACAAATTGCCAAGGGTTGTGGCACTTTCTACACTAGTGGAAATTTAAAAATTAAGATGGAATGTTTTTCTGAAAGATTTGCTCTACTTAAAATGCACTGATCTGGGGAAGTTAAGTGGCCTACATAGTACAAGAGGTCAGAGAAGATCATTGCTTTTGTCCTTTCTGGGCTAATGATACATGCCTCTACATCTGGTGGTGTTAGAACACCTTTAAGAAAATCTTTCCTTAAGTCTTTCTCCATTCTTAAATTTCCTTCCTGTTAGCAGTAATTAGAATTCCTTACCTAGGAGAACAAAGCCATTAAGGACTTTGGGGTGTGTAAATATCCTGGAAACAAAGGATGACTAAAAATTTAGGGTGTGCTGAAGAAACACAGATTATTAGAAAGCGCTCGAGTAATGTTCACTGCCCAAGTGCTAATTGTGTGTCAGTCTCGTTGGAGGTGGGTGCTGACTGGTGACCAAATCTATTGCCAGCTTCCACGTAATTAGGGCACGAGTGTCTTGAAAAAGACACGCACTGCTTTCAAAAATATACCACAAAATGCCCCGTGGTTTCCTTTCTGCAATAGACACTGGAGCAAGGCCAGATCCACCCTGCTCTTGGCCTCCACACCCTGATGGTTCACGGTTCAGGCTAGCAAGGTCGCACTGTTGATGTGGGGTTAAGTGAACAGGAAAGCCATTAAAATTTATGTGATTTTGGCAATGTGCTGTATTTTCCCTGTCTCAATTCTATGATCGTCTGCATCAAAAAAAAAAAAAAAAAAAAAAAAAAAAAAAAAAAAAACAACCAGTAAGTAGAAAGGAAAGGAAAAATATTACCAAGGAGAGAAACAGGGAAGGATTAGAGCCATTCAGAGAAAATTTTCTTCAGTTTGACTTTGGCTTGACCATTTAGGTTAAAGTCTAAATCCCCATCACCAAAGGATGATGTGCTGGTGGAGATAGTTCTCTTCAGAAGCAAAGAATGCAAAGAATTGACCAATGTCTAGAGATGGTCCCAAAGTTTCCATATATGTTTATTTGAGTGACCAACTGGTCTTCATGCTTTATGAAAATTATCTACTGTGGAATTTTTTGTATTTTTGTCTTTACATACGTGCGAACACACAAGAGAAAAGTTTTTAGTTTTAAACTGATAATTATCAGGAGCCTGTATTATAAAAACCACCATAGTGGCTGCTAGAATTTGGACTTCAGATACATTAATTTCTTATTCTTTTATGTGAGCCAGGTTTTTGCCTACCTTTTCCAAGATGCACCATGATGTGCTGAGATCAGAACATCCATTCTCTATCGTATAAATATAACATATTCTTATAAATAGAAGGTGTTCTGCAGTTTCTCAGTGGGACTAGAGAACCATGGAGCCAAAGGGCTACCAGACTGTCTGAGTGACTAGGAAACATATGAGTTACAAGCCCATGAAGTACCATGACTTTTTAAAATCAAAACTCACAGCCTTCGGATGAACATTTGGGAAAAAAATTTAAAAAGATGATCACTGAGGAAAAATGGGTATTTTTGGAAGCCACAGGGACATTTAGGCACATCAGTAAGAAGGAGCACATGAAAAACATATAGGCAAGATAAACTGAAAGCCAACTGAGCAAGTGATATCACGTTGGGCGATTCCTAAAGAAAAATATTTGAGACCAAACCAACTTTAGCTAGTGAGTGCCTTAAATCCATGGATCCTTGGATCCTCGGGGGTATGCCTTGATGTGAGGACAGCATTTTGTTGCCTCTCTTTTTTGCATGCTTCGGCAATGCTTTCAAGAAACTCCAAATATGTTAGGAAAGAAGGCAGATACTGAAAGCTCTTGGGCTATATGGTCAAATCTCCTCCAGACGCCTTTGGAATGACATCTTTAGTGTGTGTGCTGGAGTCTTCTTTCCTTTACATTTGAGCTTTACATTACATTACATCTTTTACATTACACTTTGACCCTTGGCTGGAAAGGCTGAATACTTAGAGGGGTAAAGAATTTGCAGTGAGCCCAGGTGGATGCATCATTGTGGCTGAGCACCTTCTGAAAGGAAGATCAGCCATACTTCACCAGGGGGTGTCTCCACCTGAAATGCAAGGAAATTGCACCTTGGCAACTTTAACTTCTCCTGCCCCGCCGCTCAGCAAGCAGTTGGTCAAATGCTACCTGCAAAATTCAAAACAAACCCAACCCAAGAATCGTAGCCAGGCCTTGCTTCCCAACTTTCGCTTTCCATGATGATTTTCTGCCTGAATACATATAAAAGGAAGTAAATGGGAATTCAAATTCTGTGACAACTCATTATAGTTTTTTTCTGCTTCAGTAACCTTATTGATTACAGAAAAGACTGATTGAACGTATGCTTCATATTTTTTTCCCCCAACACTTTCAATAAATCCCCTTTATGTGCCACAAAAAAATAAATAAATAAGTAAAGTGTGTCTTCCTGACAGCTGGCTGTAGAGTAAACTTAGAGCACCTGCTTTCTTCCCTTTTGTTCATTTTTTACTGCTGAATGAATAACACTTAACACTAAATAAAGAAGGAGGGTGACCATGACTACTGAAAAAGATTCAAAGGCAGCCTGTGCGTTGCTTGTAAAGAACTGATTGCAAACATGTAGTGTATGGCAGATAACAATATTCCTGCACAATAATCTAGCAGTAATTCACGCTGTGGTTTAAGTGCCAGATCCTCATGAAAGCCACTGAATAATCTAAGGCAACTCTACTCTGTCAGGTGCCACGCATTTCTCTGGCAAATTTAACCGATAACGCATTTAAAGGTGCTGGTAGGACGAGCAGTGTCCTTGAGAGCTGGCAGGAGGGGACGCAAGCAACTTTACCTTATTTTGGCCTCATCTGTAGGAGGGTTTGGGGAAAAAAACCCCAACCTTCTTGAGGTCTTGATTATTTTGTTTGTAAATAACCATCTGCTTCTTTCTGATCAAGAGCCAGCATAGTAAGGTATGACCCCAGGGAAAGCTGTGATTGATACTCCGCCACCTCTGTTAGCAGGGGTGCCACACAAAAGATAGCGTTAGGCTCACCAGTGGCCCATGATGAAAAAGAATACACTTTCTTTAAAAATGTAAATGATCCGATATTATAAAGGGATGCAGGTGGCATAGGGGAAAAGCCCAGTCATCAAACACCTCATTTCTGTCATACCTACCTACCCTCCCCTCTCCCACTCGTTTGTCAGTCCAGCTGCTGAGCTTCGCTCCGGAGAGAGAGGCTCCGCCGGCGGGGCTGGGCCAGGCACGCACGGCATCACCCCCCGGTTGTGCCGTCTGCCCCAAGTCACGTCTTTGTCACCGGCTCACCACTGACTCAGAGTGTGACCTTGGGCAAGTCCCCTAAGCTCTTTGTGCGTCAGTTTATCTACTGGTGAACTAGATATAATACTTTTACTGGGGATTATGGCAATTAAATGCTGTTTGTAAAGCACGCCGAGATCCTCCATGTTCCAGAAATGAATATTCTGGCTATGAGTCTGCTGTACAGATCCGTCACAGAATACCGGTGAGAGTTGCTTCTAAGTTCCTGTGCTGTCTTCCTTGTTTCCAAGGACTTTGAGGACTTGTCCGGGGAAGCGGGAGTCCTAAAGAGATCAAGAGTTTTTTGCTGAACAAAATAGTTAGGTATGCTCTTGTTCTGTCACTTGTGGCAGTCCTTGCGTATTCGGTGTTTTAAAAAAAAGAAATTCAGCTGCTTATAAGTGTTTGTGTCTATTCAACATTTGAAAAATCAGTTGCTGAGAATTGTTTCTGGCTATTCGGTGTTCGCATCCTTCCCTGCAACCCAGTATTTGCACTGGCAAAGAGCGAATTTTACCGGGCAGAAGCTGGTGGGGAAACTGTTCAATGAATTTAAGAAAAAAAAAAAAGGGAGTGGGGGGAAATAGGTTATAAAACCCTCTGGTGTCTGGTGGATTTTTTCACTTAGGTATTTCAGCCTAATATGCTTTTAGTGGAAAGGTTCCAAAATGTACAACCAGGAAAAAAAAAAAAGGGGGGGGGGGGGATTTCCCAGGCAAATTAACTAGAGGTAAATTCAGTGTTTTTCCACTCCAGTGAACACAACCTTTGCTTTTATTCTGGTGCAAACAGCTGCAGGTGCCTCAAGTCAGCCAGTTCTATCTATCTGCAATGTCATCCATGTTTACTTGCAGCACTGGACTTTCGATTCTGTCAGGGTGCCAATCCAACGGGCCGCCAGGCACTGCAGCTGACAGTCAAATCTGTAATGCTGAATCCTTCTTCTGGAAAAAAGGGCTAAAGAGGTTAATACACTCAAGTAAGGATAAACACACCAGCTGTTATAGTTTTTAATATTTAATGTCATTATCAAATAAAATAACTCCTAAGAAATAAAAAAATATGCAGCCTCCAAATCACTCATCTTTGTTAGTATTAATAAATTATCCAAAAAGCCTACTCCATAAAATAATAATAGAGAGCCCACAATTAGATTCATATTTGCTCTTTTGCTCTGCTGATGTTGCTCTGCGCTGATACAATTACCTTTTGGTGTTTCATCAATACTGATGTCATGGACCACACAGTATCTATAGGATGGATCATTGGAATATAGAAATCAGGCATGGATTATTGGAAGATAGAAAAATATTATTTAACTTCTTTTTTTTTTTTTTTTAATTTCAAGATGCTTGTAGAAATATTTTCTCTGATTTACTGAATGTTATTATTCAAATATTTCTTGACTTTTGGTCTTTCTCTTTTACAAAAGTCTGCTTAGGATCATAAGAATAATGAGTCTTGCAACAGCGAGAGTGCTTTTGTGTGTGTTTGTGTGTGAAATCTCAAAGGGTGGCCCCCCCACCGTGCCCCCAACTCATTACTGGGGCTAAATACTTTTTAGAGTCAGGAAGTGAATCTATGTTTTCCTTGTGTCATCACAGTTACAGCTTCTAGTGCCGTTTGTCGGCGTGGAATAAACAGGAGCTAACTTGAATGCGTTCGGAAAGGCTGAGAAATACACACAGAGACACAATGGAAGAGGTTTCACAGCCCGCAAAACAGCCTGCAGTGGGCTCAGCTTCCAGTTTATGGTCTATGTTACAGCAAGACACACTCACTGCCTTGTACTCGGTCTATGTAATTGCAATTGGTCTATGACCAATTCCATAAATATCCTTGAATTTTAGGATTTATTAGCCAGCCCTTTCAAATTGCATCAGACTGATCTTGTCAATGTATTTCCCCTTTCTTTTCGGTTTTAAAAGATTTGTTCTTCTGATTGTTGCTTAACTGTGGGCAGAGGCACAGGGTTGGTGGGGACTTTGGGGTCTGACTTTGTCGGTAAAGGCAGTGCTACTGCTTGACCTGGGATCACTGCTCCCACCAGACACTTCGAGGCACAGAAGGAGACATTTACCCTTGTTCTGTGACTTATCCAAATCAATCTTAAGTGTGACTAGTGGTGTTCTTTTGCTGGGACGCAGGTGTTTTTATTTCCTGCACTGCACTTCTTACAGAAAAAGAGAATAGACCTTTTTTTCCCCACCAGTATAATGGCAGAGGTAAGGTAAAGCTGTGTGAATCATAGAAATACCTTTTCATGAGAAAACGGTCATTTTGAAATTATCCCTCTCCCTTCTCCCCCCCACCCCTTAAACTGTGAGATTTTTAATTTTGTTTTTAAACTTTTTTTTTCCCCCCTAGTAAATGCTCTCCAGAAAAAAAAAAGAAAAATCTCTTCTAGGGGAAGCAAACTGGAATTTCTTGGGGCTTGCCAGCTGCCTGGCAAAAAGGGAGAGCGGCAGGAGCCTCGTCGGCAGGCTGCTGCAGGCTGGCCACCCCATGCCTGCCTCTCCTCCTCCTCCTCTTTCTCCTCGCCTTCCCCCTAGCCTGGCTGCTGGGGAGGCAGCTGGGCTGCAGGGCCGGCAGAGCGCCAGGGCACTCAACCTCCCCTCCTCCCTCTTCCAGACCTGCTGCATCTCCCCAGCTGCCTGCCTGGAAGACTATTGTCAATTTTGCTCTCTCCCTGCAGACGACAACAAAATCGACAGGAGCCTTCCAGCCAAGCAGCCATGGAGCCATCAGTTTGATTTTTCCTAATAGCAAATCAGAAATTTCTGGCAAAATTGAAATTTTCCCATAAAAGAAATACCGATTTTATAAAAGGCATATTTTTCCCCCAGAAAGTCATTCCAACAGAACATTCCCAGCTGCCGTAGTTCGAGAGACCTTTGAATTAAAGTCTATAGAAAAAAACTGTTGGTGTGCTTGGCTGTGAAATAAGGGCGGGTGAACAGTCAAATACGAATAGAAACTGCCTGGGAACCAGTGTGCGGGGTCCCATCATCCAGGGATCAGGCCCGGGGTATTTACTTGACCTTAAAGGAGCTATGAGGGATAGTATCTTCCCTATAAAGTACTAGAGACAATAATTAAGACTTACATAGCAAGGTTATGTCTCCTTTGAATAATTTACGCAGGCCTGAACTCTTGTGAGAATAATTCCCAGCCCGCAATTATGACCAAACTGGTTCAGAAAAGTATTCAAGCTTTTGTGGCCTCGCTGGAACAGAAACCTTTTCAGCAGCGGCACATCAGACACAGCGAGAGAGAGGGAAAAAAAATGAATTTTTCACTCAGAGTTGTGCTACAATGTCACCTTTGTCTCTGTTTTATCTGCCTGCTGTTGGGGGCAACTCCCTCGGTGGTAAACAGGCCAGTGGTCCTGCCCGTGGCATCCGTGTCTGTGGATTTCGGGACAGAGTTGCTCCACTGCCAGCGATGTTGGGGAATCTCAGTGCAAGACCTGAGCACACCTTTCACAGGGGTGTGAGATGAGAAGCTGCAGACAGTCAGGACCAATGTCCCGTGTAGGTTTCTCTCTGTGCCATCTCTAAGTCTGTGCTGAAGACATCGCCCTTCCTCCCAGCTGCAGGACTGCAGACTGGACTGGGAAATGCCTCCACTTTAGTGGTTTTCCCCTAGCTAGGACACCAAATACCAGCTCCTGATTTCCAGAGTGGAGACGATCCGTGTTGTTAGCACCTGAGTGGGGCTGCAGAAGCAATTCCGAAAAGCCTTCCTTGCGATGTGATGCTCCCTTTTCCCCGGCGCCCTCGCAGCAGCAGCGAGGAGCAGGCAGCGCAGTCTGCGCTCGGGCAAACCTCCCGCTGAAGTCACCTGGAGCTCCAGCTGAACAGGAGCTGCGAGGGGGGCAGGTGGAGCTCCCTTTGTGCTCCTGAGCTGTGCGAGGCCTTCTGCAGGCTCTCTGCAGCCGGCGACTTTCTGCCCAATGGGAACAGCTTTTCACAGAGCAGCACAGGAGCCTTTTACACGCTCGGGAAATATTCTGCAAGTAAAGCACCGTTAAGTAACCAAAACGCAGTACAAAACGACTTTTATCAGATGTTTAGATGTGAATAAAAACGGTCGAACGCGGAGTAAACCCATGGAGATGTGGTGAGGTGAAGCCCCCCTGAGTGGTTCCTGGTGGGCAGGGTGCCTTGCCATGGGATTGCGGGATCCACACCCTGTGGGGGCTGCACGTTGCCCCTCCTATGGTATCGATCATACTCCACCAGAGACGGCTGCAATACAGAGGCACAGCAGGGTGAGTTAAAGGATGGAGTGGCAGCTTTCTTTCTGAATGTGCCAACCTTCACAGATATAAACCAACCCCTTTATTTGCATGTAAATATTTGCAATTAATTCTTGATAGTTTTGTTTTCGAGTGTTCATTAAAACTTCTCTCCCCTATATTTTATTCATATAGATCAGTCTTTGGCCAACATCTTTCATAAAGTGCTGAAATTTGCCCTTGAGGCATCAGATGGAGTAGTCAGATTGTCAAATAAGTCTCCTAATTGAAGTTAACACTGGCACAATATTTGTCTTTTGAAAATAAACATTGCCAGCAAAGTTGCAGGTCCACCACTCTGTGTGTGCTGTGGCAGTGTGGGAGAGCCATGGAGTGTAGAGCAGAAAAGGAGGAGTTTGATATGAGGAATAGCTCAGAAATGAGTATGTTAGCATATTATTTCAGTGAAATACCAAACATGCTGCATTTATCAAAAAAAATCCAGCAAAAGCTGTTTTTTGTGTTGAAGCTGCTTTTTGTGTAGCAGGTACAAGGAATAAATAAGTATTCTCTTTAAGCAATGTATTTGCATTTTTATATCTTAAAGGGTCGGAAGCAGACATGGGAAATCAATAGTTCTCCTTGTGCTGTGTGAAATTAATCAGTAACTTTGGAGACACTCTGTGTTTAAGAAAACAAACTGAAAGAACATCACATGGCTTTTAAATATGTCCTCATGTGACGTTCCCAGTGGGTTTGAGGCGTTAAAGGACCGAGTCTTTTCCAGTGCAGTGCTTACAAGAAAACCAGAACCAGAACATGAGACAAAGCATCGTTTGATGATGCCCACTCCAAGATGAAATGGGGAGTGAGTGACAGTGCGTTCGTAAGAAGCCCGATAATGTGTTGTGCCAGTTAACTGTCTCTGAGGGAAACTGTCTCTCTCTCCCTGGGTTTTGCCTCTCAGCTTGAGTGCTGATTTACCTCTCCATTGCAAATCTGGCAGCTGGCTTCAGCATAGTGCTTAAAATGACGCTTCTCCCAAAGCACACTTTTGGCTTGAGTGGAAGTGGGGCGCGTGCTTCGGGGTGTGCTGGGACGTCTACGGGCAGCGCCAGTGACCAGACAGGACCACTTCAGGTACCAGGTGATGTGCAAATGTAACAGAATGTGGCTCATAATGAAGCCTCTAAAGCCTGGGTTTCTCTTTTTCCCATTCACACAGTCCACAATAAAAAGTGCTGGTTTGTATTTGCTGTTTGCCATAATTTTGAATAAGAATCTTCCGTGAACAGTTCTTCATAAATGCAGAACCCGCGCTCCGTAATAACTGGTTACGTGCATCACCTGATCCTGTCTCTGCTCCTGAGATATTTGTTTGTGTGCAACAAATCCAAAAGAGATAGAGGGGTGTGTAGCATTTGCTATTCAGGTTCATATGACTGGCAGGTTTCGGAATTCATGGTCGGTGATAATTCAAATACCTGGACTGAAAACTCAACTTCATCAACAGCAAGAGGGCTATTAGACAAACTGAGCCATTAGCAGTTGGTGATCATATAGCTGACTCCTGAATTAAGTCTCTGTCCTGTCTGGGAAGCTCCTTGGGTACTCTACCTGCATCCCCACTGCTAGACAATCCCATTGCTAACCTAAGCAAATCCTAAGAGTGAAGTGAAACGGCTTTGTTTAAAATGACTGCGTACAATGGCTGTACCCACTGGTGGTGGTGGGGTGTCCTTGATGCCCCTCCTGCTGCCCAGTGAGTGCAGCTGCTCCGTGCTGCAGGCCCTGCTGCTTTCAACCCAGCCCAGTGCAGGGCTGCCCCAAAGATGTTGATAACCCTTGATCAAGCAGGGCCTGAAAGGGCTCCAGAGTGGAACTGCAGCAAGGGGAGCAGAAAGGTGATGTAAAATTGTGTGTGTCCCTCAGTCTCCTCAGGCGAAAAGCTTTCGGAAGCTGAGTGCTCTTACACACGCTGCAGCAAGGACAGAGCGCTCACAATGAGGTTGAGTGGCTCTGAGCCACGGGAATCCAGTCTGGGAGCTTCAGTTTAAAGCACTAATACCCTAACAGGGCTCCCACTGATCAAACAAAGCCTGCTGACTTTGAGATGAGCAGAATGAGGCTTTTGTATCAATGTAATACAACACAGGAATTGCTTGATTCCTGAAGTGAAGACTCACTGATAGCGTGGGAGCAATAAAGTGCTGATCCTACTTCCATTAACTTTATTGGGAGCAGCCCCAAAATATTTAAGTGGAGATTGGCATATCACATATATATAATCTAAAGTATCTCAGGATTTATGTTATGGTATCAGCCCCGAGACAGACAGATGAAATATTACTCCTACTACATTTAATTTATAATCTTCGTCTGAGTAGACCTGTACCTACCTACTTATATGGACCCCATTACCAAAGTATCTGAGCGGCTGCCAATTATTTAGAAATATAAATAAAATAGCAGAGATTATTTTGTTCTCTGCCTCCCTACTTCTCCTGTAGTTTGTAAGATTTCCCGTAAGGTTTGCCGTTGTTTTGCGTAAGTGAATGGCACTGGAAATCTCCAGGTTTGTTTTAAGCCTTTTGAGAAGAACGGGTCTGCCAAAAAGAAATGAACATTTATTTCTGAAGATATTGAGATCAATGACTGTCAGAAAGCGTAAAAGCAAATAATGAAGTCTAGCTCCAGGAGCTGTGAGAATTTCATTGCACAAGCTCACAAACTTTCCCTGTTGGTTCACAGTCCAGATTGTTCCCATCAAATGTCATGGGAGGTCATGTTGGTGGAAGGAGACGTGATATCTCAGGAAGCAAAGTCCAATACCCTGCATGGCTTTGACTGTCAAGACAGAAGCACTGGGCAAACCAAAGGAATTTGTGCCTCTGAGTAAATGGATTGATATGTTTAGAAGTTTCCAGAGCCGATGGCTTCATTCCTAGTTGTGATAAACAGCCATGGCAAGGCTTCAAAGTCAAACAGCGCCCTGATGTCCAGCCTGTATCTCGCAGGGGTGGCTCCATGCTTTTGGCTGGTCAGTCACAGTCAGAAAATTGATTGCCAAGGGCTGAGTAAAGACGTGCACTTGCCCCCTTTGTATCAACACCTCTCCAGGCCGCAGCAGGAAGCACTGCAGCTCCCAGTGCTTCGGAGAGGTGCTCTCAGAGCATGTGCTGGTGGCTGGGGTTGGAATGAGACATGCAGCACCCAAGCTGCCACCTCTTTGGGATATGTACTCAACCAGCTCTCACCATGTTTAATTCTCATCCTGTGGCAATCAGGGGCTGCGTCTTGGGAGGGTTAAATATGGAGCAACAGTTGCTCTGAGAGGGGTCCAAAAAGGAGGAACATGAGATATTTCAAGATGTTTCCTCCAGGACTCTATTTTCTCTTTTCTATTTCTGGGCTGCTGCTTGAGCTCATGAATCTCCACCAATGGATAAACAGATAGTCCCGGACACTTTTCATAATTGTTTCTGGATATATCCTTCCTCAATCTTATTCTGCACAAAACTTCTTGAATAGCTCATTTAAGAAGAAAACACTTGAAAAGTATATTAGCAAACTCTTTCAGTGGGGAAAAACCATCAACATGGAAAATTCAAGTTTTCAAGAGAGCCATTAAGTGTGATTAAACCTTTAAAAAGGGAGAACAATGAATGCAGCCTTGTATTTAGCAATTTCATATCTTTAATTGTACAAAGATTTTCTTTAAAAGCACAAGGCTGAAAGGAAGCTGAATGTTACAGTATTTACTGAAGGAAAGCAATGAGAGAAGGCCTGTTCAGTAGCTAATGGAGTGAAGCCCAGAAATAATGACAAAAAAGCGGTAACGACCGCTCTCCAACACAACATATATAAAAGAGGAAGCCATAAAAAGGCAACAATTCTTGACTTAGCTTTGAGTTTCACAATGACAGTGATTACAGATAGCAAGTGGGAGAGCATATAAGCCATGATGAAATCTGGTTGGCTGTGCAATTGAGATTCAAGTGAAAGAAAGCAACAGGGACATTGAATTTCAGCAGCACAAATTTTGGATGGGGTATGAGAAATGGAAAGAAAGGAAGAAAGAGCAAGGCCATCAAAAAGTTCAGCAGAAAATGAATATATTCTCGTCCATTCCAACTAATAATAAACACAGCAGGGGCTAGATCCTCAGCTGAACTGAACTGGTGATGCCAGTGATTGAGCTAGTTTGCTGTTCCTGCAGATGTGACTGTCACACTGTCACACATAGCCCAGCACACTGTAGCCTGTGCCACCTTGCAGCAGCTTCACATGCAGAAAAACTTTGACTATCACAAACTTGAATAAAAATAAAAAAGGGGGGGAGGGCTAAAATCAAGCTGATTAAAGCATACAATAATTATATTTATGGTACATTTAATGCTTAGTGTTGCTCTAAATAGAAAATATTTTGATACATTCGTGACACATGCTAATTACCAACTTTATTTTTCTTGATCATTATTTTCAAAAAGCAGCGTTAACATGTGATCTGCAATCACGTGTGCTTGGCTTTCTTCATGTATGTAATACTGAGATTATATATGCATTTGCTTTTCCACGACAGAGCTATGCTGTCTCTGTTACAGCCTTAATTGTACTTCAAATGTTAGCGGGCATTTAGTGCTTCTCCTAAAGCTTTCCCTCTGCATATCTACCAACACCTTGAAAGTGCAGCTTTTATTCACTCGTTTATTTAGAAAAGTTTTTTATACTTGTGAGTCTAAAGAAATTTAAAAAATAGAACAAAAATCTAACCAGCCTTGAACCTTAAATGTACAGAGTCCAGAAGACAGATGAACCCCAAAAATACTGAAACTGCTAGTGGATGACTAGCAGCAGGGAAGCCCCAGTCCAGTGTTGGTGGTCCTGGGCATGGGGAATATCATACAGCACATCACAAATCCAGCAAATTCGCAGGGAGAAGGCTGGCTGAGGTTTAATGCTGTCACATAGAAAGGTTGAGCAGAACCATATCAGCTCTCTGAGGAGTTTGCTTGCACAAGTTTCTTGCGCTTACACAGAATAACACGAGCTCTAAGCTTGTTATTTAAAGTCGTGGCTGCTTGCATGAGCAGTGCCATAAGGAGTCAGGGAGGAATGAAGGGATATTGTACAGGTGGCAGCACGCTGGCAGGCAGAAGGATGATGAAAATAGGTATGATTTCAAGGACTATAAAACCTAGCTAGAGTATGGGGAAAATGTATGAGAAACTTGAATGTCTGATGCCTACGATGGAAGCAGAGGCTTGCTGATGATGGCCATAAGGGGATACATCTGATAGGGGTGATCAAAATAAAGAATCAGATGAAAATGCTGTTCCAGAGCAGCCAAAACTATCTGCAAATGCGGTCTCCTTCACAGAATAGTTGCAGTTGGAAAAAGAAAACACACTGATACTGAATCTGAACAGCAGTTTGTGAGCTTGATAACTTGTGGGTAGATCCTTTGGCTTAACCTGTTACTTCCCTCTCTGCAAAAACGTACCTCATACGTATCATGAGAGCCCCAGGACTGCAGCAATAGCGTCAATCCTCTCTGCCCCGGTGAAGCGATGGAACACGGGTACCCTACAGACCAGCCTGGGTTATCCCAGTGAACATACACTTCCTCTTTGGGGTTTCCTTTGCTTTTATGTTGTAACAGATAAACAGAGATGGTCCTGGAAAAACTGTCTGGTTTTTATTTTTTGGTCCTGGTACTGAATTAGAGCAGGTGCCTGAAGCTGGAGGTTCCTTGCTTTTAGAAATAACCCTGCCACTGAGACATATTTAGTAAGTGGGCATAGTGATCAGAAGAGTCCATCACGGTGGGGAGCCTCCAGGTTTGGCTATTGATTTTGGAAAACTTTTAGCTTTAATTACGAAGGTGGTTCAGTCTAGGATTGAGGACTCCTAGTAGCCCTGAAAACAACATTCAAATTTGAGACATTATTGTTGTTAGAGGCACTGATATTTCCTGCAGTTCCACCAACTCTGGAAAATGTTGGCTGGAGGCATCATCGCAAACCTGTTGCCTGACAAATGAAGAAGAGGGCAATGCCTGTAATTTAGATTTTGCAATCTGCCATCAGTGAAGATGTATGAAAATCACTGTCTCAAAAAAGGGTTTTGAGTGGGAAAGATGAAGGAAAGTGCTCCCTATGGACAACATAGGGTCTGTGTTCCACTGAGGTTTTGCTAATGAAGAAACAGTGCAAATACAGAGTTCCACCGTCTAAAATAAAACTAAAGTAAATTTCTTTGTGCCATAGCCCTTGGCCTGTAATAACAGGCACTTAAGCAAGATGATATTGTGTGATTATAATAATAATAATAATAAAAAAGCATCCTTATGTAAATAAAATTATTAATTGATTTGTATAGGCTACATCCCTGACACTCCCAGGACTGTGGCATTTTTTTCCAATGAAACACTTAGGCAACTACTCTTTATGAATAAGGCAGGAGCATCTGGATGCACAATAGATCCTGCATTAGCGAAGTTCCTGGGAATATAATCTGTTTGCATCTACTAACTGGTGGTGACCAGAAGCCATTATTTCCAAGGGATACAATGGCAACCAGAAACATTACACTCACAATACCGAAGAATGCAAATGCATTAGCTCATGACCTCCCAGGAAATGGTATGTGGCACTGCTGTTCCAAAAGTTTTGAAACTGCTTCGCGAGGTACTTATGTCTACTTGCTCATAGAAAATGACTCCTGTCACATGTTTTCTTTTGACCTCTGAGGATAATGAATGACTCACATACATGATCTTTAAAAACGTGTCCACATCAAGAGCAGGAGGGCTGGGAGTGAACAGGTTGGGGAGACGTAAGAGAAATGAGCTATTGTGGGTTGGGGAGTGAAATAAAAGCTTGGTCACGTGGGGGAATAGCAAACAAGGCAGCAAAGCTGTTGGAGAGATTTTTTGGTTCCCAGAGGGTCAAGAATGGTTAAACAAAGGTGTTTTTGAAAGGGTGTCACCAGACCTGCACTAGCCATTCACCAGCTGTGGTGCATCAAATCTTGTCCTTGTGCAGGCCGGGGCTATCTGGCACCCTCAGGGAAGGTGCATTTGCTTAAACTAAGCCTGAATTTGGCCCTACAAGGAAGAGAAATGTGCTACTGGAAAAGCGCAATGAGAAGCACACACCAGAAGCCAAGGACTGCAAGGATTAAAAAGTACCCTGGATGGATCAGCCCACCAAGATCATAAATGATAACTGTGCCCTGTTTCCCTTGCTGCACTATCCCACGGTGTGAGTGAGGCTTTTTGGTGATCATGACCGAAACTTAGATCAAGCTGACATTTGCTTCATTTTTAAACTGTTGTTTTTCTCCTCATTATCTTACTGTGATCAAATGGTAAAACAGTCTCTGCACCCTTTACTGTGCATTTCTTATATTGACAAGCTGGTAAACAAATTTGACCTTCAGTGGGTTTTATTAGGGTCACCGAAGCCCTTGGTTTCCTAGCTTTGCTTTATAATGCTTGTTTTTGCCTTTGTTTTGCTCTCCCTCTCACACGCACTAACACATACACGTGTTCATGTGCACCTGCTTCCATATTTGCTTTCATGTGATTCCTTTTTCCTGGAACCTTTTCCCAAACAAGTTCTAAGGCCCCAACAAAATGCTGTTTCTAAATTATTACTGTTGTTGTGTCCCTGTTAGCCAGAAGCACAAAAAAAAAAATTCAACAGGTTGTTGCCTTTTAGAAAAATGCAACCAAAATTTGAGCTTTCTTTTTCATTGGTGAATTTGTAGTCTCTGATTTCTCATTGACCCCTAGTCCAAAGTCTCTGTTGGGCTGCCTGTGGAATATTCTGGGATGACCAGCACAGCAATGCAGGAAGTCATGGTCTCCTGCTTTTCCGAATGTTTGGGAAAAGGACAAATTGTGGCAGGTGGACGTGTGGTACCACTCATGCTGCTGGGCAGATTCGGGAGGCCAGGAAGAAACTCCACCAGCACATTTTCTGTGAGCAAGGGACACAAAATGAGTGCAAAAGAAAAGGATGTGAGCTAGATCCCATTGAAGGTGTTTAAAAATCCCAATGAAAGTTTAGAGAAGTGCAAGTGCCCCTGAACTGAGTCACATTTTCTCAAAGTGCCTGCTGGAGTGCCAGCTATGGGGACTGTTGGAAATGCCTTTAAAGGCATGCAGAAATAAGCGTGTCTGTAATGATACGGGGTTTTAAAAATACACCCAATCCTATGAGATCCTCTGTTTGAGTATTTCTGAACTGCAGATAACACAAGCTGCATGAGCAATCTGCAGGAATGACGCTCCTTCATCAGGAGTAGCCCAGTCCCACATTCAGGAAAACTACCCCCATTCATGGCTGGTTTCTGGGGTTCTGCTGTTTCCCTGGAGCTGAGAAGCACCATGGTCAGTGTGGCTTTGACTTGGGAAGGTATTACCAGAAAGCTGCCTTTAAGAGGGGAAAGAAGCTTCTGAAAAACTGTTGCCATCACGTTGCTGAAATGTTCTAATTCTCATGAGAATTTTCACCATTTTAAAATCTGTATTTCTGCACAGAAGAGGATCAGAAAATTGGGGAAAAATAATAGCCGTGCAAATCAGAAATCAGTAGTAATACTGACCTTGCAAAAGGGAAACCTTTCTCTCATCTTTAAACTTCTTTCCTCACCTGATTGAAGCTGGCTGCATGCACAAGAATTTTGTTGGACCCAAACTCTTGATTCTGTGATATCAGGTCAGCCTGTTGCTCAGCCTGGTGTACTAAACTTAAATAGAAAATGCTGGAAACCCCATAAAGAAGGACCACACTTACAAGCACAATGACAGTAATTTTTTTCCTCACAAATTTAACATTACTTCCAGGTAAAAAGGGTAAATCTATCTGTGTTCACTTTGTTTAAAACAACGGGAATACTTTGCGTTTCACCCAGTTTTACTTTGTTTTTTAAGGACAAAGATGGGGTTTCGACCACATTTGTGAGAATTTAATTCCCATCAGAGCTCTGCCAAAATGGTCCAAGAGTGGTCACCAACAGACTTGTCATTTCCATGACTCTGCTGTGTGACCAGTGGGGCTCATCAGTGGTGCCTGTGAGAGCTGATGGAGAGACAAATGGCTACGAAAGAAATAATTGCCAAGGTGTTTTCAAGAAAAAGATGAGGGGCAGGCAGGACTTGACATGAGAAAGGCTGGGAAGGTCAGAGTGGGGGGCATCTGTGGCATTCAGGAAGGGCCTTTTTGTCATCACTGGGTTTGGAGGCGTTTTTTACCCCTTTATGGAAGGATAATGCAGTGTGTGGATGGATGGTAGTGAATGTAAGGGGCTTGAAAACAAAATAAGCAAGCGCTTGACCAAGACACTGTGGGTACAATTGCTTATCCAATCCAATGGAGATGGGTTTCACGAGGACCTCCTGTTGTCCTAAAACATCTTATTCTCCTTGTTAAAAGGCATTTAAAAGCACAAAATACTTTTATTAAAAATGCTTTTCAGGGCTATATGATGCTAAAAGCACTTTCTATAGCTTGCATTGCTATTTAGGAGAGCATGTTATTTCTTTTTAATTTGCTCACTCATTCCTGAATAACTTTTCATAGGACTCCAGACACTGCAGTGTGACAGCTAAACCAAGGAGCATCGGATGCGATGGAATTGCTCTACAAGCAACCTTGCCAAAGGCCCTTTTGCTGCACAAAGCTGGCTCTATCTTTGTATATTGAGGGAGCTAAATCAATGTTAAATGCTTGGCTCTTTTCACAGGACAATGACCAGGACCTAAGCTGCGTCCTTCCTTTTTGATTGACACTTGAAACGTTGAGTTGGAATCAGCCAGAGGCACTGCTACAAGCTTGAAGCCTCTGCTGGGGATAACAACTGGTGACATCTGCAGAAAGGCCGACAAAAGGCAGTTGAAAGCCGTGTTTGTTGCTTTCCCCTCTCAGATCTCCTCTCTTTCATGGAGCTCCTTACTTGCTTTAATATTATGATTCAGCACCTGGCTCTTTTGAACCTTGCTTTAAACTTCAAAAGGCGAGGTGGTATTAACAAACATGAAACGAAAAAGTGGCAGTAGTTTGATTTACTGTTGTCGTCTTATCAAGGGGGTTTTTTGTCACCAGCTGCCACTTTCTGTCATCTTTGGAACCATTATCATTTCTCTAAAATCTAAAAGACTCCACTTAATAACAGCTTTGAATACAGGCAGGATCAGTAACCTATACAGTTCTGGGATGACAGAACCGTCAAATGAAAAGAAAGATGTTGCCAAAAAAAAAAAAAAAATCTTAAGAAAAAACCCCAATAAAACAAATAGAAGCTGTAGTACTTCTAAGTGACCTTGATTTCAGAATTAAACAAATCAAGCGCAATTCCATTGTTCTTTTTGGATTCATTCTGCGCTTTCCTTGCAACATTTCTTTTTTGTTCTCAGGACTAAACGAAAACAAAGCCAAGGCTTCCAGAACAACTGCTCAGTGCACAACGAGCACTTGGTATCACATGAGCCCCGTAAGCTCCTCACTTGAAGAAGTGCCAGTGATAATTGCCAGTCTCGTTCCACTGCCGTCCTGGTGCAGCGGTTCTCATCAGGCAGGGATGGAGCCTCAAAAGCTGCCTCGCTAGGGCAGGCTCGCTGCTCAAAAATCCATTTAACTCTCACTTTTACAGCACCTTTCCAAGCTTCCCTGCCATCTTTCCCAACAGTGCTGTGCTGTCCTTTGGCTGCCAGGGCAGAACCTGAAATGCCTCTGTGCCTCCTTGGGCCAGTTTGCCCATCAAAGCTTTCCAGGTTCAGTTAAAGGCAATCAAATAAAAGCAAACAAGTTTCTGATCACAAATCTGCTTCACTTTCCTACTTGTCCCTCCATTGTCCTCTACAGAAAACGTTCTTATCCCTTTTGTTGGTTGTTGTATAATGCTATCCAAAATGAACCTACTTGGGAGGAGAAATTTCTCTTGGTGTCTTCCAAACTCCTGAATTATTTGATACACATGCCTCAGACCAGCAGTGACTTTTAGCTCACATCGATCCGAACGTGAACTCTGCTCCTGTGCATTTTGGTAGTTATTGGACCTATGCAAAAAAAGTAAAATCCCCAAAGGATCCTCTCTCCTGTCCCCAGTGAAGTGTTCTCCCTCCCACAACCCACACAAGCAACACAAAGCAACAGGGAAACGGCTGCTCCAAAACATCTTCCCCCAGCATCTCAGCAGCTGGTCTCCCTCTGCTGCCCATCGACCCCTTTCCAGACCCTTTCTACCACAGAGATCTGGAATGGTCGAATTTCAGCATCTCTTGGTAAAATGGAGATGAAAACAACAAAGTGAAAATCCTCTGGAATGTGAAAATGCTGATGTTCTGACTGATTGAAAACCAGGATTGCCAGAATCCAAAGTTGATTATGTTATTTTTTGGATTGGGATATGACAAAACTCACACAAAACTGAGACGGGGGTTGCTAAAAATACCTATTATCTTCTGACAGAAGGCTCACTGTGTAATCACACTGAGGTTTTCTCACGGAGCATGTCCACATTTGAAATTTTAGTCATTTTAACAACTGTTAATTACCACATGCTAACTAGCAGAAGTGTGTGTGGGGGAGATGTCGTATATTTATTTGTTCCAGACTTGGAACATATTAGAATGTCGGCTTTATTCCAGTTTACTGTCCTATGAATGGATGTGTTACCCAATTACGAATGAAAGATATCACAAGAAAAAATAAGTAAGGATCTTTTCCCAGTATGTTCTTTTGATGAGGAAACCCAGAATATATTTACCATATTGGGTCCAGTGGAAATCTGTTCCTCAGCCTTTTAAAACTGCCTGTGACACACAGGAACAGAAGAAAAGTGCCTCTGTAGGGTGGAAGAATAATGGAGAAGTGGCTTTTTATTTTACACAAAAAAAAAAAAAAAGAAATTCTGAGATAAAGAATAGGAAATGCATGAGAAAAGATTTGTGTAATTGGATGGATGTCCCTGAAAGAATTAGGATGAATGCAGGAGAAGAGCTGATGGCCATGTTATACATGTACATACATATATGAATATACACCTAATTTTTTTGTGTAATTCAGCCGCTATATAGTCAGCATATTCAACAATATGTATGTGCAATATATTTGTATTTATAGCAACATAAATACATTTTGAACATACAGGAACTGAATTTTGGCTTTATAATTTCTTTGACAGATTTTGGAAACAAGAAAGCTGAGATCAGACTTTTCTTAAAGTCACTGACCACATAATCCAAGATAAATACCTGACAGGTTAAGAAAACTCAGAGCATATGAAGAAGTTGAAGATGCAATCCCCACATCTGATTCATACCTTTACAGTCTCTACAAACTGCCTGTATATAACTTCCCAGAAAGATGTACAACATTGAAATAGTTTCGCAGTCTCTGTCAGGAGGTCTCCAGTGCTGGCAGAACAAGCAAAAAAGGGGAACTGGAGCATTAGATGGGGTCTGTGATTCAAGACAAAAACTACTGGTGTTGGAGGAATACCTTCAGAAGGAGAATCTCTCTTTGTGGAAAGAGATGCCAAAGCGAAAGGGAATGGAAAAGTTCCTGTAGCCTACATTTATTTCTGAATTAAAAACAAACCCCCAAAACCAGCAAACAGAAGCACTGCAAGGATTTAGTCAGATCCAGCAACTCCGATGCAATTTTGCAAGTAGTTTAATCAACACGCAGCCACTCCCAGGCAAATGGAATGAGAAAAAAAGTAATAAACACATGTCTGTATGAATCAGCTTTCTGCATAGTCTGATCCATACTTGTTTTTAGGAAAAACCGTGAATGGAGATTGCTCCTTCCGAAAGAATGAGGCTGTGGATCTGTTTCAAACTGATGGCATGATATAAGGTATTTTAGAAACAAATAACTAGAATGAGTATCCTATAATACTGATTGGATTTGTGGCAAATGTAATAAGGAATGAGATAAACAACTGAGTTTAAATATATATGCAGAGTTATATATTCTTTAGAGGGAAGTCATGGACACAAACCTGTCAGAGTTTCTTTGAAAAACCTCAGTGACAGAAAACCTGAATGTAAAAAATCATTGAAAAATGGAAGTGAGACGAATACCAGCAACATCCTGAGCTGAGAGCAGCTTTGCTCACTCCTTCTCCTCCTCCAAAACAAAAAAATAAAAAATATTCAATTGCACAAGTGTAGGAACAGAAAAGCATGAGAAAATACAACCAGAGAAGAGAGAAAATAATGCAAACTCTATGTCTTGGAAAATAAGTGGGTTTAGAAAATCCTAAAAAATGCAGAGGTGACTAGAGGATAATTATGATTATTTGTTATTTCCCAGAACACAAGAACTAAGACAACCTGATGAAACGAGGAGGCAGCAGAATCAAAAGAAATTACTTTTACATGTGCTGCTCTATTAAATTTTACAACTTATTCCCAAGTGATGTTGTAGAAGCTCAGGGTACAAATGGCTTCAAAAAGCAACTACGCAGGAAGATCCCTAAAGTGAAGACCTTTTTTTTCCTAAACAGTTATCTTTGGACAGTTAATTTCCCTTATATAAATATACCTTTAAAATTTATGAGTGTTAATATGCTAAACTGCGCGACTTTTATCATCTGTGATCTCTCCTGTGTCTATATTTCATGCAGCAATTGCCCTTCCCCTTTGTCAAAATTTTCTTACAGAAGTTTAGCTTTCATCTGTATGTATGAGGATTAACTTAAGCCATCCTTTGTAAAATGGACTTGCATCTAGCTTTAATTGGGCAGCATGGGTGATTTTAGTCTGTCCAGTTTTCAGTAGATGGAGGACATAAGTAGCACTTTTTAAAGTTCTTCTGACACCAGTTAAGTGTTTGCAGGGTTAAGTTAGAAGCATCTGTGTAGGATAACAGCAATAAAAATGCTGATGTGTTTACTTTTTCAACAGCTCACGGACAGTTATGTGGCGGACACTTTTCCTTCTGCCTACATTAACACCTTAATGAAGCCCTGACAAACATTGCTCCTTCACCAAGTTTCCAGGCTGCTGCAGGCACGGTCGGGCCAGATCAAATGAAGGGTTTAGATACCAGCAAGGCAGGAGTTTTAAAAGCTGCTCATGGCAGTGCACTGAGAGGTCACTGCTCCAGGAAAACGCTCTGAAACTCCTGCTCACTGTTAATAAAAGTATGAAGCACGTGTTTGTCTGAACTCTAGTGCCACCTCTGCAGTTTAATCTTTCCTTACTTCAAGACTCAGCCCCTCAGTCCCCTCCTAGAAGAAGGCACCTTCACAGTTTCATGACAGACATCTGGCCAAGAAATGTAAGATTTTCGTGCAGTGTTTTTCCAACTTTGCCAAAGCCAGTTCTCCTCCTTATTCTAGGAAGGGGCACGGGCACCACTTCACAAGATAATGTCAATGCACCAGCATCCCCCACCCCGTGGAAAGTGTGCCGCTGTGAAGAGGGAAAAGCAAGGTTTGCACATTAAGGGACAGAGTCAAATAGCACCATCAAAACCACACATCACTTTCTCATTTCTGGGCACTGCACATGAGTAGTGACATTGGAGACTAATGGGTGGGTGGTTTGTTAGTGGGAGCTGCTCTGCAGTCCTGGTCAGCATTAGTGCCGGCCAACTCAAGTTATCTTTTGTTTTTATTCATATCCGCTATGAGCAGCTAATCTCGCGCCGAGGTGAACTCCATAGTGTGCTGAAATCATGTGTTTCATCTGGAAAACTCCCTCATGCACGTGCTTATTCCTCCAGCTATAAATATCCTAAAGCAAAACCTCCAAAATGGCACCCTCCTCTGGCTCAGCCTCACCCACAGCCAAACACACTTATCTGGCAGTCACAGCAGCTCCAACAGAGACGAAAACTGCAGGAAACTTCATAGCAAAACAAATAGGACTGTGACGAATGCCTGCAAAGCTCTGGAGATCCCAATTCCTGTCACTCGACCGCAGCATATCAAATGTCAAGGACCAGCAGCTACATGGTGGCACCCAGCCTGCAGCCCTTCCTTCAGCCAGGTGGGAGCCACGCACGTTGCCCTGGTCTTGCCTCTACCACAGTAATGAAAGCTGCCCCCAGACAGGACCGAAAATTTCATTTACATCGCGTGTATTCTGTGGGGGTAATCCCCCGCACATGGATGCTCCCAGCAGGCACGTGATTTTCGCAGAGAGTGCCGTGAAGCGACAGAGTGCATGCAGGATTTGTCTTTGTCTGCTGTAAAAAGGTAAAGCACATTGCAATTCAGAAATTTGTACATATACACATCAATGTTTCCCAGCCCTGAGTCCACTTATTGTGTCACCCTCTGGAGGAGATGGAAGGATCAAAGTCACCTTGAAGTTTCAACAAGTTCTTCTTCTGTGCAATGATTGAGGGCCAAAAGAAGGAAGTACACATGGCAAGGCATATGAAGCAAGACTATGGCAAACCTCACGACATACCTCTTGTTCTTGTCCATATAAATACTTTTATGCATTGAAAAAAACCTTCATCCAAAGGAAGTTCCCAGAAACCTCAAGATTTGCCTTCCATTGTAGCCCCAAGAAGATGGTAGTCACCAGGAAATGGAGCTTCTCCAGA
The DNA here is from genome assembly GCA_013398855.1 of Mohoua ochrocephala. Taxonomy (NCBI): domain Eukaryota; kingdom Metazoa; phylum Chordata; class Aves; order Passeriformes; family Acanthizidae; genus Mohoua; species Mohoua ochrocephala. The sequence continues at coordinate 138,500 of VZTA01020601.1, forward strand.
AGGTACCGAGACCTTTTTCAAGTAGGAGCACAGCTTGTTGAGCACATTGTGATTTGACTTCAGGATAGATCAGGAATACACTTTTTTCCCCCTATTTACATGGGATTGTGATCACACGTTAGCACCGGTATACCTGCAGCACTGAGAAACACTGGCAGATGGTGATGGCTTATAGTCATACTCACCTGTCTCCAGTTCCAAAACTTGGAAAAGGAAGCTCCAGGTCTGGCCCAGCAGACCCGATGTGCCCTGATGCAGCCGTTCCTGATGTACCCCTGTGCTTTTTGTGGCACCTGAAAGCAGAAGCAAGAAGAGGTTTGCAGGAAAATGGCCCAAGCAGAACTGGCTTCTCCTCCTGCAGCTCCCACTCCAGTTCCTGTACCTGGAAGAAGGTGTAAAGCATGCTCGGTACTCCCTTGTGAGATGGGGAGACCAGGGAGCTGCCTGACACTGGCTCTACTGAAGGATTTTTTTCAGCAACGCCCCAAACAGGTTGAGCTCCCTGTCAAGATAAGGAGTGACTGCTTTGTCTATTTCAACTGTTTTTATTTTGAACTTTTACTTTTGGAAATTTCAAGGAAAATTAACACCAACCAGGAGCCTTCCTTGGCTACTGACAGTAGTGTTTCCAGAACCTGGAAACTCCACACAGACTAAGCTGACCACCCACTAGATCAGGGCTGAGGCAGAGAGGCTTGACATTGTGGGAAAGCTGAATGAAGCTGCTTTTTCTTGTGGCTTCATTCTGCAGCTGGGAAGGAGGCTTCTGGTCTTCAAGAGCTGTCAGCTGAGAATTATTCACTAACAGTAGAATTTCCTCCAAAGGAAAATAAACAGAAGACATTTCAAGTGGCTTCAGCAATGCACAACATAAAAAAGTGAGAAAAAAATCTACAGACATTTCTCACCACCCTTGTGCTTAAAGCATTCCAATTCCTTCTTAACTTTTTATTTGCTGAAAGAAAAACATTGTTTCAAGATAATGAAATTTATGGTCTAGCGAAAAAAAGGAGCCAGCCATGTGACGTCCTGACATTTCATGACCAAAATGCTTGAGAGTTATATGGGGACATATGCTTCTTTCCTTTCCTTAATTCATTCAATTTTTTTAAATATTCGTGCCATATTCTGATTCCAAGCATTTCACCGTATCACAATCCCCAAGCTTTTGCCAGTAACACTATCTGGCTTGAGTCAACTTTGACACTACCAGAAAAAAATGATGCTCCTGTGTAGAACCCTTTTTGCCTAGAGCTTTTCAAATTGGAGGAATTTGCTGAGCCTGGGCAAAGGTTTTCAGACTGAAAGATGCTAAATTTAGGCACGACTTCACAGTCAGGGATGGCCTGGAGAGCTGAAGAGGCACTTTCTGCATTTCCTCCTGTGAACAACGACTGAGTAGCACGAAGCCACAGAGCAGTGAGGAGCACCTCTCTCTCTCCGGTGAAATATCTCAGATAAGTGGAAGAGGTCAATTTAATAACCTAGATTGCCCTCAACTATTAAGTCAGATTAAAATGTCAAGCCCCTCCAACGCTAGAATTTAGGGCACTTGGTGTTCCTCGCCTGGCCTTTTTCAAAGGCGGGGGCCATCTGCACATCCTGGGCCCCGTCCAGGTTCGCCCTCCCAGCGCCTCGGCGCGGAGGTGTTCGGTTTTGGTGGTTTGTCCCCCCATTTAATTTCAAAAGAAGTAAAATGAAATGATCTTTTTTTTCTTTCCATTTGGCCTAATAAGATCTCCATATTTTTAAATTACCATCTCTTTGCATGTGTTCTCTGTGGAGCTGCCAGTCAACGTCAAATGAGGTGTATAAATCAAAACTCTGGTTATGTTCTGATAGCATTATATAGACTGGCAGAAAAACACAGGTGAACGAGTGTCACATCTACATGAGATTTTTTTCTCCCTTTTTAAATTGAGACATCTGTCTAATCTCAGTACTTCCCGGTAAATGAATATAGGCACCTCAGAAGCTTATCTAAGCTTGATGTTAAAGAAAAACATTTCTATGGGCACATTTGTACCTGTCAGCACTTACTGTAGAGATCTCTCTCTATGTATATTAACGTGAGTGACATCAGAATAATTAAAATTATTGTTAATGTTAACACTGCTTTAGCACCCATTTTACCCTATTTTGAAAGGGAGACTTTCCATGAACCCAAATGCAAGTGGGTATTGGATCATTTTTCAAAAACTTTGTGGAAACCAGGGAAGGACAAAGTCAAAGAGAAGGAAAGTCAGCAAGGCACGTCGCAGGGGATTATGGATGTATACATCTATCTATATGCCGGACTGATAAGCCTTCTCTGAGCTGTTTTTGCAAGGCAGTCATTTAATGCCGAACAAAAGTACAGCTGAGACTTTCTTTTCCCCACATCTAGCCACATCCACACTCGAGTGAAATGCCTTACGTGTAAACCAAGCCCACTCAAAGACACCTCAACCTTGACATTTTGTTTTCTTTTGCAAAACTCTGTTTCTTTACGGCACCACTTGCCTGACATGCTCCCATGTGAAGCAGAGTTATCAGAATAATAATTAACAGGCTCTCATTAATTTAGGATCAAACAATACCCCCTAATGAAGCAGGGACCGACCAATGTGATCCCTTAAAGTGAGGCGTATGCTTTTCTTACACCTCGTGGCATCTAATCTGCCGTAACCATTAGGCACCGAGCTGACCGTAAAGGCCCGTGTAACATTGAGTCAAGGACAGTTAATGGATGCCGGAGCACAAACAAGAGTGCTCCAAGCATGTCAGTCAAGACTAACCTGAGGCAAAAACATCAAAATGCAGGTTGGAGTTTTGACATTCCTGCAGGCTCTGTACGCCTCGCCAGTGAATTTTTAAAGTCAATATCCCCCTCCTGCTCGCGAACACTTTCTATCTGATGAGTAGCAGTAATGTGGATCTGATTGAACTTTGACTAAAGTATTACTTAAAAGGCAGCTTTGAATGCGTATGCGTGTGTGTGTGTGTTGTTTTTTTTTTTTTTAATAAATGTCTGTGATAACAATAAAGACAGTTTACACAGATTATCACAGGCTGTGTCTTTAGACTTCAAGGTTATATGATTAGGAAATTAGAAAAGAGATGAGATTAGAAAAACCACAGAACATTTTGAAAAAGAAAGCTTTTTACAAATTATCTGTGTACTGAATTTGCACAGAATCTGATAGATAAATCTTCTCATATTTGGAAATGGATAAATGCTACAATGTAAATAGAAGGAACCGGCTTGGGAGCACACGTCTGGCAAAAGTTCAAAAAGCATATTAAGTATTCTAATTTGTTTAAAGCTTACTTATAAAAAAATGCATATTGTGATATAAAATGTAATGATTTCTGCATGGAAATGTAATGAGCAATAATAATTGCTCTGGATGAGCATAGGACACAGTGTTAGAAAGTGCAGTCCCTTTGCTTTCAGATTTCGCATTAAACCTTTATTTTCTCTTTCCCCTTTGCACAGTGGAGTGAAATCATTAAGGCAAATGGACACAAAATTTAAGCCAAGATCATTCCTAGTATTGGGCACTACACAGGAGCACATAGGGTGCCATAAAACTGGGGTGGTGGCAGCAATAAACACACTTCCTATTACTGGAAAAGAAGGTTTGCTTTCAAGGGGAAATTGTATTAGTCGAGGTGGTGCATTATTATTTAGAAGTCCTGACCAAAATTTCCAAGCAAGCTATAAAACTTGATTAATTTAGGAAGCCAACATTTTCATGCATTCTTTGAAGAGTTTCTGATACTGCACTTACGGTGAACATTTTGATGGGGGTCATTTTGCTATTAGAGCACATCAGTGGGTGAGCCATTTGATGTGTTTTTCATTTGTCTTGTGACCTTTCACTTGGCACTGTCCTGTTGTTTCTTTGCTTGTAACTTTTTTAACCTTTTAATTTTTTTCCTGGACTTGAGATCATGTGTATTCCAGGGACACAGCAGTGCAAATATTTTGCATTAACTGCCCACACCTTGGGCATATTTTTTTTCCTTTGGCTCTTGGCTTCATGTAGCCTTGTTATGTCCTATTAAACTGTTGTATTTCAGCCCGGAGATGGCTGCATTCATCAGTGGAGAAACTCTTACCTCAAAAGTGTAGGGCTTGTTAAGAGCTCAGATTTCCCTGGGTCTTTTGGGAATGCACTGTGCTATACAAATAAATGGGTAATAAATCTCCAAATATTTTCTTTTTCCTAAGTTAAAAAAAAAAAAAAAGGAAAGAAAAGATGGAAAGTCTTTAGCTAAACCCTTATGCACAGCAATTTCTTCTCTGTGAAGAACATTTGTTTGACATTGATCCTTTTTTTTTTCTTTTAATGTTTTATTTCAGCCTGTTTACACCCAACTTTAATCAGACCCCTGTCCCAGAGCAAAATGCACATTTTTCGCTTTCTTTTTTTAAAAAGGGACTCTGTGATAACAATAAAGACATTTTTGTTTTGACAAAAATGTTTTAACATTTTGTGATAACAATAAAGAGCATTTTCACAGATTATCACAGCCCATTAGGTTTCCACTGAAGTCAGTGTTCAAATACTTCTTTTTCCTGACCAAAGACCTGAAGTGCAATGAAGAAATAGAAATCAGATTTTCAAACCCCAACAGCAGTTTTCTATAACATCATGTTTTTCTCTCTTGCATGTGACTTAGCATAGTCTAATGATTTCATGATAATGTCATGGCAACTCTGTGGAGCAGAGACCATATTAAGATGTCATTCTGATGGCAAAATGATGGCAATTCAAGCCTGCAGAGACTTTATGACAAGTGATGGCAAAACAAACTCAATACAAGCCTATACAGAGCACATTATCGTGTCAAGAGAATAGTATAATCTAATAGATCTTTTCTGCCTCTAACTTCCGTGAAAGCCGTGCTGATACCTGCCTAGGAGAAGTGCAGCATCGAGGCAGCAGCAAAATGAAATCGGTATCCGCTCTGACCTCCTCTCCCAAGTATTGTTTATGAGCCACAACACTGCCTGAGCATATTAAACTGCAATAAGCCTTTTTATCTTTGGTTTGTTCACAATGAATATCTTTGTCTCTCATCACCTAATTAAAAGAGAGCACCAGAAAAATGCAATGACTGCAAAGTGTGCAGTAGGGAAACACAATCCTAGCCTTGAGCCTGCTTTGCCTATGCTCTGGGGTAATGCCAGTCTCCAAGATGCCAGCTGGTCCAGCAAGGAGCCTCCAAGCCCCAGGGGTGGGTAGGAGGTGGGGGCATCCCTCTTGGCTCCATTCACGATGCCGGGGAAGGGCAGTATCCTCCCATGGTCCTGTTTCACAGACAGCCGGATGATGCAAGGGGACTGGGATGGCAGCAGTCCTCACAGGAGCAGGCCCCCAGACTGTGACAAGGGGACAGTGGCACCTGGGAGCATTGGGGACCTGACTACACAGCTCTGCCACGGCCAGAGGAGATGCCAGCTTGAATCCCTGACGTATGATCCAGTTCCACACAAGACTCAGCCATATGGGTCACCATGATCTGATTAAATTAAGGATGCTAGAGAAGCCTTAAACCTGAATTTCCTATTTTAATTTGAATGTTACTTTTTTATGCTTAGTTAATAGTCATAATCATGTAGAGTGTGCTAGTCCATTACCACTATGTTAATGGCCAGCTAATACTCAGAAGCCCTTGGCATTGCCTTGGGGCTTGAATTCCCAGATGGTCATTAACTACCTAATAAAAGACCACCACATCATCCATAATTACTTAACATCTTGTACTTGAAAACATATTAAACAAAGTGAGCTTTTAAATATTTAGAACTAAATTACATTAAATAAATGTTATACTTGGTAAATAAATTCAGAGGTGGGGATGTACTATATGGAATTAAAATCTTGCTGCTGCTTCCTCATGACTCAATTGGTTCAGCATGCAAAATGAAAACATTCAGCCCATTTGCAGAGGGGCACTGTGATTCATTTCTAGCTAATGCTGCTCTTTGATACTGAGGGATGAGCGACAGCAAGGTGTTGCTTTTGCTTTTCTTTTCATATTGGGTACGTTAATTAAAGTTATACGGAAAATCTCTTTGCATTTGCTGGTATCTGTGCAGCTTGAGCATTGAAATGGTGAAGTTTGTGCTGGGTTTCTAAGGATGTTTCTTGTTTTATGGGGCAAAAGTGAGCTGTAGATACGATCCTTTCTCACTTCCGGGCCCGCAATCAGCAGCTTTAATCACTGGTTTTGTTTGTGTTGATTCCTACTTCTGGTTTTAATGGTTAAATTATAATTTTTTTTTATTAGACACGAGCTGTACATACTAAAGAGCCAGACCTACAGACACATAGGTGAAGTGTGTGTCTTCAATCAGTGAAACCAGTAGGATCAGCCATTTGCCTCAGCACTGCTTATTTTCCCAAGTGTTATCAAGAAATGGGTCTGTACACCTGAAGCTGGGCTGAGGTGAAGGACTCGTCTGGTGTCGGCCCAGAGGTGGACTGCCAGCTCAACTGGATTTGGATCCAGGACCTTGAGGTGAAAGGCTCTGTGTTGCCCCACCTCTCCCCTGAGCCACGGGGTTCCCCTCTGAGCACGCTCCTTTGTTAATTTTCTTTTGAAGTTAATGGCAGGATGTGCCTCCCTGTCTGTATTTTTATTGGCTTCAAAATTGCTCATTGAATATTTTGAGGCCTCAGAGAGAGAAACGCAGGTAGATTTGCTACTGCAGAAGCTTCTTTTCCAGGAGGTGTTTGACATTTTACACAGCCCCTAGGCCCTGGATCTATTATGGGGTAAAAAAAATTCAGGCTTTGGGGAGTATCAGGCTTCAGCATGTATGTTATGGATATAGCTCTCACAGGAGTGTAATCAGTTATCCCATGTTTTCTGACACAAGCTGAGAAGAGTTCAACAGGCACAGAAAGTGAGACTTTTACAGTTCCTGGAGGAGATGAGATGGGCACTCCACAGCTCTTTGGTCCAGCAGTGCGGGTAGAGCTTTCCCCTTCTGCCTGCCAGTCCCTTACAGAATGCCAGGGAGCTTGCAGAGAGAGCACATCAGGGATGAATATCCTGGAGCCATGTACTCTACTGCACAATCCAGACCTCAGAGAGCTCACCCTTTCTGCTTAAATGTGCTCAAACCCAGCAGTTAATCCCCAAAAGCATGCTCTGATTTCCAGCGTAAGTCACTCAGCCAGTCCCAGCAGGGTCTGGGAAAACTGCCGGACTCTTGGCACCTCCCAGACCGTGTTTCCTGCTCCAGGTGTCCAGATAAGGATTTGGATTCCCAACTTCAGTCACCAACAGACAGGTTTCTGGAAACACTGACAACTCAAAGAGAGTTAAGTGTTGAACCTGCTGGGGAGTTTTTTGAGAAACACATTCATTTCTCCCCTATAGCAACAGTGTTGAAATAACTCTGGAAATCTGCTAATTCATTTTAAAACTGTAGGCCTGTGCTTTTCCATAAGGAAGAGGATAACTTCACCAATCACAAGACATGACTCCAGGAGAAATATAAATCTTTATAGTTGCTACATCCATATGATTTATCACTGAAGGGAAGCATGCTTTCGTCATCCAGAAAGAAACCTCCAACCAAGAGTATTCTTCCGTCAATCTGCTATCCAATATGCCTGTTGAAAGACTACATCTGACAGAAATCAAAGATAAAAACATTTTACCATCTAGTCCCACCAAGTATACTTTTTCATGCACTCCAAGAAGCACGTTGGACCGAATCATCCTGTTCATTTTCTGAAGTAAAGAAAATATTTAGGAGAGAGGGCACAAGGACTTTGGCCTGTTATGTACACTAATTTTCTTTGCTCTCACCTATTGTTTCAATGAGTCTTTCTCATGTGAATGCATAACCAAAAACTCTTCTAGGAAGAAAGGAGAGAAGGCAGAGGGCATTCAAGCACAAAGGGCACACTACAAGCAATTCCAAAGTAATTTCCAAGCTATGGCAAGAACCTGCAGAGGTGTTATCGAAATCAAGGACATTTCTAAGCAAAATTTGATTCAGTAGGAATCTCTGTTTACTGGTGGTATACACTTCATGCATGGATTCATCAGCAGGAGGCAAAACAGTGCTGCAGAACACAGAAAGCCAAATTCCCCTAGAGAAAAGGGGAAATTATTTATTAATATTTTTTAAAAGGTGTTGATGCTGACTCAGATTCGCAGTTCAGGAAACTGAGGCACAGACCAGGTGGTTCGTCACAGGTAGTCTCTGCAGTCTTGTTTAACTTTGCTGCCCTTTCTCTGGCCCGAGAACACAGCACTGACTTATCCTTGAGGATCTTAACTGCATTTCATGTTTCAGGGTGTGTTATCTCCTGGCCACTGGTATTCGCCTGTTAAGCAATGGATGTTCACCTGACTGTTCATCTTCATGGATGAAATACCACCAGAAGAGCTGTTTCTCCGCCGGGATGGTTATGAAGCCACATGCTAACCCATGCTGATGGAGGGCATGGCCCACACTGCTGGCGGGTGGCCTGGTGAACGCCTGTTAGACAATGACACCAGAGTCACCCAAAACTTCGGGCTGCGTGGGACCTGCTGTGTGCCCGGACAGCCCCGAAGACAGGGTTGTTCATGCTGATGCTTCTCATGGGATTGCCCCACCAAAAACTTCTCCTTTTCCCAGTAGACCTTGGGGTATGAATTCAGGATTCCCCAAACTTGTCCTTGTTTCTGCCTCGGTGTGCACCGTGTTTTGCCGCTTATTTTCGTTGCCTTGTAGCACACCTCTGATGCTGCTAATCTGCTGTTTAGAAAGGAATGATCGTGTTACTTACGGGATACAGACTGTGGATAGGACTGTATGGATTAGCGCCAAAGCAGAGATGCTTTTATTTATTTAGATAGGTAAAATTTCATTTTTTTAGATATTGAGAACTGATATCCAATTTCAGAAGACTGCTTCTGCTTGCAATTATTCCTCAAGCCACTGCTGCAGATTTTGCAGCCTTGCTCTTAGCTGTGGAGATCCCTGAACAAGTTAATTGCCCACCATCAGCATTCATCTTTCTCCTTTAGCAGACTGTAAGTATCAGAAAGTCTCACTTATTGTGCTAGAATTTAACTTCACAAATTGAGATGACTTGTCACTTGATTCCCCAAATGACACTTCTGGGTATGAATAGTACTATGCTGTATTTATTACAGCTATTCTAAAAGGGCTCTTCCTTGCCCCCAGTGAAGTGCGGGAAGCAGAGAACTTCCACGGCATTTTTTCATTTCTCAAAAAAGTCTTGGCTATTTCCAGGTTTTGATCACTATCATTTTAACTGTGGACTTCTATTAAAAGTGTTTTGAGTTTGACACAATTGTAGTGGCAGATAGAGTGGGTAGATAAATGTGCCTTCTGAATAGGCTTAATACCAAAAGTGGCTAAGAGGAATGGCAAGGCATTTCACCTATGAAAATTTCACATCCAGAAGATTTGCCACTTACTGCTGATAATCCTTTTAGCCTCAAAGGGTCAAAAGGTGAAAATGATTGAGGTACCTTTTGCTATGAATATTTCACGAGCTGCATATCCCTTTTTCACTGAGATCTATGTGCTGACTGAGGGCTTCTTCAGGATGAGTCCTTAGTTGACTGATGAATACAAAACACCTCGTGAACAAAAGGCATTCAAGATTAGCGGAAGACAAGACAGCCTACTTTGGTTTCTGTGAGCAGTACCTGGAGTATCAATGGAGATAAAACACTGAGTGACAGGTAACTGAAATACAGAATAACACCATATATTGTTCTCCTATTGATTGGGGAAATAATGAGAAAGTTAGCAAGTCACAGTAATGTCACAGACAGTGATGAACTTTGGAGAACTCAAGGACCAAAAAGTAACATGAAACAAGGAGCAAAATGAAGATAATATTTGGTTACAGTACAGTTCTCAAATTGTAGTGAAACACATCCCTTCGCCTTTGAGTATGCTCGGTTTTTAAAACGAAGACAATGGGAAGAAATTGCCGGCTGAAACAATATAGCTATTTTATTTTACTCCAGCCAGTAACGTGAACTTCTTGGAAGACATCTTCTTTCACCACACTATTGCGGCCGGGAACATTTAGAGGCTATGAACCAAAATTATCCTCTCTATGCATAACCTTTCTAGTGTCATATCCTGCAAGGTATTGTGGTAATTGAAGACATTCAGTATCAAGAATTGTTTCGCTACGGCATTGAGATGAAAAAGCCAATCCCTTTGAAGGGGCTTCTTGTTCAAAAGAGAAGAGGCACCTTAGCAAAACATATCTGGAGAAAGTTATTCTTTCTTTCACACAAAGACAACATTTGGAAAGCTTTTAGCTCATTTATCCCTGTAAAGCAGAAGTGCTCTGCCCCTGCTGTGGGGTCCCCAGCCCAGCCCCAGACATGAGAGCTCCCAACTTCTCCCACAGCACAGGGCAAGGATCCTGTCTGCCAGCATCCATTGCCTTTCCTGTACGCTGAGTCAAATCTAGGCCAATGAAAATAACCACAATGGCAATGAAAAAAGCTTCTGCACCGCCTGGGACTTCTTTACTTAGATGATATTGTAAGTATTTAAATAAGGCTGTCTTTTCATCACTTGAACAGAACGGAGCCTATGCCGGTCACAAATCCTTTTCCATTTAAAACTAGAAAAAAATGCACATGAAGGAAATTCCTTTAGTTAAAACTAAGCATCCTAATTTTAAATAAAGATAAAATTGAATTGTGCTTCTCATCTGCTTTTCAAACTGTTTCTTCTTATTCTTCTCAGGAGCTTGTCTTTTTCCTAGCTGAGAGTCCCTCTAAAAATATCCCTAAGGGTTATATTTTTAGGTGTAATCTTTAAGAGTCAGGAAGAACCATGTCACCCTAACGCAGGACACATTTCAACAGCTTCGTCATCACAACCACAAACATTTCGGATGGATTTAAGACCTACAGGGATGTAGCATCTACTTTCAATGGGATTTCAGCACCCACTTTTTCAGTCTCCTGCAAAAGCTGTAGCCCTCGAGCTACAAAGCATTGTGAGCCAGAGCTTAGGTAAGGAAAGGTGAGGGGAAGGTGCAGGCTGCGTTTGCCCAGGTCCTGCCCAGCTGTCCCCAATGTCCCTAGCGAGAGTCTGCCCGATCCCTGCAACTTGCAGGTGCGTTCAAGTCCCTTAGTTTAGAGAAAACCTCATCTCTGTTTGAAGAGGTTCAGGTCAAGACTTTGACATCCATTTCTTGGTTCTTTCTGATATAAAGAAATCAAATTAATTGTTATGTTTGCCTTATGCCGGAACATAGAAATGTCACGGTAGCTGGCCTGGTAACACAGGATTAATTTAGACATTCAGACTGCAGTGCTCTTCACTCTGAAAATATAATAAACATGTGGCAATTAAGCTTCATTAGGTCTACTCAGCTACCTGGTTGCATTTGTGAAGCTATTTCCACAAATTCCGAGCTGAAGCTTGGGGTGGATAGGACAGCAGAGGGTGTGAAACGGGGCATTTGTTCCTTTTCCAGGATCAGGTTGCATTTGCTATTCCAAGCAAAGAGCTGGAAGAGCAGCCCTCAGACCTTTTCTGCAGGTGGGCACTGGAGGTGTATGAGCCATATAATCAAGGTAATAAATACGTGCTCCCAAGATTGCCCTTTATGTACAGTTTTAGCTCATTCACTAACGATTGCCCCCAGACTCCTGCGCACCCTCATGTTCCACACAGGCCGGAATTTCTCTCCTAAACATGTTAAGAAAAACCTACTCATGCCTTATCTTCAGCATGCTTCACCTTCCATGCTATGACCAGCAATGCTGGTAAAGCATAATTCCTGATCCTGGAGGCAAGATACACAATTCCAGCAAGATACCCAATTCCTGCAAGATGCCCAATTCCTGCAAGATGCCCAATTCCTGCAAGATGCCATCTTTCCTGCAGGCAGCCATGAGGGAGTCCAGGAGGGAATCTGCAGCTTATCAGTTATCCCTTGAGTAAGACCCAGCAAGAGTCTGCAGTTGCAGCAGAGAAGGAAAATCTGAGAATGGCCACAAGACACAGCCCTTTGCTGCTTATGGGGAGCACAGAGCCCACAGAAGCCAATGTCATTTCGTTTGGATCTCACCACATGCCACACACTGTGTATTGCCTTTTAAAAGGAAGAATTGTCTTGCCTTTAATGGGAAGTCTATTCAGCCATCAATTTGTTAATAAAAAGGTGAAATTAATGACAAATAATCCCCTGTAAAATAATGTCCTTGTGTTCAGGTTCAGGTTTGCTGGCTACAAAACATTTGCTACTCATTTTCTGCCCCACTATTAATGGGTAAGTGAAAAGAAGGGGAATTTGTTACTGAATGTAGGATATGCATCTCATGCCATCAGATTACATCAGGTTCATCAAGTCATGCTTATATAACTTGATTTTAATTTATGGGTTTTATTGTTGGCAGGTTTCGGAGATTATGATTTGATTGAACGTCTGTTGAATGTCTGTAAAATATCTGTTAGTTTGTAAATGGACTCTAATGGATTACGCTGCTCGAATCTTTTCTTATGGAGCTGTTCACCTTTGCATGGTATAGCAGACAAGTCACATCTTGCCTTGACTGCACGCAGCATCAGCTGTAATAACTATATGTCAGAGGCTGTAGCACTGAAGATACAATCTGCTTAAAATCACTGTACACGTCTCCAAGGAGAAATGCTCAATGTCCAGGAGACCTCCAGCAGAACGACTCACTCCTGTCTGTAGCTTTATAAATGCCTTCATTCTTCTACTTTATGATTTACATTATTTATCACAGGAGGTTTCTTTGACACCAAAACTTTTAAAACATCTTTTAAGATTATGGGGCCAGATATCTCTTTAAAACGCGCCTACCGCAGGTTCAGAGGTGCTGGGTGGGACAGCTGCTGCGTTTTCCACAGAACCCCTTCTCTGAGGAGTCCTGGGCGGGGCCAGACCCCTGCTAGCCAGCTGTACTGCACCCATGGCTGTGATAGCCAGGCACCTCCCTGCGCATGATGGCTCAGGCACCCCAGAGGTGGAGAGGTGGCTCCCGGCCCAGACAACCATAGATTTTATTATGTAGATCCCCAGGGAAGAGAGAGGGCCCACATGGTGTCCCAGGAACTGAGAGGACGAACTTCCCTTTGGCTGGGGGTTATGAGGGAGTCCCAAAGGGGCGGGGTAATACAAGATAGCCAATGGGGAGAGAGGGGAAAGGGGCAGGTGATACAAAACCAACCAATGGGAACAGAGGGGCAGGAATGGGGGCTTTGGTTACATGTTGCAGGGGTACATGAATATGCATAAGAGTGGATGGGGGAGGCTTCCTCCAACAAACCTAGAGGGCTTTCTTGGACCAAACCATGGTCGCTTGATCTTTTTTGACCTCCCCGCTCCCAGCTCATTGCAACAGATATCAGCTGGTTTTATCAAGCTAGACTGACTAGAAAAAAAGGTGGCACTGGAAAACCATTTTGGCTCTTACCTGGCGTGGCTACTGGAAGCTGGACCCTGTTGTAAACCAGACAGAAGATCTCCACGTGTCCCCAGAAGCTGAAGGTGCCCTGCTTGCTCTGGTACAACCCTGGAAGAACTGCTCCAAAGCAATCCAAATGCCACCCTGGTGTGAAGCTTTGTGCTGTCTGGTTCTGCTGCTGCCAATCCTTCGGGTCGTTCACTCAGCTGCCCCGAGCCTCCATTTTTTTTCAGCAGAAATAGAGAGATGAGTGTGATGAAACAGCAGTAGAGAGCTCTTCTGCCACAACAAGAAAATCACTGGGCAAGCACTAAGAGAGGTTATTCGACACAAGAAAACAGTCACACAAATAAGGAAATTTAAACTATGCAGCATCAGAGTTATTAAGGTAGACACTTTTAAAGGTTTTGACCGAGAGACACAGTAGGAGGTCAAACACTCAAATTCTTTTTAATCTCTTGGGCTTTTTCTGATACACGCAGAATAACTACAAAATGGCAGTGGGTCTGAAATTTCTTAAACACAACTACAGCATTTCTTAAGCCCAGCTGCACAGACTGTGATCACCAGTTCAATACAAACATAAAAAGTAGTTTGCAAGGAATTGCCAATGGAAGGCACTTTGTTGAACAAGAAGATAAGCAGGACACTGCAGTGTCACGGGCTGAGCTGGAGGAAGACCCCAAATGTGGGCTTTGGGGGAAGCCAGCACCTCTCTCCAGCTGCAGAGACCTTTTCCCATCACATCTTGAGCAATGGCTGCTCCTCGATGAACGATAAGCCATGACTCAGGGCAGCGCAGTGACTCCATCGAGCTGCACAATGGCTCCCCATATGTTTTTGTGCTTGCCCTGACTTCTCGATGCCACACCAGATGCCAGTGGGCCAGAGATGGCACCTGGGGCTCAGCGCAGTGTGGGGTCATCATCTGCATGGCCCTTTTCCTTCTGCCACCCTCCTACAGCAGCATCGGGAAGCTGGAAAGCAGGAGAGAAATCCCTGTGCTGGCTGGCAGGAGGTGGCTATCGTGTGACTCCGGGCAGGCGGTGAGAAGAGGGCATCACCTTGGACTGCCTAGAGGAGAAGGTAAAGGGAAGAGCAACAAATTGCAGAATTTAAGCAAAATTAAGCTCCTCGCTGCTAAGCTTTCCCTATCCCCAGAGCTTCCTCGGCACACAACAGCCAGCAAAAGCCACAGCAACATACAGTAATTTTCACATGGGCTGAATTGTCTCTTAGCAAAGCATCCATCTGTGTCCAGTCCCTCAAGTTTTATGCATTATAAGCGGTACAAACCAAACAACTTTGTCACTTACAATTTTATAAGCGATTTACCTCCATTATTTTTGACCAAGAGTTTCTACTGCAGTTCATAACATTGTCCACTTATGCCCCATGTACGGACAGACAAAAATTTAGAAAAAATAGCTGGCACGTCTTTTTGCTGTCTATGACTGGCCTGCAGTGGGGACCTCTTATCTTTCTCCAGGAGAAGATGTGCTGGGTGGGGGGGTCTTAAAAGGAAGAAGCAGAGCCCCAGAGCCGAAGGCAAACACTGAAACCCCTGTCCGAGAGGAATTATTATTTATACTGCTGGACAGTTTTCTTCTGTGAAACAACTGGAAATGATTTACCCCACAAATGTCTGGCTGTTGGCTGGGTAAGTAGCCAGCAAACACAAGAGGAATCAGACCATGCCAGACTCAGCTAGCTGTACACGATCCATCGCTGATCCATCTGCAGCATATGATATTTGCTGGTTTCTCCGCTCCAGACTGGTTGGGAGAGAGGTACTTGAAGAAACGGGAAGCTGTGTCTCCACAGCTGAGTGATTCCCTAGCTTTGTGTCAACATGGTGCGCCTTCTGGCTGCTCAAGCGCTCCCAAACCAGAGCCCCACCACATTTATACCATTGTAATTTAATACATTTATTTATTGGGTTAGAAGCTTTGTAGAAAATGCAGCTTTTGCCCACTGCTATGTACAATAATCTAAAATGACGTGTCTTGGACAACCTACTGAGCAGTGCCTGGGTGTAAGTGAAGAACCTCCAGAGACATGTCCTGCTTCTTGACCATCCTCCCTCCCTCCTGGGGGTTTGTGGGAATACACATCAAACTGTGGGTGCAGAGGGATATCCTGAGAGCTCATTCTGCCTGAATGTATGTTTTGTTTTGAAGAAAATAAATGTCTGTCTCTGCCTAGAGGCCTGGATAGGGTGCATTTTGTAACCTGAAACACAACCTAGGAGGTGCCACACCACTTAGCGATGCTCTCGGAGCAAAGTAGATCATTCGGATAAGACAGATCTCAGTGGAAATGAACTGTCCTAGCAAAAAGCTACTGTAACTCAGGGGGCTATCTATAGTTTAGGCTTAAGCATACTCCACGCTGGTTATGTGCTGCTCAAACTTGAAAGGTGTTGGGATTAGAGCTCTGCTGTACATCCACATCAGAAGGTGAGGATCATTAGAGTAACGCTCTCCTATACAACAGTGATGCAGGTCAAGGTGATCAAGGCTTTTACTCATTCTCTGAAAACCATATAGGTCAAAGTTGTTCTATATAATTTATCAGCTTTGATTCCCTTCCCTTCTTATATGTTCTATAGGTGGGGGTTTCTAGGTTTTCCAATTTTTAATTTTTTTTTTCCCCACTCCAGGCACAAGTCCTTTTTCATTCTGTTCCTGAGCTTCCCTTGATGTAAAATGAGACTAATGATCCTTATTTGCTTGGAGACCTACTGAAGAAAGTACTTTTGCAGAGTCAGGGAGTATAGCAGGGCCATTTTACCCCAGGTTCCAGCAGGGACCATCTTGGCAGCGTTTCCCACTGCCACTATCTGCAGACATCTGGGAAATCCTGTTGTCTGTCACAGGGTCTGGCCACACAGCTCTCACTCAAGAAAACTCTCCTTGGACTTCGTCAGGACTGCTGACGTGTCAAGAAAACACAAGATTGGGTTTTCTGGCTGGAAGGCGCACCCTGGGCCCCATCTCCCATGAGCTGCTCTCAGGCGCTAAGGTCCGAAATGCAACCTGGAGAAATCGGAGCAGCAGGAAGTTGGTCTGTGACTGTGCCTCACGCCAATATTGTACCATTCTGAAATGTTTGATGGTTTTGGAGTCAGTCATGACTCAGGCTGGTGAATGTAGAGCCAGGCCCACAGTTCAATCACACCACCTTCTCTTTCCGTATTTGTGCTGTGCTCATTACACAGAGCGAAATCAATTAATTCTAACAGAGGAGTAGGTTCCTGGCCTGTCTATAAGTCACGGGGTACATAATTGTTCTGTTGCTTACATTAACATCTTAGCACATGATTAGCACTCGTTGCCATCCCTGAGCTCCAGAGGCTGCTCCGCTCCCTGCACGGGAGGCTCTGCTGTGGGATCTCCCCTCGCAACCCATCGTGGCACCAGTGCTACATGCAATTAAAGGCCTCCCACAGCTGAAGCCTTCACATGGACAGAGAGACCTAAAAACATGCCTTTCCCTTGATTAGGCAGCTTTAAACCAAATAGGATTAAGGAGAGAGATACCACCACAGAGGGGAACATAATATGGACACCTCACTGAAGTAGTGGGGAAGGAGGGGAGGACAACAACAACTGGCCGAGAAATTCACCCACTATTTTTCAAAAAGGGCTTAAAAAATATAGAGAGAAAATACATCTCCTTCTAAACAGATACTTGAACTATTGAAAACATATATCTTTAAATTTCAAGTTTGAAAAATGTATCCCCAAAAATCTTTGAGGCACTGGAAATCAAAGAAAAGTTAGTTATGGCTTGTGAGCTTTTTGTCTGTAGAAACAAAGAATTCATGGTCAACAAACAAGCAGCTCAGAATCCCCCCCTTTTTAACAAAGAAAAGTCTTTTCTTATGACTATTCTTGCTGGATTAGGAAACTGAAAAAAAAAAAAATCAAACAGGCAACAAATAATTTTACCATTACCAGGTAATATGTGTTAATTGCTCAGTTTATATACTCTGAATGACATACCATTAGAGACAGTGTATGCATTGTAACTAGAGCATTAATAAATTTAAAATGTGCCTATTAGGATGACAGCTTTGGAGGTGCAAAGGAATAACAGTTATCACTTGGCAGAAGCAGATCTCACCCCATCTGCCGAGACTTTGCATACATTTTCAGCTTCCTGAGCAATGATTAGGGCTGTCAGAACCTCTTTAACCTTCTAACTGCTGGTCCCAACTGGCCTTAATTAGAGACTAATGAATTCAGAAGATGCAGGCCGTGAGGAAAACTGCCTTGACAGTTTGTGTACAAATTAAGCACCAATTACTTCATGCATCTTTTGCATTGCTGATACAAGTCTCTGTTATTATTTTTGAATATGGTCATTTTAGCATAAACCGAGAACTTTGCTAATGTATTTTGTCATTTTTATGGCTCATCATAAAAAAAAAAAAAAAAAAGGATACCAGGAGGGTCATGAATATGTGAAATAAACTACTGTAGATGATAAAAAGAAATTCATTTTCCTCTAGGGAATATCTTCCAACATTTTTTCCCCCTAATATAATATTATTATTATGATTAGCCACATAATGATCGCAATTTAAGAAACAGGCGTAACATGGTCCTCTGAATATTTTTATTAGGAATATAGCTGCTGTTATTAGCACGAGAAGGAAAACAAAGATACAGGTAAGAGTCTTTCAGTTCTGGGATCTCAGAAAAACTTCTGCACCCACGCATGTTAGCAGAAGGTTGCTGACACTGTTACGATTAGAAACAGGAGCACAGGGAGCCATAGCTCTGCAGTGAAGTAGTTCTGGGGGGTTTAAATCACCACAGTTTCTCCCTCTTATCCACATCTAGAAGATGTGAGAGGTTCGACACCGTATTTTTTTGAAAATGACCCCTAAGCCCAGTGAAGGTGCATACCTGCCATTATGACTTGACAAAGCAGGGGAATGTTTACATTGTCCCATAAACTTTGCTTAGAGAAAGTCTGAAAAACTCCCAAGCCTGCTGCTCCTGAATAAATGTGAGTTTACTGAAAAGACTACAGAGCAGTGCAGCTCCTGAGCAGCAGAGAGTGTGTGAGATAGGCAACCCTCCAAGCAGACACACAGCCATTCCTTCACTGGCCGGTTACCCCTTTCAATTTGGACTGCTACATCTTTTCATTTCTCCTAATTGCCATCATGTTCCCCATTGCATTTAGCGAAATTCATCACCGCTGTGCAAACCAAGGGTACTTCTAACCCCTCCACAAAACTCTCTTGGCTGTGCTGCTGCAGAAATTGAGGTCAGATCAGCCTCCTCCCTGAGCATCTCCTGTCCCTGCTTTCCCTGTCGCTGGAAGGAGGGAGCCTCCCCAGAGGCTCTGCGGGAGGAAAGCCAAAGAGAAGCAGAGGGATGGAAGAATTAACAGCACATAGTGAAATTTTTGCCTCTCACATACCAGGTTAGACTGTGGGATGTTTGCTTTGCAATCTGTGGCTGTACAGAACTGAAGAACTCCAGCACTACAAAACTTCTTCAAATGCAGAGGTACTCTGTGTGAAGGAAAGAGGGACAGTTCTATCCCCTTGATAAAACCTCTCCCCGGAGGAGGTGGAGAGCATTAAAGCAAACTTGAAAACACAAGGCCATACTCTCAGTAGTCAGCCACAGAGCCGGCATCTGTGGGTCTTGAACTTCAGTTAAATAAAGCCCCAATTAATATTGCTCATGAAGTTTTTGCCTTTGTCCACATAAACCCATGGATGGCCTCTCAGTCCAGGCTCTGTATCATGCAAGAGCTTCCTCCACAACGTTCTCTTACATTTCATCAACAATAATTTTAAATTTCTCTAATTAAAAATGACCTAATGATCTCATGTGACCTTTTCCCCACTGTTCCTATCATTAAGGGTTATTTTCTGTTGATAATCCAAAGACCTCCTGTTTGCATTTATGCCAGTGCAACATGATTGTGACATGTAAACCCTAACATACTTTTACATGTGAGACAGAGTCCCTTATTTTCCTTTTAAAAGGTATTCTTTTATGAGCTGCCATTGAACCTAAAGCCCTTAGTAAATTTGTTTTTATCTGTTTTCATCTACCAGCCTTCAATCTGGCCTCTGCCCTAGAGAACAAGGTCTATGTTCCAGCTTTGGAGCTTGCAAGGTTGTGATTCCCTAAACCAAGAGACACTGTGACAGTGAGGTTTTTCACTGAAAACCATGTTCAGAGATGATGTGTTGATCCCTACAAGTTTTCTAAGATAAATCTAAGGTTTTGGCTTGGATTTGTCCCTAACCTGATAGAGATTTTTCATAAACTGGTTTCGTTACATTAATGGACTTTGGTTAAGCGTCATTCGGTTTCCATTTTGGTTTCCCTTGTTTTTTTGCCACTTCTGTTCACCCTTTCCCGGTGTTTAATAACAACATCTTCTCCTTCAGTAACACTTACACATGGAATGAATGCAGATCTGACAGTGTCATCTGGGTTATCATTATGCTGTGTATGGCTCCCTTCTGTTTATCACAGCTCCTAAAGCTCGGGATAGAGAGGGGAGACTCAGAAGAAAAGAGAGCAAAGGGGACACGGCCCTTTTGTCCGACCCAGAGCCCTGGCAGGTGATGAAGATATGCTGGCTTTGACGTAAATCCTGCAGAGGGGAGATTCGCTTTGGAGCAGAGGTCGAGGTGTGCTGAGTAAAAAGGTAAAGAACACACACACACACACACAGGCGGGCACTCGTGTGCGCGTACACCCGTCTGTTCTGTCTGTGTCCGCATGTGTTTGTGCAGGCATCCCACCCTCCAGCAGCTGGTCCAGAATGACACCACAGGACTTTGCCACCCTCTGGGCCAGAGCTGCTTGCAGCAGGCTCCTCAGCCAGCCTGTGTTTGGAAAGCATGAAGCCACTGAGGCAGAATCCGCTCTTCCCAAGGAGGTGTGGGGTTTCTGTGGGGCAGTAATTCTAGCTGTGACATCTGGTGCACGGCCTTGTCACACCACCATTTTTTGGTCATCTGTAACTTCCCAATCTCCCTTTGGAAATTGTGCTGCGAGCACATCACTCCCCACCTGAGGTGCTCCAGCCTCAGGTCTTGTCCTCCTCACTGCCACCACGCTGCTGCACCTCTCTGTGGTGATGGCACTAAGCACACTCTGGCCTCTGAGGCACCCAGCCAAACCAAAACACCTTTCCCCAGAATTTAGGAAAGGTGTCCAGAGTCCTGACTTTTCATTTCTTTTTATTGAGTAAAGCTGTTGGCTTTTTCATGTGAAGATATGGGTTTCAGTTCTGCTTTCAAGCTTTATACTTTCACCTGGGCAGTTCCATTCAGTTAATCTACCCCACCAGAGAAGCTGGGAAAAAAAAAAGGGGGGGGTGGGGGGGAAGGCAGGCAGGGAAGAAGAATTAAATTAACATCAAATTTGAAATCATGGAATAGTTAGCAGTCGCCTCATAGAAGACATTTATATTTAACTACTGTACACGGAACCAAATCATCCCCTGCAAAAACAAGCACTCTACGTATAAAAATTTAAAACCACATTGATAACCCATCTGGCATCCTCCTAATTATGAATCTCTTAGTGGAGTAATATTCCCTTTAGAAGCAAAACAGTAAATACAACAAGGGAAACATGATTATGAATTTCTTTTTGCTCTGTCTTTCAAGACAAGCGTTCATTCACATGTGCACCCAAAATCTTTCTCAACTGGAATTTATTGAAGTAAAGACATAACACAATGCCTGCTAATTAAACATTTAAGAAGAAAAAAATACCCTGTTCTCCATCAGGAGACGATATTAATAGGTGCTTCATAATACGGAGTGTGTTTGAACCCCAGCTGTCTTGGGCAATAAATACAGAAGAATAGAAAGGCTCAGCTTCTCCCTTCATCTTTATGTGCCAGTCTAACCAGTCCAGCCTCATAAAATCCAGTCATCTTGTGGAAACGAAGCAAAAGGCTTGATTGTCTGGAGACAATTTATTTGCCTTTTTTGGGAATGCTGTCTCTGAGGAGGTGCTACCCATACACGACTTCTCTCAACAGACACCAGCTCCCTTCCCTGTCTAAAAAGGCATCAGGAAAGGCAGGCAGTGACTTTTGGGGGGAGTTCTGTCCCAGGCCATCTGGCTGAGGGTAGACTTCTTTTTATCGTGTGCTAGGGACAACAATGGTTTGAATAGTTGCTTCCTGTAAAGTCATTATGTCTTTACAAAGAGTCAGACCATTTCATTTGTTTTAAAACAGATTCGTTCCAACAGGAGATCTGGAAAGAACTCACAGAATGGGGACATCTCCTTTAGGAAGTCCTTCAGGTTTGGCACTGCTTTTGAAACACAGGTTTCTCAAAAAACTTTTAAGCAATGGCACATCACAGACACTGAACAGAGAAACACCTGTGGAAACTTTCACTGTCAGCTAGAGATTCAATTGTTGAGTCTGTGGCCCTGGGGAAGGGACAACATGCAGCACCCTTGGAAAGCCTGACCCATAGCAAAACTTCAAGGCCTCAGATTAGTGATACTTTGGTTCCTTACTCATCATCCCTCTGATTCTGGTTCCTCCTCCATAATTATCAAACTCTTCCCGTGGCTTTTGTAGAGCCCCTCGTCAGCTGAAGTCACCGCCTGCAGCAGGTACCAGTAACCTACAGCACTGTGCCAGGCTGCAGCTTAGCAGCAGCTCAGCATCTCCCCATTTCACAAACTCGGATCTCCCCCCGACCCCGCACGCAGGGAGATCTCCAAACCCGATAGCTCAACGGACTGAGCTGCTCAATATCGATTACCAGCTTTAAGAAATCTTTTCAGTTCAGTCATAGGCTTATCTGCTTTGGTTGTCACATGGTCAGGGATGATGCCATCAATACAGATTACGAATCTGTCTCGGCACCCTATAAATCTGCAAGTTTCCCAATTTCAGCCGTCCTAAAGCACCGCAGTGGGTCCTGCCAGGCAGCGAGAGAGGCTGTGTGTGCTCCATGTCGAGCTGTGTTGGCTGTACAAAAGGGTGGGAAATGAAAAATCCAAGAGAGGCTTAACAATGCTCTTGCTCCGACATCTGCTCCCAGCAAGGGCATCTAGGGACCTGCCGCACAGGTTTTTTTTTCCTTAAAGATGATCACCGTGAATGTTGCAACAAATAATAATGTAAAACATTTTGACAGCCAAGTAAGCCATGAAACATTAAATCTCCAAGGCCCATATGCTCCCCTCTGCTAACGCAAGTGGAGAGGAGCAAAAACCCTGTGGAAGCTGCCAGGGAGAAGCGGTTGAGCCACATCACAAGTGTCCCACTCTCCTCCATCCTATCTGCAACCTTCCTGCCCCAGGGATGGGGACAGGGAGGGATGGAAGGGGCAGAGGAGTGCCTTGCTGCTCTCTCAGCACTGTTGTCGTTCACTTGGAGGGGTTTTCTTGTGCTTACAGCTTTGATATCCAGCAGCCCTGCTGCAGCTGTTGGGAGCCCAAGGAAGCCTGACTGCAGGGACCATGGCATGGCCAGGGGTGAAGTGAATGCAAACCTTGTCCTACAAGGAACAGTATTTTTATGAGTGCTCTGAAGCTTGTGGGATTCTCCTGCTGCTCTTATGGCCTCAGCTGGCTTCCCTGCGAGAAGCTTTGTCACACAAAATTGTAACTTCAAAGTAATTCCGTGGGGGTTTTGGGTCTTCTTAAGAGCTCCCAGTCCTTTCCCATCCCCAAAACTCCACTGGGTTACAGAACTTCTTCACTGACAAGAGCAACCCTAAACCCTAATAAAAGGGATCAGTTTGGGAATGACTTATGTTCCAATTGACTCCCAAAGACCCCACCCTTGGCCTGCTCAAATGGGAGGCAAGCACTGTTACAAATAGAGCCAAGGCTTAGCAGAACCTCTGCGGTGTCCCCAGAGCAATGCCTTTCTTGTCACACACCAGCTCAAAAGCCCCCAGACTTGTTTGTAGCTACTCACAAGGGTGAACGAGTTTTCGTAGCCTCAAGAAGGATCCTCAGTCCTTCAACCACCACGTGCCCACAGACACGACCAGGAAACCACAGTTGTCCCTTAGTCCAAGAAGTATCTCTGTGACAGCAGTTCCTAAACCCATATCCGAGTGAATAGTGTGGCACTGGTATTAACGGGGCTCCTGGACAGGCAGTGTTTCAGAACTGGATATTTGTGATTCAGGTGGAAACACTGAAGTCCTGGTAAAGTGGCAGTTTGTGAGGTTGCAAGTTTTTGAGGTTGCAAGTTTTTAAGGTTGTTTGGCAGTGTTAATTTGGTGCCCTTTGGATTTGGATATCTCTTCTCAGGAGAGAAGCAGCAGTGGCTGGCACTCACACAGACACAGAAAGCTTTTCTGGGGCTTCCAAAGGGGAGGCAGAGGCACCTGGGGCTTCACATGCCTGATATTTGGCAATAGGTGAACATGCTCTCACGTCAGATGCTAAATATTCGGTGTCTCTCAGTTTTAATGAATCGTTATGACTGAAGAAATCAAAGGTCCCATGGGGAAGAGCTGCACTGGAACATCACACAAGGAAAACTTGGTGTGGTTTTGTTTTTTTTTTTTTTTTTTTTTTTTTTTTTTTTTTTTTTTTTTTTTAAGGATAAAATGAATAGAATTATCTTCATTAATTCAATAACCACAGAAATATTTACAGTGTAATTACATCCATTCTTTTTCTGTTCAAATATTATTTTAAGGGCTTCTTGGCATCGAAGAGCCTCTTCCTTTGAAAATCCTGACCCAGTGTCAGGACAAGAACAGACCTAAGTCTCTTAATCTAATGGCTGTTAGCGGGGGTGACTACTTTAGCAATGCTCGGCTGAAAAATGAACTTTGCAATAAATGACCTTCAGAGAAGAAGACTATTCATGTTAATTAGTAGCTCTTTTCAAACAGGACTTATATATGCATTAGGCTATGTCATTTCAAACAATGCCATCATTGTAGTAAACATCAAGACAAGGCTCAAGTACAGTTATGAAAATTTTAGAAAACTCTAGTTAGTTTTTTTTCCTCCAAAGATTATGAGTTACTATTACTGATGTGTTGCACAATAGGATCTCTCCTAATGGCTTTTAGCTTTTGCCACTGCCAACTTTTAGATTTAAAATCCATACAATTATGGACAATTTATAGGCATTATGAGGCTCTCTCACCCCATTTTTTGCACTGATTCTTACTGATTCAAAGCAGCTTTGAACCCGGCAAATCAAATGCATTTTGCTTAAAACAACATTCATTCTTACAGAGCCCACTTTATTCTTATTAGTACTTATTACTTATTATGCATATTTAATTTAAGAATGCATGTTCTCCATTAAAAAATCAGAATATTTTGAAGTACTGGGAAGTGATTATTTTGGTTAGTTCCCCTTGATTAACCACTCAAATGTGGATGCATTCTTTCTAAAGCACATACATAACAAGAACAGAAAAATGGCAAAAGGAGGCTACCAAAAGGAAAAAACACGAACAGAATAAATGGATACACAAAATAAGAGGCATGATTTTTACACAGCTTATGTCAAAATGCATCTTAAAAGATAGTTGGAACATATTAAAAAATTGCTTTTTGAGGAGAAGATACACTTAGTACGACAAATCTGATTCAGAAATGTTATTTGGAGTTGTAATAGGTAGAAGGAAATGTGCAAATAAATTGAGTAATTCTGACTCTACATTAATTTTGGGCTACATTTATTAATTTTTTTTTAAGTGCATTTTAGAAGTCTCTTCCTCACTGCTGATCATTCAAACACAAACACAAAGTTAATTTTAAAAGCCAACCTGCCAGGCGCGGTGCACAGTGGCTTTGCTACCCAAAAAACCTACATTCCTAAGTAATTAGGGAAATAACAATAAATGTATTGTGGAATAGCATTTTAGCAAGATGTTTAATAAATAAAGTCATCTGTGTTGCAAAACAATTAGCTAACAAAGGGGAAATTAATAAATATTTATAAGACCAATGGATACGGTTTGTTTAGAGCCTTGCAAGATTCAGAAAAGGCAAACAATTAGTTTAGCAAACTGCAAGATTGGGCTCATTCTAAATATCTGGCACATGAGAGCGTTCAGTATTCACAGCTCGGAGGGGCTGTGCATGCCCCGTATGTGCCATACCCTGTATCTGCTCTCTGGCCTGAGCTGGGCATGTGAGCAGCTCTCAGAGATGGGATGATGGGCACATCTCTTGCCACTGGCTTGGACAAGCAGGTTCTACTCAGCGCTCTGGTTTTTGGGAGTCATCTTCACCAGGGGCCAAACTTCCTTCACACGTTGTGCAGGGAGCCCAGCTGCTTACCTTCATATCATGAATTCCTGTGAGCCTAATAGCTTCCCGAGCCCCCCTCCCTGTGAGAACAGCCCTTTCTGGCCACTGCACGCTTCTTTTCCCCTCTCAGATCTTGATTTTGTAACACTGAGCACAGGGACTGCAATGGTTTAGATGTAGCTGCTTTGTTTAAGCAGGGGGGGCACACAGACTTTATTGGGTTTAATCTTTTGCCATTTCAAAAAGAGACAAAAAGTAAAACCTGAGGCACCCTTGAGCTGATCTTCCCTGCTCGGTTTTCGTGTGTACTTATGGCGTTATTGTATCTGTTCTTTAAAGAAATGAAAAAGAAGAACTGACCAGATGTGGGATTCATTTTATTCATATTCAATTTGTGCAGAATTCAAAGAAATGGTTCCTTTATTTGCCACTTCTGGGAAAACATCTTGAGTTCATTTTGTTCTGCGCATAGACTTGTAGAAATAGGTCTGGAAAGGTACTTCACAAGCTCATCTTGTCCATCTTCCTGCCTCAAGGCTGACTCATGCCCAGTGCTCTCCGGCAGCATGATAAATTCAAGTATAACAATAACCCTTTTTTTCCCCACAAAAATACTGCCATAGAAAGTAAAAAGTTAAGAAATAAGGTAGCAATATGTCATGACTCTGCCATAGTATTTAACGCTGTTCTTTAGGCATCCATGTAGCTGCTCCTGTGTCCCGAGCACATCCAGCTGCAAGTTGTGGGGATACCTACCCTGACTCCTGCAGATTTACTTGGCTTCAAATAGGGCAGCTCAGGTACCACAACAATGCCACTGCATCTGCTCACTGGCTGCTCTAAGGGCACTCAGGCCTCCTCCAAAACGTGCCCCACTGCAGTGGGACAGAGAAGGTGTGATGGTATCACGTGTTCCTGATGACACACGTTGAGAGTTGCCCAGCACGAGGCACTTTCAAAGGGCTGTTCTCCAAAGCAGAAATTCAGGCCTACATAAGCTATTCCAAGTTGGGTCCCAGAAAAAAAAAATACAAATCATTGGTGGCCAACTGACTCCACAGGCATAGGAGGCACTGAGACATGACAGAATATTTTACAATGACGGCAGGTGTCCCGGAGAAGGTAAAGTTGTTTCTGGTTCCAAATAAAATGAGTATATCATAGGCAGGACACCTGGGATGCTGCAGGTTCTGTACCTGGTCATGGAGCCCCACTTTACACCTATATATCAGTATTATTTGCCAGCTCAAGGAACTGAGAGAATTAACTCTTAACTCTTAACTTTGGTTGAACAGCTCAACCAAACCTATCTCTTCCAACCCTATTGTAGATGTAATTTTCAATCCTGCTTCTTCTATCCCATCTCCTTTCCCTCCTCCTGCCCCTTCTTTTGCACCCCCTCACCATTCAACCCCTGTCCCCACATGCACTCTGCCTGACCTACTGCTTGGTCTCCATGCAATGGGCATTCAGAGCTTGTTTTCTTGGGAATGGGAAGCACAGATTGAGAAGAGACACCTGAACCATGACCTAGATACTAAACCAATGTCTCACCAAGGTCCACAGGACAATCCTGCAGCAGCACTGGGAGCCCAGTGGGAAGTGTGGGGAACCACATGTGTTGGAGCAGAGGCACTGTCCTGACTTGGAAAAGAGGGGTCTATGACCAGGAGTACTGGGAGGAAAACATGCAGACAGCTCAATCCTTCTCACATCCCCGTTCTTCCCACCTCCAGCTCATGGGTTTGCAGCCTTGCTGTTTACAGGGAAGGCACTGCAAGGGGCTGCTGCCCAGCCACACCTCCCCTTCCCCCAGCTAGCCCTTTTCAGTGCTGGTCACTCACAAACCTCACCCTACTCCTCAGGGACATTTACTCTATGTCAGTGTCCCAAATAAAACAGCACTTCATTTCAGGCTCAGGCACTGGCAAGCAATCCTGGGCAGCATTTGGCTGTTAGTGCTTTGCCTGGCATGGCAGTGCTCCGGGCCAGCTAGCGTAACTCCCAAAATAACCTGCTGGGTAGCAGCCAGGCAAGGAATGAGGAAGAAATGCTGACTCTGTAGTAAAGAATGTGGTACTTGTATTCAGCCTAATCCAGCACTGGCACCACCACACACAGCCCAGAGCAAGGCAGCCTGGAAATGGCAATGGAAGCAGGGAGAAGGAGCAGTGTGAGGGGTACCTAGAGCCCCAGGGAGCAAGGACATAGGGCTGGAGCCATGGTGGGGGTGATAACAGCCTTGACAGCATGAGGGATGTTGGCTCCTCATGGCAACTAGGAGCCTAAGAAGAGAGAACAAGCAAAGCGTAGAAGATAGCAAAAGGAAGGTTGTGGTCCAAGAGCACAGAATAACAGGACCCAGGCTCCCTGTGGTGATGCATCAGACCTACTCACTCACTTAACTGGGGCTTTGTTCTTCTGCACTAAGGGTTAGATGAGTTTAGAGAATGCAATCATTTCTACAATGAACCCCCACGCTGGGTGACTTCTGTTTTGCCCTCTCCACGCTTCCAAGTCTCAGGCTAAGCTGTAATAGTTGGTCACCATAATTTTGGACATTCCCCCTCTCCTCCCTGTACAAGGCAGTTGGCAAGAGACCCAAAAGCTGTCTCTGGCTCTGCTGGCCTGGCCGGGGAGTGGCGATGTCTCACAGTTAGGACATGCTGCTAGCTTGCTTTGAGGCACTGCTTAGGCAGAGAGCTGGGAAGGAGCTTCACTCCAGGCATTGTTCCTGGTAGGCAGGTCAACACAACCACCCTGTGTGTGTAAAAAATTTAATCGTGGACATGAGTCATGTTATTTCACCTCAGTGTGAGAGGATGGGCCCCATCTCTGTCTGGATCATTTCCAAATTAGAGACACTCATTTATGCTACCTTCAGAGCTGTAGTTGTGGACATGAACGCTGCAGACCGAATTCCAAAGGGACTCCTCTAGTCCTCTTCTGAGGGCACCAAAGACAGACAGAAGTGGGTTTTTTTGGGGATGGTGAGGATGGAGGAGGCTAAAGATGATGGCCAATGTCTAGTATTTACCTAATAATTGAAGGGCTCATGTACATTTTTGGATTAGAATCTAGGTGTCTATCAACTCAAGGAAATGTACTAGCTCAGTTGGAAATCTTGAGTGTCTATTTTGTCATAGATTTCTTACGGCCAAGATTTAATTCATGGGGAAATGCTTCACGACTGTCAGAGATATCCTCTGAAACCAGAAACAGACAGGTGGTGCTTGATGGGATACCAAGGCGGTACCAAAGTCCTGCCTGTCATTCTCACAGAGTCCGTGAAGAGTGGGGGCTTGCTGCTATTATCCCGACCCAAGTGACAGGATCCTTGTGTACCATTGGGCCAGACTTAGGTCTGGGAAGTCAGGCAGGGGGCATCCTAAATGGGAGCATTTCTGCCCTTACTCCAAAACAGCTAAATCAGCACTTAGCTCAAACGCATGCACATCTGTGTAAGGCCCTTCTCTCTCACACCTCACTTCTCATGTTGGGTGCACTATCTGCTGGAGGTAAAGATGACATATTTTTTATGATTCATTTTTCTTTGTAGTATTTCAAAGTCTTGTCATGCTGCCCAGTGCCTGAGAGACTACAATTTCTGATGCTCCATTGGATACAATGTGTTTTATAGTTACCATTTTTGAACAAAACATATTTACGTTCTACTTCTAGAATGCAGCAAAATTATAAAAATATCTCTCAAGAACCTCTGGCTTCTTTTAGAAAACTGATTATGTTCATGATGAACTGAAGCATCACATTAGGTATGAAACAAAGTAAAAGCAGATGGTCCATACTCAGAGTGCAAACTGTTGTCTTTCAATAACGGGTGAGAATACAAGAATTTCTCGACTGCATTTCTCTGCTTCATAGAAGATCTGAGTGTGCTATTTGCTATTAAAATGCCTCTTCAGAAAAAATAATGTTTTCTAGTATTTACAAAATACATTTAGCTTCTGCAGTTGACATGAAACAAAACTATCTTACCAACTGCTGGCTGTTTAGCATGTAAATTAGCTGGTTTACTAGAATTGAATTTATATGCGAAACTTCATACAAAAAATCCTCTTGTTTCTCTAACCCACTAATAAGATCAGGAGAACAACACAAAACATAGATTAAGTCTGTCTTGCAGATATAGACTCAATCTTGTTGGCATAGGGTACAACAATATTCCTTATAACAGTCAACAGTCTTGCAAAAAACAGATAGCACTTTTTATGGAGTGCCAGGGCTCTTCGTGAGTTCTCAGGGTATAATTTACCTTCAAACTTTTAAATGATTCTGTGTAAATCTGTGCTTTTATTGAGTCAATAATTTACATGAAAAGGTGAGCCCTTGCCTAACATAAATTCCTGTGGAAGCTATATATAATTTCTATTACAAGCATGCTCGTGCACTGTACTTTGCTCATACTTAGCAATAGAGGTATTTGTGAACCAAGGATTTCTTTAATGTTTTTATATTCAGTAAAAGAATGCACAGGGGTCAAAGCAGGATTGATTTGAAGGAGTTAGATTTTAAAATCCCTTTAAAAATCAGGACAAAGGATAGCACACTATTAAAATAAAATGCTTAAAAATGAAAAGTATTATGCATGCTACACAGTAGAAGATCAGATTTTTATTAATGCAAGTTTTAAATGCTGATTAATCCTCTTGAGAATCAGTTTCCCAAAGCTTTGGCCTGCATTCAAGTCTTTTTCAAAGGGGCACATCACTTCCATTATTCTGAATATTAATTGAACAACATTATAACTAAGGATACAAAGCAAGATTTAAAACATGATTACAGCTGTCATTGCTTACATCTAAATAAGTCGTTGGAAATTGAAGCTCAGGGAAAAAAAAAAATACTAATAAATTAGAAAAAAAAATAAAAAAGCCCCAGCCCTAAACCTCTCTTGTGAGGATGGTGAAGCTGCTGCCTCCCAGAGCCTCCCAGAGCCCGGGCAGGATGGATGTTCTGCGCGCCGCGCGCTGACGGCTCGGCTGGCGGCTCGCGCTTAATGTGCTCCCACCGCCTCCCCCCCCCACCTTGCAAACCCTGGGCGTGTTTTGTCCTGCAAAATAATAAACCTCCCAGAAAAACACCGTCATTTGCCGATGCTGACGGGAAGAGGGGCGATAATTGTTCGAAAGACTGGGCTGCCTGTATCCTTGTTAACTTCCAGAAAGGGTTTGTTTTATTTGTTTGGCATAAACCGTTTTCTGATCCAGCTTCAGCGCATGCCTCTACACAAGCATTCATGTGCTTAACGCTAAGCACGTGCTTAAGTGCATTCCTGAACTGGGCCAAAAGGTGCCTCCTTTGACATTTTCGTCCGTAGCTGCTGTTCTTGGAAAGATGCCTTTTTTGGTGAAAACTAATGTGGGGTTACAGTAACCATCTAATTCTGATTAGACAAATGGCATTATGGTAGAAGTATTAAAAATTTATAGTCCTATTTACTAAGTTTATTTGTTGGCCATAAAAAGCTGAATCTTACATAACATAAAAAGCATCCAGTCCTAATGATGAAAAAGATATAAAAAGATAATGGTGCAATCATAACATGTCTCTGAGAGTTTGTACATCTCAGTTGCAGTTTGGCACATCGCATAATTGTGTTGTGCCAAACTGGCACCAAACCACAATATGTTAGTGAAAAGGGCCCGCAGTTTAAGAGGAAAATCTAGAAGTGTTAACTATACACTGTCTAATTATACAATCTTACTGTCCCAGAATGTGATTTCTGAAACCATTTCTGACATATGGGAAGAGGGTAGAACAGCTGGTCATTAAGGTTTTCTCAAGACTATTTAGTAACACACTTGAATGTAATTAAAGTGCTACATTAAATACTGCACTTGTGTACAATGTATTTTTAATCTTTATGGCATGCTGTAAAAGTAAATAAATGCAAAGTGTTAACGTTTCTCCCCTTCATCTCCTAAATTGTTAAGATTTAATGACAGTCCCAATCCATGCCGTGTGCATTACCTGAAGAATACTCTGGCGCTCTGTGAGCATCCCGTGCTGCAGGAAGCAAAACCAAGCAGAATTGTGCAAGATGGATATAAGTCTATTTGGTTTCGTGTGCCTGAGCTGAGCCATGCTGACTTACCTGGATGCATTTCAACAGGCAATGTTGCAATGATCCTTTTACTGGAAGGCTTCCTTTGGAACCAGTCAAAGTGATGTAAAGCAACTTTGACCCTTGCTGGATCTAATGCAAGAAGAAAAAGTCTGGACACAAAATGTGAAAACATCTTTGCAGCAAACTTTACTCCCGGGTGTCCCAGTGGGGCTTCTGCCCTGAAATAGTCAGAACTCAACTCCATACAGATGCAGATCACAGACGGGTTAAATTGCAGAACTGTGTTTATACTCCCTGATCCTCATTGTGACAGAAACATCTAGAAAGTCAAGACAGTTAAACACCATGTGGGATCAGGGCCCAGTAATTTATGCTTTCCCTTCCTTTATTGCCTGTGGCTGCCTATGACCTGTATTTCCATTTCTAGAGAAAGCAATCAGGGGGGTTTACAGACACCTAAGGCCACCATAAAGAAACTTACTTGAGTCAGCCAAAACCTGTGGAACAATTCATATTCTGAAAAATTGCCTTGAGATTGATGCCAGTACTCCATTAATAATAGCTTGGGGATTCTGTGGTCCTAAAACCATGGGGATGCTGTAGCATTGTGAATAAGAAATATTTTTGATGCACTTTTTTGCTTTGATGCACAAATGGGTAAGAAAAAAAGAAGTTTTAACATACTTGGTTTAGCGCAAATTGTTTCTCTGCATTAGACTTGTGCTTTCTGAAATTGATGTTTGTTTTACATCCTTTAATAACTCTTCTGCTTTGAAAAGAAAGGCCAGAAATTTATTGGAAAGTTGAAACTGCTCTTGACTTCTCATAAACTCCAGTAAATACATGTTTTAATTGACTATTTAGTGATTATGATTAGAGCTGTTGTCAGTTTCTTCAGGTCCTTGGAAGAATTTTTTTCCTGTGAATTCAGCATTTTCCAAAAAATTCTTTGTTCTGCACTATGGTGTTTTCCTTTGAGCACGAGAGATAGCTTTACACAGCATTTCCAACACCAAATCCACAAGGGAGGACAGAGAAGAAGCTTGTAAGAAGACAGGTTTAACAAAGCTGTATCTTCCAAGGCAATGAACTGACAGTCTTGAGGAAATGAAAACCATGGAGCTGGAAACAAGTGTGTACCATGTCCACATGAGCTATCTGGTGACAAAGATGAGTTCTGCCTGTGTATGCACATGTGGTGAACTTAAGCTTTATGTCACTTTCAAAGGTAGGTATAAGTTTTTATTTTCTCCAAAATGTAATATTGGGGTTTGATTTGCCAACGGTTGCTCTTTGCAAATGAGCAAAGGACAGTGACATGCTGTGTAATATGTTTTGCTGGTCATTTTCTAAATCAACCTGAATCCTTCTGTTCAAATAAATGACACTTTTTCTCTCTGTTAATGGGGCATCTGCAGCATTTTTTTTCTAAAAAAGGAGCGGTGGCACGAGCAGCTGATCATCCAGCCTTCCTGACACTCTGTTCGTGGATGGGTTTTGCATCACGCTACACCCTGCAGCTGGTATGTGCCGTCAAAACCAAGGAAGGCCAACCAATGTAGAGAAACCCATGAAGGCAGGAGACACAACTTTCCTATGGCAAGTTAATTCATTTTCACAAGAGATGAGAATAACTATAGATCTCACCCATTCAGTGTTAATTGCAAAACTCATCTCTCTGACTTAACTTTGCCTCATTAATTTCTTCACACACGGTTGCCAGGTACAACCACATCTAAGCGCGCAAACACAAGCAAACAAAAACCTGCTAATCAAGGTACTTTTCTTACAGGCTAAAAAAAAAAATAAAAAGAAAAATTAAAGACACTGGCATATTTTGGAAGAGATAGTGTGCTGGTTTAGGCTAAGTAAATGCTGCAAGAAGTAAATATAACTTCTTCAAAAAAAATCTGCCAAACATGCTCTCACCTCACTTCTTCAGAAGAGTAAATTCCATTGGGGTTAACCCCAAAACAGTCGTTTTTAGTTTTCTACACTTAGAGGCCAATACTAAAAAACAAGGCAGACATCACTTCTTTCAAAACCGTGCCAGACGGCCTTAAATCCTTTCCTAAAGCACTCAAAGACACATGGCTACCATTGATCTGGACAGGGCATGGTTATTGCCAGAAAGAGTTCATGTCCCTTCAACTCAAATAATTTTTGTCCCAAAGAGGGTTGCAGGTCATGAACTGGTTATGCAAGGAAGCTGTAGGGAGAAATTTTGTTCCTGGTACTTGTGTATTGCTGAGCATAAAGGGAACTGAATGTCTCTGCAAGAGAAGAACATTTCCTGGGTGATTCACTTGAGTCAATCCCCCTTTGAACCACAGGAAAGATTGTGTGGAGCCACATGAGAAGATGCAAATTGATGGTGACCAGAGTGCATGCATACAACCTGCTCATTTAAGCAAACGACGCTGCTCTTTTTTGTTTTCCCCACAGTACTGTTGATTTAACCCTGTATAGTCATATCATGAGCACTGGAATGTCCAAATGTCATCAATAATATCATTACAGAGCAGTTTGTGTGCGTAACTGAGGTCTCTTCACTAATTTGTCTGAAAAATGTCTGCATCTGCTGTGCCCAGACTTGAGCACTCGACAGTCAAACCTCCGGCTTGATTCCACTCAGCTGAACCCAAAATTAGATCTTAGGAAAAAACCATCTCTAAGACAATTAACCTCAATCCAGGCATTTCTAGTGAATGGGCATTAACTGTCCTTTCACAGGATGCGAGGAACCCACCGGCACAGTGTTCTATTGTCTGGGCCTGACCAAGAGAACTGTGCGGAAAGCAAAGAGCGGGTACCAGTCCACAGCTGCATCTCACTGCCTGATTGGCCCAGCCTGCCCTTCTCCGCATGCCCCAGGCTGGTAGTGATGTCAGCCACCTTGTAAAGGGCTTATTTTGTGGGGTTTTAGCCCTAAAATTAGCCATAGCAGTGATTATTATTAGATTCTTGCTCTAGGTTTAATGCCCCTTTTCTTGGGCTGAACCACTTGGTGAATGACAAGCACCAACTTGAATAACCCTTCAATCACCTGAATTACCTTGCTTACTTTTATTTTGTCTTAGAGAAGGAACTCCGTATCAAAGAATTTCTCTTCTACTGCTGTGTCTTCTCCTGCCACCAAAGAAATAACAGGTTTTGTTTCTTTGATTTAATTTATCACACCCCATTTCCCTTTCTAGTCATAATTTCTAATTATTTCAGCCTACTGACTCAGATATTAAATTGAGTCAAGACAAATACACATAATCTATTGATTTAAATAATATATACTCATCAACACTGCAGTTTCCACGTGAGAAGTTCTCCCCTTGGAAAAAAATGCAGTGTTCCTACTACTGTGAGTGGCAAACAGATATATGCAGCTCAGACTCTGTGAATCTTCTCACAAAGATCTCCTTGGGCAGCAGTCTGGCACAGCCTGGCTTTTGTATTCACCATGCTGTAGTAAATGTGGCTAAATAAACTGAACACCCAGAATCTACCTATAGCTTCTGCGTTTGCTGCCCAGGGCTAGAAAGAAATGGATGCCTGAGACTGTGAAAATTAAATCACAAAGATGAATTTTATCCAGATGAAAAATGTCTTTGACACCAATACATGCATATGAAAACCATGCACCTCGATGGGGGAAGATTTTAGTGTTTCAGTGGTAAGGCTCCTTTTTAATTAATTTTTTAAAATTAATTTTTGCAGTAGTGCAACGATAAAGGAAGAACTGCCAGGATGTTGTTAAGTAGTAGGCAAAACAAATTTCATGAGCATTAAAAAGACAGGAAACCTTCAGCAATTTTCGCCTCTAATGATGAGACCACTACAGCACATCACAGCTCAGGAGCAGGACACCAACACCTCTGGACCCTGCCCTGCTAATATCTCCTGACACTTGGTGTCTGCCAGAGGGCCGGGACATCTGCTTGAAGCCACATTCACAGGACTCAAAAATGCTCAAGGAGAATTTGTTAAAATTTTCCAAACTAGAAGAAACTGATTGTGATGCACAAGTCCTGAGAAACAACAGCCCTAATAATTCTCCCTTCAGGAACCTAAAAGTTTTAAAAATTGAAATCTCTTTCACTTTGATTATCAGTCAACTAATTTTTAAGGAAGGGGTTTTTTTAACAAAAAAGAGAGCTTTTGCAGGAAATGTGGACTTTTGACCAAGGATTTCCTGAATTAGTTAGAAAACCCCAAATCTAAGCTTCTGATAAATTAAAGTTGGTTTTTTTTTTCCTCTTCAGATAAAAATAATTTCCTGACCACTCCCAACCACTGCTGTAGGAAAATAATGTGAAACTGGAAGCACTGTGCAGGTGACAGTTCATAGCCAGCAGATGTGTCTCCAGAAGAACATCCACGGCCCGTAGGGTGAAGTGCTGCCGGGGACTATTTACACCTGATCAGTCACGAGATAAGATAACACAGCCTGTGCTGGACAAAGTCTTGAGGTTACATGTTCCTGCCGTGCTTTCCACAGTTTGTCATTAACCAGCTATTGCAAGATGTTTGTTAAGTACCTTCATCCTGTCTCCAGCTCAGCACTGTCTCTCTCCCTTAATAACCAGGCTAAATCAGCAGGAATAATTAGGGAATCAGACACTGCTTAGTGTCAGTGCAGGCAGCCAAATAACTTCTCTATCTCTTCCTATTCCATAAGGTCACCCTCACTTCTTGTGAAGCTCAGACTCTTCCTTAGAGGAAGGCACAATATGCTAACTCAAAGTGATAAGATTTTTAGATTGGGTGATTCTTGTATTTTGCAATTGGTTTCAGGCAACACAACATACAAAATGTATTTTCTTTCTCCTCTTTCTAGCAAATTGTCACTCCTCCAGCACAAACTGGCTCATTTTTTCTGAAAACCCAAGGGAGTGAAACACCCATGCCAATTCTACATGATGTAAGTAGCTAGCCCCCTAAGGATCTCTTGAAAAGGCAAGCACTAGGATTGTTTTCTGAATACTTCCTTAGCTAAAATTACCACAATTCATGCTCGGGAATTCTCCAGAGACAGATGTACTGTCATGCTTGGATAGCAAAATAGAGATATCACACTTCACAGGAAATTAAAAAAAGGAGTATTCAAAGTTTATCCCTGCCAAATAATTTTAAAAGCTGATTTTTTGCATCAAAGTGCTTCCTAGAAAGATGCACTAACACGGCAAGAGGAACCCTGTGATGCGTGTGCACCCACAGAGTGAGATGTGAGATCCTCGCTCAAAGTCTTAGGTTCTCACAACAACACGAGCACTAGACTTGAAGTACACGTCTCTTAATATACTCTATTACCTCATTGTCATTTACTTGTTGGTAATGAATGCGTGTGTTAACAGAACAGCATGCTGATGCATTTTTTCTGCCATTGTATGTAACATATTTTCTAATTCTTCTGCTCTATTCAGCATTTGACCCTAACGATAGGGGATTATGGTATTAACTCTCTACACAGCACACATTCTTTACAGACTTTCACTAAATACTGTAAGCCTGCTGCAGAGCGGAATAAAAGTGAAAGCATACCGTCTGGTCTTAAGCTGTGCACACAGAGGGTCGTGATCCAATTGGAAGGGAAGCAGAATTTTAAAAAGAAAGAGGTTTGACAAAATTTTAATCCTTGTCATTTTCATTTCTCTTACCCTGTGGATTTGGGTGATTTTATTTACACTGTCAGCTTGAGCCTAGGGATTGAAAATCAGGCTTTTATGGAGATTATTAAAAGTACATACAGTACACTAAAGGCTGGACCACTGCTATATGGTACTAAAAATATGAATGTGGATGCTCTATATCATACATTTAAGGAAATAAGTGCCATCCTCCCTGCAAGGCTGGACTTAGCAGTTAGGCTCATTGTCATTATGCCGAAATGCATGTTTTAACAAGGGTATTTACGAGTAGGTTCACAGTGCTGAAGGTCCACGAGAACTGAGAGGTGCCTTCAGGTGCCTTTTAAAGGAACAAGGCAGCAGCATTTTAGGAGCAGCTGTGGAAGCTGTCCCTGTTGGAGATGTACCTGGACACTGAAGAAGCTGCTCCCAGAAGAGCTGCTGCTCTCCCCACTCTGCAGCCAGGGAAGGGCAGCCTGACATGTAGCCCAGCCTAAAAAAACCAAATGTCTCACCACAGCTGACTTTCTCCTCAAAGTTTTCTGCTGAGTTTGGCCTCGGTCCCACCTTGTTGGAGAGCTCCTGAGCCAATGCCCAGGCAGGTAGGAGATGGTCTGGGTCAGAGATGCAGCATGGATGTGCAAGGCTGTGCTTCAAGGCAAGCTGAAGGCACATGACTGCCCACTGTGAGGATGCATCCTCTTCCAGATTTGCCAAGGAGCACCCATGGTTAGACCTCTGTGCACAGCTGCCCATGCTAGGGCCAGGGGAGGATGACACCAGGAGATGAGCCATGCCACCTTCCCAGCAGCCCAGATTATTTTCTCATGCAGTGTATGCACAGATAATGTGTTGTGGGAGCTGCTTTCATGCCCTTGGAGATTTTTGGCCCCTTGAGCAGGGCGCACCTTACTCCCCTCATTCCAAATGCATGATTTTGATGTAGTAGCTAATATAGAGCTCCAAACAGGCGTGGAAATGCAAGTAAATACAATGAGGTTTTGGGGCCAGGCTACAGTAATCCATGAGCCCCCAAAGTGGCTAAATTTCTCAGTTTCCACCTGCCCTGTGGAAGTGCGCACTGGGTCTGGCACTGGGGAAACTCAACCACACTCGGTAATCATGCGATGATTTCAGCGGGACAGGGACACAGCCCCAGGTCCTGCAATCACTTCCCACACCCCCCTTCACTCCTCAGTCATGGACAGCCATGTTAAAATTGCAGGATTGAAGCCACAGTCACTCGTATTTCACACAGACCTTGCTAATAAGGTTATTAAAACAATCCTGCTTGGACTCTGGGAAATGGGAAGATAGCTTTTCCAGGATTTTTCTGCTCAGGGAATCAAATATGTTGTTTTTCCATCCAAGGAAACTGTTTGCTTGAAATCAAGATACGTGACTCTCCCTGTCCTTACAGCTCTGTAACCTTGGCTATCTGAGGCATGTAAAATAGGGGTTTATTGTGCTAAGGAATGAAATGGGCAGAGGAGCTTGCACAACTTGGCCATCTCACAATTGAAAACGGAGTTAAGCTGGCTCCACCTAAACAGAGTGCCAGCAGCACAGCATTTGTGAGATGTGCTGCTTCCATACCTCCCTCAGCCAATTTTCAACACTCTTAGGGTGCCTCCTGATAACAGGGCCAAAAACAAAGCCCACAGAGGACAATGGGGATCTGTCCTTCAATGTAAGTGGCAGGTGGATCAGGCCCATTCGGAAAATTTTGGCTGCTGCTCTGAGTGGTTCTCAGTGTGCCAGGGTCCCACTAAGACATCCAAATTGGCATCTCATAAAAATCAAATTGGCATCTCATAAAAATCCAGGCTAAAAATGACAGCCTTGGGTTGGAAGTCTGACTGGGGCCTCATCCTGCAGAGGTGTTCAATGCCCTCAGCTCCCACAGAATTCACCACGAGCTGAGCAGGCTCAGCACTTCTCGGGATTGCTTGCGCTCTGCAGGATTGGACTTATTGTCCTTAATACTATCTCATTCTGGTTATTCCCTATTGCCCAAGGATAATCCCAGGGCATTATTCCCATTATGCCACTTGCCATTCCCATTATAGTCTTTAACAATGTTTTAAACCTATCTTTCATTTTTAATTTCCTTAGCAAAATATCTGTATTTTAGTAGTATGCATTTATGTAGTCTTCGAAAAAATGTGGTTTTATTATACATATGGCATTATCATGTAGCTTCACTATTTTATGAGCCTGGTGGATGAAAACAACTCTGGATACAAGGGGAATCCATATGTCTAAATATTTCTAGCATGAACACTGTTACCTGTTGCCAGCCATAAAAGTATAATTAAACAGCACGTATTAAAACAGCGCACCACAGGAATTCTTGCTGCTTACCTGTCTGTTTCATGCAAGGGGGGAATTTTTTTTGCTATCTTTAGTCTGGAAAGGAAGGAAGAAGCCATCACAACCATTTTATGTCTTTAGCACGTGCAAGTTAGAAAGCAGAGTAACAGGATCTTGCAGGTCACTGTAGTTTCGATTCATCTTTCTCCTTGATTAATTGCTAAGCTGCTGCCCAATGGTGGCTTCAAAA
Source organism: Mohoua ochrocephala (assembly GCA_013398855.1). Lineage (NCBI taxonomy): Eukaryota > Metazoa > Chordata > Aves > Passeriformes > Acanthizidae > Mohoua > Mohoua ochrocephala. The sequence continues at coordinate 178,475 of VZTA01020601.1, forward strand.
TAATTCATCAGCAAGACATCTCCAGCAGCTCTGTGGTGCTTTCTTGTGTCAGGGCCACCTGGTGCAGCACGTGGCTCTGCACGTGAGAGTTGTGTCAGAAGAAGAAGAGCTGCCCCCACTCCTGCCTGCCCATTTCCTAAATCCCCGTTTTGTCCCCTTTTAAAGCACTGTCTCCTTAGTTGGTCAGGAGCTGTGAGTCCTCCACCAAGCATTGCTTTAGGGCCAGTGGTGATTTTCACCTGAACCCCAAGCCAGCAGCAGTGCCTGACCTACATCACCCTCAAAAGTGAAATACACCCTGAAATACAGCTGCTTCCCTTCCTCCCTGGCCCAGGTTAGGTCAGTACCTTTCCGATCTATACTACCCACATTTTGGAAAGCCCAGATACCTGGCCCAGTGGAGGGCCAAGCCTAATGTGAGGCAGTAGAGAGGCAGTGCTCTAGCCTGTTTTGCAGCCTGCTTTCTGACTTCTGGCTCTGGAGGGGTTGCTGTGTGCACGCTGCTCACAGGCCCCTACATCTAACTTGAGGTCATGGAGGAACCCAGGGCATGAGGGGCTCCTGTGTGACCAGGCTGGTTTTTTCAGTGATGTCTCAGTCATTGCCCAGTTTAGCACAGCATGAAAGACAAAACATTTCAGATAGAATTAAAACTGACATTTGGAAGCTCTTAAAAAAAAAAAAAAAGGAAGAGTAAGGAATGTAGGAAATAAGGATGGAAGGGGTCAGCTGGGCCAGCAAGTGCAGACTTTCACAGGTGATTAGCCTGGAGAGTCCACAGGCATCCTGCCCAATGTGTCCCCACACACCACTGGCCCTGGGAGTCTGTAACAAACTTTACACTTCATCATAAAGCAGCTGCAAATTTAACGAGCCCCAGGAAGAAAAAAGGCAAGATGCAATGCATTGTCAACAGCCCAAATCCTTGTAATAGAAAGGAAATGTTAGGTGAAATCTCCTGTAAATCCTAAGAAATTAAGACAGACGAAGACAATCCCCTCTTCTGCAGCTCCTGACAATCTGATCAACAGGAAAATTCCTTCCTTACCTCAAATCTGCTGATCACTTTAAACTTGAGCTTATGAGTGAGATACATGCAGAGATTAGGGGCTCTAGCCTACCTCCTGCTCTTTCATGGTTCAGAGGTGAAAAAGAGACCAGCCTAGAAGTCTAGCAATGCACAAACGAAAAGTAAAAATGACCCTTCCTGACCTCCACAGGCTGCAAACAAAAGTCCTGAAGCATGTGATTAATAGAATAAAGCAATGGTGCAAATAAACAACCAAGTCTCTTTTCAAACTCAGCTGCTGACACCTAAACATCAGATACCAACTGATCCACATCACAAGCCTCGTTTTCTGTCCCTAAGAATTCTGTGATACATTTGTTTTCATTAATGTACCCAACTGCAGCCCAAAACAATGAATTTCTCTGTCCCCAGTACCAGAATATCACTTCTTGGATGGATAGAAACGTCTCTCTAAAATTCCAGTCTGAATGCATTATTAATCAGCTTGCATCCACTTGATCCCATGCCAGTATTATTCTTTTTGTCTTTGAAGTTTACCTCCCAAATTTCTTTGTGAAAACTCCTTTCCATCTTAGTTTTGCTACATTAAGCAATTAAAGAGTGTTCAGAATTTCCTCATAAAATAAAGCAAAGGTTTAGTACAGATTACCCTGAAAAGTTTCAGCAATTTAACATTGTCTAATAATTAATTTTTGGTCTATTATGAAATAAACATACTCGTTTGAAGCATACACAGTTTTCTAATGGTTTTAAAATGCATTTTCCTCTCGTGGCCATGAATAAGACAGACTGGAAGATTAAGAATTGATGGAGATATTACTTTGCCCAGTTCCAAACAGGACCCAAAACTTACTGAACAGGAATGGAATTAAAGAGAAAAAGGAAACAAAACCTTGGCAAATAAGTCAAAAAAATTGAACCTGGATGCACTGGTAATTTTGAGTTTCAGAGTTTTGAATGAAGTATGTGGAAGATTACAGGAAAATTGAAGGAGGATTTTTTAAAAAAAAATTGGAGTATTTTTAAACCTCACAAAAATGTCATCCACTTCAATCTTCGTAGCCCTATTTCTAAGTTCATCTTCCTTGAGTGTTTTTCCATTTTCATTTCAGAATTCAGAGGCCCCAGCTGCTGTCAACAAATGGAGTTGATTCAGATTTTAAGGGATGCAACTTGCTCATATTTGCCTGGTTTTTCAGCCCCTATTCTCTGACCCTTCCTTTCTCTTTCCATCTCCTCTCAGTTTAGGGCCCACATTCTCATAACCTACACTTGTTTCTATCGTCCTCTCTATGGATAAAATCACTTGCAGAGTTTCCCAGTGTTTCTTGCTTCTATTCAGGATCGTCTCACCAGTAACAGGGAAACCATCCTACTGCTCTTCCCTGTTCCCTGCTCCTTCCATCTGGTCACCACACGGCTCTTACATCTCCAAGTGCCGCAACTTGAAGAATGGGCTAAAACAAAATAATGACTCCATTACATGACATATCTCCTGCTCGTAAATTTCAAAGCCAGATGAGACCATTATCACCTGCTCTGATCTCCAGCACAACACAGGACTTCCTGAGAGAGATGCCTCACTTTAGGATAGGAAACAGCAGCCCTGACTCATAGCTCTGGCCCAATGTAATGATGGCTGTCTCCCAAGAAATAAAAAGAGCAATCCTGTTTCGTGTACTGCTGCATGAGACTTTTGATTGCTTGCTGCAGAAAACAAATGGACATAAATTTTAGGATAAGAAAATTCCAGACATATTCTCATTGCTCTTAAAAGTTTGTTTCATACCAACGTTTAAAAAAAAAAAAAAAGACATTACGGAGAAAATTATTACTGTTATTATTATTATTGCCAAAATTGCATGCTTAAAATAACACATTTTGTCTTTTACTCTCAGATTTGATAACAAGAGCGTATACATTTAATCTCAACCTCATAAAATCATAGCCACTGACATTTGTCCTCTCACAACAGCATGGCACTGGATGTTTCCTTGGAGGGGAGAAGTGACTGCTCTGTTGTTGAAAATGTCACATTCAGGGTGCAATGCAATATTCAGTAGAAGGTTAAATGTAACTCCTACTTCATCACTTCTCCCAACAGCTGCCTTTGGGAATTCTTCCACCAGCCTCAAATGGACAATATCAGAGGTAGAAATTACCACCTACTGTACATGGAAAACTGCAGCCTGGTGTAAGCTTCTTCTCAGAAACTTGTCGTTCAAGTACCAGCCTGCTGTGTCTCAGCTTTACCTACAGTGCTTTTTTACCACTGTGGGAGCGGAGAACACGTTTTTGCCAGACTAGATCCTTTTCTCTTGCCTGCTCCTGGGTTTCTGAGGAGCTGCTCTGCCCTTCTGTGCCTGGGCACGAGCATCCCTGTGAGCGTGTGCGGTGCAGCCGGGGGAAGGAGCAGCTGGATCCACCAGCAGCCGTGCAGGCGTGCAAATCGAGTGAGTGTTTGGTCCGGAGGCCATTCCCAGCCCCGTCCTCCCAGCAGCAGTTGGCTTGCTCCTGGTGGAGAGAGAGCATATGCTCTGCTCCACACACCCCGTCCTGTGATTTTGTTGCCCCAATTCACTCTGCCTATCGTGGCGAGTACAGGTCCTCAAATCGTCATTTCTTACCTCTTTTTTGTTGTATAGGGGCCACAAAAATATTCAGAAAAAGTGGGTATCTGTACTGCTTTAAATCTCTACCAAAGAGCATGTAATCTATTAGCCAGAAGAGGGAAGAGCTCTGAGTTAGCCAATGGCTAAAATAGTGCAGGAGTCATCCTAGAGAAATATAAAGTACTCTCCAGGTGTTCATGGAGAAATAGAGTATGCAAAATATGGGAGAGCCTTGTACCAAGGAGCCAGGGAACATGCAAATGAACAGCACTGAGAGGTTTCAGACAATATCCACAAGTCCATCGTATGTGGGTGGCATTCTCCAGCACTTGCACACACTGAGATTATTAATCTTGTCACAGTACAATGTATACTTCTGCTAAAAATAAATTGGCACTGATGGGACTAACTTTTGCCTTGCTTTGTCACCCAGAAAATTATTGGACAAAGACCTCTTCTTCACTGCTTCAGACAGACCGACAATTCTGTGAGGCACAGGTGAAGAGCACCTGTCTATCCCTGGGCTGCACTAGTTTTCTTCAGGAACCTGGTTTCAGCATCAGTTAATTGTTTCTGAACACCAGGGCATTCAGGGTGGTTCCCATCCAACTGGACTAGAGCCCCTGCAGCCACCCTGTCATGCTGAAGAGCCCTGCTCCTCCCAGGGCGTGGACTGGATGAGGCTGGGGTTTCAGGTCCACATTTTATTTCCTAGCAGAAACAACCCCAGTAGACTTTGGTGCCTTCCCTCTCTCCAGAGAGGGCATTCTGACCTGGAAACATGTGCTCGCCATCAGTGGCAATTTATCTCACTTTCTCCCTAAGCCGTGTTTTCAGGACGAGTGCCCTGACTCCAGCCCCAGTCAGCCACAGCCTCTATCTGCCTTCATGTGGGGATGTGCATAACCCGAGATTCTTTTGCAGATCTCCTTGCTCAGGCCCAATCTCTGCTCTGCAAGTTGGCATGACGGCAGAATACCAAGTAGGAGGTTTTGGCTTGTGTGTAGAATTTGGAGAGCGATTTTGTAGTAAGTTGCTATACTTTTTGGCTTGCAAGCCCTGGGAGCATATGGCCCATTGCTTGCAAAATGCTGATATTTTAAAATTGGGGGAGGAATAGAGCATGGCACATTTATTTTACTTCTTCAGTGCCACTATTTTTGCCAAAACCTTCCCTGCCACACCATCCTGGATCATGCTGTTCTATCCATCTTTAAAGTGAAACCTCCACTAACTAAAAAGTTGACGTTGTAAGACAGACCTTAATAGGCCTGAGAAAAACAGTCTTCCTCCACTCAATGTCCAAAATGAAATGCTGTCAACGCATTGCTAGAGTGAGTGAGTAGACAACGCAGCACTACTTCTACTCATGCTTGAACTCTTTGCAGCTGGCCTTGCTCGTACTTTCAGCAAATATCTTTTCCAAGCAATCAAAACTTTATGGACTGTTATTTCCTTCCTCTTGACTTCCCAAGAGCTAACACCAGCACACTTGAGATGCTGCAGACTTATCATTTCCACCTTGAACTAGTGGTTGACCTGAAGAGAGAGATGCCAGAAATGAAATAGAGTTCCTAAGTACAGACAGAAGAACAGTGCTAATCCAAGCACAGCTCAGCTAAACCACTGCAGTAGCTGTCAAAATACATCTGAATTTTTTTTTGTTCATCTTCCCCAAGCCAATTAACAATGTTGAAAAATTTTTGGAAAAACTTAGTAGACCAGCAGATAAAGGTGATCTGGAAAATATTAATTTACTTGAATTTTGAAAATGTTTTTGGTAGGGTCCCTCATGAAATACTGTTAAGGGAAATACATAATCACAGGGCTATGGATGAAGTCTTTGTTAAGGGTCAAAATAAAGAGCTTCCTCTGAGAACAGAAAGAGGTTAATGGTACAATACCATTATCCTCTGTGTTGGGACCAATTTCATTGACTATCCATGTGAATGGCTCAAAGAAGATAATGGTGAGGGTTTGGGGATACTTGGGTGATGCCATCATAATTTTCTGGACCCGACTCAGCAATCCGGCTGCGTGTAAAAGTTGCTTGCATGACCCCTTCAGTGCATGCAGGGATTGACTTGGATTAATAATAATTATGAGAGAGCGTGAAGAAGTCCAGGTGTATAGCTCGTAAACTGGAAAGCACGATGGCAAGTTAGCTGAGCTAAGAATTACTTGAACAGTGCCTACTATCAAAACTCTCCAATTCTTTTCATAAACACACACAGTCGTTCACCTGTGGGGTCTTTCAGGAAGAGAAAATGAGGATTCGGAGAAGGTAAATCGTGATGGGCCCAGTTCCACCTACCTTAACTACTTCAAACAATTATTTAACATGCAAAGATCCCTTCGTTTCAGTGGATTATGGGCAAGAACTAAAGAGTCATCACTTAATGTGTCTCCTCACAGAGCAGAAATTAAAAGCTGAGAAATAGGGTGAGTCTACTGAAAAATCAAATGCGGAAAACCAGAGCATGCTGTAATGACATTTTAAATATATTTTAAAATATTCCTTCCTCTACTTTTGTCTTTAGTTTCATTCCCTAAAATATAGCTAAAATACATTTTGTGTTGGAAATGTCCAGAAAAAACGACTCAATGATCAGAGATAATAATGGCACATAATCTCACATCTTTGTGGAATAATCTCCCTGTCATAGTGACAGAAACCTTATCCTTAGAGAAGAGCCAGCAAGAACTTGACTGAGGAATTCAACATGATGGACAGGGAAAACCATTCAATGAACAGTTAGCATATGCCATATCCTGCAGGAATGTAGCCCTTCTATTATCTGATGGCTCTTGCTGCTGCAAGAAATCAAAGATGTCTTGGATTATCAGGGGAAAAAAAAAAGAAAGACGCTTTGTCATTAAGTGAATGAGGATGGGCATATTTCCATAACCTGATTTGTAGGTGATCTACACCTAATATATTCAGAGATGAGCTCAGGATGACAGAACAGATGAACTGAATGCCTTCCTGCCCATGCCACTATCTCCTGGGATGGCCTTCAACGGGTCACTGCAGCACTCCCCAGCCTCCATGTCCTCCTAACACACTCATCAAGCTGTTATGACACCTAATTAATTATTTTATTGTAGTGGCTCCTTTACCAGACCTGGGGATTCCTGATTGAAAAGTACCAGAAAAGTTCAAACTATTGTGCTATTTTCAAGTGTAAAATCCTAATGACTTCAGCAGCTTTTCGCTGCTCACTGGGCAGCCACTGAGTGGCTGGAATTGACAGCTTCTGGCTGCCTTATTACCACTCACGTATCCATGGAAATGGACGACAGATCTGCAGAAACAACAAGAAAGTTTTTAAAATACGACTTTTCTCCATAGCAGAGAAAAATAATCACACTAGAAGATGTAAATTTAAAGAGAGGAATTCAAAGCACTTTCCATAACTTGCTTCTTTTCCATGTCACTCCTGTGAGCAAAGCAGAGAGCTGGGAGGGGACATCGCAGCCCCAGCGTGACACGCAGCCAGGCCTGGGACGGAGGAAATCAGCAGCTGCTCAGTAGCACGGCACTGCAGGAGGAGACAGGAAGCGCAGATAACGATGCCCAGTTGAAACCAGCGCCTCAATGGAATTATCTGGTGTGGAATTTGGCCCGGGCAATGCACTTCGCACTCCCGCTCTTTGCAAAAGCCTTACTGACGAGGTTTTTGTCCATCCATTCTGTGGCATCGGGAAAGAAAAGTGAGTTTTAAACCAGCAGAAACTGCAGAGGCCCAACTGAGTAGCTCTGGCCACATAGCCAAGTGTTGGCTTTCAAACTCCAGGCCTGAAAGTCGGGCTTTAATTTATTTTTGTCTGTATAGACATAGTGTTTGTGGAGCAAATGAGAATGAGGAATCTTCAAAACACAAACCATTCAAACTGTCCCTGGCATTAGGTTATACAAACTCTTCAGCCACCATCCCTTTATGTACCACAACGCATCGACTGTGGAAATGAGAGAATAATTGAGTTTCCGTGCTCTCCACCCCCTTCCCCAGTGCCATACTTCCTATAAACCCTTCACGGCGCAAGAGTGTACAAAAGATACCATCTTGTGTGCATCTTGTAGCATAATTGAATCAAGGTTGTTTAGCACTAATAAGGTCTCTCTGGAGCCCAGATGTTTGATTTATGCAGTGATATACAGGAGAAAGGCAGCCCAGCAGCAGACACTCTCAGCCACTGCCTTGGCCAGCACACAGGGAGCCCAGAGGTGATGCAGGTGCAGCTGCTACTGACCCAGGAGCTACAAGCGATCAAACAGCTCCCCCTCATTATTGTAGCTCATCCACCAACACCCTTCCCTCAGCCCTGTCTCTCTGTATACACCACCAGACTCTTTCATGACTTCCTTTGTAGTTTTCCTTTGCTAGTGCTGCCTCATGTTCAGTTTCTATCACCCTCCTGGTATTCTTCTCCTGTCTGAAAAATGCTAACCCTTCATTTTCATTAATTTACTTCTCTGTGTGATCACAGGCAATAAAGATGAGACCTCAAAGGTCATTATACCTTCAATCCAATCAATTAATTTAACCCTCTGTAGGAGGATTAAATTAATTCTTCCCTGCACATGCACTACTCACCACTTTTTTATTCATGCAATGCAAACTAGACACTTCTGTAAGGCTGCATCTAAGCTGAAGGACCCAGAATATTCCTTCAGGTCTTGGTACAATCCCGGGCTGCACCCAGGTCTCTACCGAAAAGGAGAAGTCTGAGTGCTCCGCTGGACTGGGCTCCTTGATCCAGGGAGGGAGTGTGACCCTGCATCCTGCCATGGCCTGCTTAGACACAACTACCCCCGAGCAGAGGAAAGAGCAGGGGTATAAGAGGAGGCTCTAAGCATGTATTACAGTAACAATTAAAGATAGGATATCTACAACACCTGATTTTGATGAGCAAATCATCTGAAGTTCCAAACTTCCCTTCTTTGTAGCCTTTGATCCTGTTCCTGTGATGCTGGTGGATCACACTGATACCTCAGTGGGGCTACTCACATGGAGAAAAATGTGTCTCAGATTGTATTCTCCTACTCAGTAAAAGACTGAGAGTCTTTGGGTGGAAAAGCTGTCACTCTTTATGCAAGCAGGAGGGAGAAGTTCTCAGTGGTCACCTTCAGCTTCTTAACAGAACACCTCAGTTGCAGCAGTGCTTGGCTCCTTTTCACATTTATCTTTGCATGTCAGAGACGATTGTCATAACACATTTTGGCTGCTAGACGACCAATGTGACGAAAGAAAAAACAAAACCAGTTTGCTGCATCAGTTCTAACTAGCACTACACGTGTGACTGATCGCTACTGGAAAATCTGAAACTCAGATAAAAATCACTGGGCTTTTTTTAACGCCTGAAATGAGCCGTGTTGTAAAGGAAACCTGCAATAATGAGATAATACGCATTAAAAATAAATAGTTCACATGTTTTCAAGCAAGTAAGCAGCATGAAAGCCCTGCTGAAACAGGTATTTAAGTCCTATTATTTGAAGGTTTGTATTTTCTTCTGCCTAACCTGAGGTTTATTTGGAGGAATATGAGATTTTTTTTGTAATATATTAAATTTTGATATACTATATTTAGATCCAGCATCCTTGAATATTATAAAATTACAGGACACCAATTGTTACATAAAATGTAACTCAGTGTTGGTAGCTATTTCCCAAAACATTTACCAAGCAGCCACAAAAGAAGCACATCAGTTTCTACTGTATATCAAGACAAACAAAGGCTCGTGCTTAAAGAAAGAATTTTTAAATGCTGATGTCCAATACTAGTTAATAATATCAAGAGTAAGGGCATCAGAGAGAGAACTGTTTCTAAGGTTAAAAATCACCCTAGATATACCAGACAATGAGAGGAAAAGTGACTTACTAACATTTGGGCTTGATAGTGTCTTCCTTTTCCTCCTCCCGCTGAAGCTTGGGACAGCTGTTTGTCTTCAAATGCTGGAGTACAAGGACGCAAAAAAAAGGTCACAGGAAAACATCTCCTGTGCAAACTAGAAATAGGACTGTCCTTTTCCAGTTAAAAAATGTTTATGTGAATGTCAGTCTTATGAAGGAGACAGGACTAACTGAAGTGGAAACAGGAGTCTTCTCCTCAGGCATAGATTAGGTGGTAGCTCCTTGCCAAGGTGACACTGGTGCTGCCTGGGATGACGCATCCACCTATTCTGTGCCGGTGCCCTTGTCCATGCAACCTCTTCCCTCTCCTCTCCCACATACTACAGAAATGTCCCCTTTGGTAACTATTTCCCATCAGCTCCCACTTGCCTGATCTGTTTATTCCTTGAATTTGGCACATTCAGAGAACTGCTGGGGTTGGAAGGGGCCTCTTGAGGTGACTTGGACGCATCTGTGGCTCCAAGCTTGGTCAGCTAGAGCAGGTTGCCCAGGAATGTGTCCAGTTGGGTTTTGAGTAAGTCCACAGCCAGACACTCCAAAACTTTGCTGGGCAACCTGGGCCAGTGTTTCAAAACCCTCACATGAACAAGAGTTTTTTCTCGTGTTGGAATGGAATTTCTTGCATTTCAGCGTGTGCCTGTTGTTTTTTCTTTTGTCACTTGACAACACTGAGAAGTGTCTGTCTCCTCCTTCTCTATTCCCCACCATCAGGGGTTTATACACATTAACATGATCCCCCCCAACCTTCTTCAGGCCAAACAGTTCCAGCTCTCTCAGCTCCTCCTCTACAAGATAGATACTCCAGTTCCTTAATCATCTTCTCGTTTGTTCATTAGACTTGTTCCAGTATGCTTATTTCTCCCTTTTACTGGAGACCTCAGAACTGGAGCCTTTCTTTTTACTTCTCACCTCTCTTGCCAAATACAACTCTGGCTTTGGCTTTCCTAAGCCCAGCACTCCATTCTTGGACAGTGTCTCTCTATTCCTCACAGGTCACCTGTCCCTGCTTCCATCTCTTTTATTCTTCCTTTCCATGTTTGAGTTTTAGCAGGAGCTCATACTTACAGACCTTGCATCACCTTTGTTTGATTTCCTGCATGTCAGGATAGGTAATTTTTTGAGCAGATGACCCTTAAATCGGCTCTTCTAGACCCCTTTTTTCTCCTGAGCTGTAGCCCACAGGATTTTTTGAAGCAAGTCTCTGAACAGGCCAAATTTTGCTTTCTTGAAGTCCAGGATTTTAATCTTGCTTTTTGCTCTTGTTCTTTTCCCTCTGGATCCTGAACTCTACCATCTTAGGGTCACTGCAGCTAATTATGCTCCAGTCTTCACCTATCTGATGTGTTCTTCCTTGGTTTTAGGTCGGAGGCTCAGCAGAATGCCTCCCCTCATCAAGTCCTCACCTACATGTGTGTCAGGAAGTTGCCAGCAGTGTACTCCAGGAATCTCCTGGATTGCTTGTACCCTGCTGTGCTGCCCCTCCAGCAGATACCAGGGCGGTCAAGTCTCCCATGTGGACCAGAGCTTGCAATCATCAAGTTTCTTACAGTTTTCTGAAGAAGGCCTCATCTATTTCTTGGTCATGCAGTCTGTAGCATCACAATGTCGCCCATGTTGGTTTGCCTGTTAATCCTGTCACATAAAGCTGTCCCTTTAGCCCTGTGGCACTGAATACAAGGTCCATTCTGTCCATCCTGCACCCTTACTCGTGCCTGTGCTTCCCTTCCCACTCCCACTGGTACCTTATCTTTGCTATTGTTAGGACTTGAGTTTTCCCCAGAAAGAGGTGGAAGGAACTTTTGACCAAAAGCATTGTTCCCCCATCACTGACCATGCCACTCTTCTCTCGTGTTCCTTCGTCACTTCCCCTCATGTTCTACATCGAGACTAACCTATGGGTCCTTATATTTACAGCTCTCCTCTTGCTTGCATCTCCAACCATCTCTTTCTAACATTCCTCCTTTCTGTCTTGGCCGCACACCAGACTTGTTGCCCAGTTCCTGCCTTTATGTCCACAAGCATCTGTTTCTGGTTTCTTTCCCAGAGTTCTTTAGACTCCAGGACAACCCTCCAAGTTGGCCGTTCACTGCAGATTCAAATGGCTCCTTAAAACACACTTCTGCAAGGCCTTTCTGAAAGGAGCCCGCCTCCCATCCTAACGCTAACCTGCTGCCATGACTCCTTACTCACATCCTTACCCCAGACCAGTTCCAACAAACGTCACTTTCTGAGATATTAAAGATTTACCATTTCCTTAGCAGGTAATGCAGACTTCATGCAAAGCGCTCCTTCGCCCCTGACCTCACTCACATTTGTTTTATAACAGCTTATATCCCTTTAACAACGGCGAAGTTATTTCTGGTTTGCACATTGTGACTAGTGATCAAAACCAGGCCTATTGCCTATCTCTAGATACAAAAAGAAATGGCCCACTGAAACATTGCACAGCACCTTATTCTTAAATATCTACCTTCAAAGCACGCAATTCACCTACAAATTATTAAAACCAGGCTATGGCAGCATCCTAAAGGACCAAGAAGGACAATTAGGTTGGTCCCGATAACTCCAACAGTGATTAGCAGCAGCCATCAGCACACTGTAACTGCTTGTTGAGCGAGTGAGTCAGACAGCAATAAGGACTTTTAAGCAGCCAGCAAAAGCACTCAGATTCTTCTACAGGAGAAGTTTATTACAGAGCTCAGCATCTGTGTCTTGCAGCTGCCAAGTGTCCTCCATGTGTTGTTACAGCTGCTGATTCTGCTGTTAAGGAAGGGGGAGCAGAAGGATGAAAAGAGGCAGCGTCAGGAATGTTCAGTTGCTGTAAAACACTGCCAAGCAGATATTCACGTTATCTGTATGCAGAAACTAAGCCGTCCAAACATGTGAGCTCACGGCTCTCTGCCGGCTGGTCTCACACTACAGAGAAATCATGTGAAAAAGCCACTAGACACTTTTCTAACTACTCCAAATACAGGATCTGCTGAAACCCTGAAGTAGCATGCCCGGCTATATCAGTTTTGTGACGTGATGTGCTGTGACTTGTCAGGACAGACAAGAAAAGAAGCAAGAGGTTTTGGGGAGAACCAAACTAAGAGGAAGCGAACTCCCCCCTTCACCGGCAAGACAGTGCTCCTCAGTGCCAGTCCACTGCCATATTTTTAGTTTCCATCACACTACAATTCCACATAATTCTACACAAATGATTCTGAAGTATACCACGCTACAGGAGCTCAGCCCCTACCTGGTGCATTAAGCACACGGCTGAATTACTAGGGGCCAAAACTAGGTCCTTTGTGTCTCAGGGGCTGTGGGCACGAGTTCCTCTCAGAGAAACCACACTGTCCTCCAGCAGTGAATGATAACTAATCACTGGTAATTTAGGAAGGCAAAAGTCCACCAGTGTGGCCTTGGAGCAGGATATTGTGCTAGCCGTGGAGCAGACTCACTTTCATTGCCAGACACATCCTAAAGGCTTTGGACAGTTTTTTTCAGTCTGTACCAAACTTGTATTGATCCACGGGACCATCCACCATGGGTAGGACCATAGGATGATTCAAGTCGGGGAGGACGTCAGGAGGACATTTATTCCAAACCTCTTGCTCACATTTAACTGTTCTCAAATGAACTTTTTCCTGCACTCCCAAGTATAAGCAAATGGCACTGATTTCACCCAGCCCACAGTAAGCAGCTCACTGGGCCTTTCTTGCCCCACTGGGAGGTAAGATAATTTATCTATGTGTGGACCAGGTCTTCCTGCTGGGACTAGCACACACTGAGCACAACTTTGTTCGAGAGCGCTAAGAAGACGCTAAGAGATGTCTTTTCTGAGAGAAACTGAGAGATGTGTTAGCAGCCCTGGCGTGCCCTGGGGACCTTGTGGAGCCTGTGTGCTCCCAGGTTCTCTCCTTGCGCTCTTGTCTGTGGGCACCTGGGGAGTGCTGCCAGGGCCAGGCAGGGGGATCACATCTCCTGCGAGAAACCGTGGCACTGGCATGACCAGACAGTATGGACAAGAGCCAGGGGGACTGTTCACATACCATGGGTGAGGACACCCCAAAGGAAGTAGCTTTAGGTATCCACCAGCTCCAGCCTAAAGCAGCACATCTGGGAGGACAAATAATTTTTAACATGAGACATGAAACTGAGATCAATATTAAGTCCATGACACTTTCCATAGGAGTAAAGAAATTGGTGTATTTGAGTAACTAGATGTTGTTTGTCCGAGGGTTATTTAAAATAAAGGAGGAGGCATAAAGGTTTTTTAATGGCTGTGGGTAAACCTGAGCTATGTGGCTGTGTACACGTGTGTGGCCTCAAGAAAAGGTGAAGGACACTGTGACAATACTTTTTTTTTTTTTAAGTATTTATGCAAGAAGAAGCTTCCGATTTGTCTCTATAGCCGGTCTTTGAAGCAAAGGAATTTGTATATTGCATCAGGCAGTATCGTATTAGGAAATGTTTTTAACAGTGTTTAGTGATTGAAAGTAAGATACAATAGCTTTATGACAAAGAAGCTTATGATGAAGGTCCTTTGTAATAGCTTTTATATTACTGTAAACCATGATGCTTATGGTTTACTTTTTATTAATTCAAATGAAGTGCAAATCAAATGACAGCTGACAGCCTATCAACAGGTTAGTTTAAACAGCTGAATATTATTTTACTTTATATATAGTTCAGCTTTTAACAGGATTTTAAATTGTAAATAGTTTTGAGGTTTTTATCCATATAATATGGCTGGAAGGCTGCAAGATGAGAGCAATATTTAATTCACGCTTGTAAGATATGGGTATTTGGAACCCATTAGAAATTGACTTTTTGTTCTCCCTTTTAATTTTGATTCTTCCATCAGAGATGCCAAGACTAATGCTGTCATGACAGATGGAGAGAGCTCATAGAGACATTGTACAAAAATTACTGGAGCAATGTGTCATTACCATGTAGTACCTTCAAAATGTCACAACGAAAGTAAAATTCATTGTGGAACAGGGCTCTTCCTTCAGGGACAAGGCTTCCTTTAGGGACAATTCCACTTCTAGGTGCTGGACAGCATCCTACCAGTCTCATTTGCACAATAAACAATACACATCAAAATCACGAAGCCACTCACTGAGAGAGAACCTTCTCCCACTTGTCACCTATGTAATTCTGGGTGTCATTGACCTACTTCAATTATTCCAGATTGTTCCAACTCTTTTGTATTTAATTTGGTTGATCAAATAATGCTAGTTATGTCAGCCTCATATCAGTTATTTATTATAAATACTTAGTTATTAGCTATTTACTTCAATAGCAGCGTGGCCAGCAGGTTGAGGAAGGTGATTCTCCCCCTCTACTCTGCTCTCATGAGACCTCACCCAGAGTGCTGCATCCAGCTCTGGGGTCTCCAGCATGGGAGGGACATGGACCTGGTGGAGCAAGCCCACAGGAGGACCACAGCAATGACCAGAGGGCTGGAGCACCTCTGCTATGCAGACAGGCTGAGAGAGCTGGGGCTGTTCAGCCTGGAGAAGAGAAGGCTCTGGGGAGACCTTATCACACCTTCCAGTACCTAAAAGGGGTTGCAAGAGAGCTGGAGAGGGACTTTTCTCATGTAGTGACACGAGAAGGGGGAGTGGCCTTAAGGTGAAGGAGGGTAGGTTTGGAGTAGATAGTAGGAAGAAATTCTTTACTATGAGGGTGGTGAGACTCTGGAACAGTGTGTTCAGAGAAGTTATGGACTCTCCATCCCTGGAAATGTTCAAAACCAGGCTAGATGGGGCTCTGAGCAACCTGGTCTCCCTGCCCGTGGGAGGAGAGTTAGAACTAAGTGATCTTTAAGGTCCCTTCAAACCCAAACCATTCTGTGATTCTACAATAACTTGTACGCTGTCAGTGGTAGTAACCTATGCTAATTTCTGCAAAAAACCATAGGGATGTAGCAAAACTTTTCCGTGTGCAGGAAAGCTCCTGATTAATCTGAGTAGAAGAAATGAGGTACTCTTTAAAAAGTGTGCAGGTCAACAATTTTGGCTAGAGCAGTTGGCCATCACAGCAGAGTCCTGTAATGGCTCAGCACAAAAACACATGGAGAAATTATGCAAGCTGTGTTAAAACACTGCCTTCGGTTTCAAAGTAAAGCATCAGAAGTGGCACCATTTAAAAGATGATATAGTTCCACTCACAAGTCAGAAGGTTACATTTCTTATTCTACCTTCACGGCTTTTTGTCCATGGAATTCTGTAATGGTTTTGCTGTCAGTGGGATTAAAAAGGGTCTCTATGAGAAAGGACTGTTTTGTTATGTGTGGCTCTCCAGCTATACAGAACTTTGTTAGCTGTGAATGAAAGTGAATTTCCAGTAGCTATTGACATGTTTGAAAATGAACTCCAGAGCCAGATTAAAAACCACCGAGATTCTTATCCAGAGTATGGATAGAAGCAGTGCAATGGTTTGTGGCACACATTGTCCCTGATCCTAGAGGTTTCTCCCTGGCTCTTGGGAAGGTCAAGCTCCTTGCCTACTTAGGCTTGACCCAGAGCCACTGAAACTGATGGCAGAACTCTCACTAACTCCCAAAAGCTGGGTCAGAAAAAAGACCATCTGCCTTTTTGTTGAAATTGTGTGAGGGAATGCAAACAGTGATACTGTATGCAGTGGAACTGGTGCTTTCCACAAGAAACCAGATGGAAACCACAAGCTTATTTCACACTGCCCAACCTTCAGATGCAAGTAGCTATCAGTTGCTACCACTGCTAATTTACAGCTAAACAACTTTGGATCCCATTACTAATCAAGTGCCTTCCACCTCCCTCTCCCTTGGTGAATGACAGAATACTCGATTCCTTTAAAAAGATCGAGGTATTCAATAAATTCAGCCATTTCTGAACTTTCAAAGCCTCCACATCCAAACATCAAGACACCACTGTTGGTTAGGTGATGTGCAACATGCAAAATCCTTATCTGTCAAAAATGACACGTGGAAGAAGGGAAAGCAAAACCAGGTGAAAAAGTAGATCACCATGAGAGACACACAGTTCAAAACTCCTTCTTCCGTGTTTGCAGCTACTGAAGAAAACAAAAAAGTGAGATAATTACAACTTTGCCATAAAAATTGCAAAAGTAAATAAAAAGTAGAGTCATCAGGTCCTTCAAAAACAATCTATCCATTTAGAAGGACCAGAGGCTTTTCTCCACATCAGCTGTTGCAAAGGAGCCAAAATTTGTACCAAAGAGATTTACTGTCCATTCCTTTCCCCCACAGACTTTCATAAAGACAATGACAAGTCCAGAGGAACAACAGTGCATCAGGATATTTCAATGACTGTGGAATAAATTCAGAGTGATGTAGTCATTGGAAGGCTGTGAGGAGGCACTACAAAGATGACACTGTTAAACTTAAAGGCTCAATCTTTCATGGCATTGAACATTTTCTGAGAGCTGCAGCGTTTCGGTTCCTAATGAAAACACCCAGCGCTAACGAGAATGAGGCCATAAGTTCTCCTGGTGTGGTTGGTCACTCAAGGTGAAACAGGAAAAGCTTCTGCTCCCTGATTGTTCAGAAACTCTGCATTCTTTACTTCAGACACCAGAGAAGCTGGTCAGAGATAAGTAAGCTCTCGGACTCTGTCTGCTGTTGAAAGGCACACACATACCCTTGCATATCTCTAGCATATTATTTGGGCATGGGAGAAAATGACCCCTCTTTGGAAATCTATTCAGCTGTCAGATCAACCCCTTTATCTGGTTTCATACCGTTAGCTGAGAAGACAAGGATCCCCCTATCATCCCAATTTGGTGTTAACTGATTCAGCTTTCATCAGATTTTTTTTCTGAACTCGGAAGAAACTTGAAAGCCAGATCTTTGGGGGCTTTCCAAATGAGGTCCAAAGAATCTCACTTGGCAAAACACTTGGTGTAGGGATGTATTCAAATGGGCAGAAATGTCCCCATAAGTGAAATGATACCATGAAGTGAAATGGTGGGTGCAAAATGAATGGCCTGGGCTATGCATATAAGGCAGCACAATTACAACTCTCTGTTCTGGATTTAAAACCTGCCTTCCAGCCCTAACAGGGTTCTTTGGTGAGGACTATAAAAAGAGCTATAAGTGTATTCGTTTGTTTTTACCTGATCCCTCAAAGTACTAATAGCCAGAAGAAGAGCTAGTTAGGTAAACAGCATAATTTTCTTTCACTGAATTTGGTTCATAAATTAACTAGTGCTGCCTTGAACACAGCTGAGGAATTGTTGCAGCTTTGACACGTAGATTCCAGTTGCAGGTTTAAAGATATTCTTCTTCCAGCAGGGGCCCTGGAGATTTGTGCAGTAACGCATTACCAACCACGAGTAAGGATGCAAGGATCTGGACTTAAGCTAACAGAAGTGATGATGTGTGAAAGGCTTCTGCTTCATTTTGACATGGTGATACAAGGGATAGGCAGATTTTGGGACAGACCATCTTTATCTGTCTGGCAGTCTAGGGATTTAAGCTGTGTCTATCACTCTGGCATTTCTGTGCGCTCAGACAGCATCTGCAGGAAACATTCCCAATTATTCTCAAAGTGAAGTGGTCGGGGATGGTTATCCCAAGAGGGACCCCCAGAAGAGCTTAATTTCATTTACAGAGGAGGTACTTGTGGGGGAGCAGAGAAAAGGGCGTTAGAGAAAAGTGCAATCCTGATGCAGAAGTTAGTGCAGACTCTCCACTTGGAGAGCCTTAAAAGGAATTACACTCATTACCCCCCGGACCCTCAAATTGGAGCCACCCTGCCTCGGCAGCTAAAAATGGTGCCCTACAAGGAATCCTATTTAAAGAGATTTCCCTGGATGCACAGTCCCACCTTACACCACCTCGTGCATGCAAAGAAAGTCTGTACCCCTCTCTGCCCAAGACCTACTCTGTCTCTCAGGCTGCCCCGCATACTTGGAGCCAGGGAAACTTGGCCACTCACTGCCAAAAGCCCAACTAATCCACAGGGAAAAGATTCCCACATGTCCTTCACAGAGCAAATGCATCCCAGGCATGCTGGAGTCACCAGGTCGGTCAGCACTCACTTCAACCATGCTGCTAGTGTGAAATCTCGATTTTTCACCAGAAGAAAGAAATTTTACCGTGCATTTTTTACATCAGGTTAAGGTTTGAACCTCTCTACCTCGACAGAGTCTCTGTAACATCCAATTTTTATGGGTGCCTGAAGAGTCCTTCAGGAATACTAAGGTTCTCTGGTTCTTTAGGTGTATATTGCAAGCATCACAAACATATTTTTATTGGTATTTGATGGCTGCTTCATTTGCCAAGTACTCATATCAAATTTATGGAAGGCTATTTCTGAGTGATATAAAACATGGGAAATCCCTTTTGTTGAGACATGGCATTAATCATGTTAGTGCCTAGATCTCCGTGCCCTTAGACCAACAAGATATACTGCTTCAGTGTCTACAGCCAGCTGCTAAAAGTACGCTCTCTTCTGACTGATTTTATGCCTCAGAAGAGATGGGATAACCCGGTTCTTTAACGATCCACTGCCCCTTCAGCATTCTCTCTTCCTTTCCCCCTTGTATTGCCTACACCTTTTCATGTTTAAGACCGAGTATGTGGAAAGAGTGCCATGGGAACTGCCTCGTCCTGAGTGTCGATACAACTCACAGCAGTGGCAGCAGGGATGCCAGTGCAGGTCAGGATCAAATGAAGGCATTGCTTAGCATTTATGTGAGTGTATTCCCAGATTAGGAGCAACCAGCACTCTCAGTAATCTCCATTAGTGACAGCCAGGTCTGTCTCCTGCTATCCACAATCATACACCACAAAAAGAAGGGTGGCTGGCACGCAGCCTCCACGTGAACGTCCTGCTTCTTTATGCAGTCATGACCTCGACTCCGTGGGAAAAAGGGGCTTGGCCCATCCACACTGGTCGTGCACTCTCCTGCCTTGCAGCGTGGTGTTTAATCAGCAGGGAGGATACAGGTACACCACCAGAATGTCTTGGTGCTGGATGTTAGACTTTAATTATGGCAAAGACTATTCCAACAAGGCCCATGTCTTGGAGGTGCACCCAACATCTGCTGCAAAGGAGGCATATCATATCATATCATATCATACCATATTTTATAGGACTGAATCATATCATCTTTCAAGTGTATGTTTATTTTGTCTTACATTTGCACACTTATTAGCAGCCCATTCTGCTTTTCCCATGTACGTTAATCTGCATGGACACTCAGTGCATGAGAGCCTAGAGATTTAATTATTGAGCCCTGACGCTTTTCTTTACCTATGTCTATGAAAGTAGGTCTACTGGGATCCAGCTGAACCTCCCTCAGTCTGTCTCTGGTCTCTCTCACTCATCCTCCTTTTGTCTCACTTGTTCTGCTACAGACCTAGAGCCACAAATTTGTCCACCAAACACCTGGTGGGTTCATCCCAGGCCCACCATTTGTCAGAGTAAGTGACAGCAGTCGGCTAATTACGTGCAAATAAATCACCCAGAAATCTGTTCCCACGCTGCTGCACCCACAATTGTTTATGGGTATTTTCCAAAGATTGTCCCATTAGGTCTTCACTGACTTGATCTGGTGCTTGGGAAAAATCTCTCTGGATGAGACTTGCCGACATGATGCCTAGGAAGTGACAGGGCTGCCGCATCATGCATCCGAGCTATGCAATGCACCATGCAATTGACCTGCACATGTACAGCAAGTCTGACACATTCCAGAGCCATGGACTCTTGGAACAAGTCATCTCGGTATCACTTCTGCAAAGATTTTGATGTCTACAGGAGTGTTCTTTCCTGTGAGATTTCCAGGTTAATCACACAAAACTGCTAGGCAATACATTACACTTACAAGCACTGCTCTGTCACTGAACTTTTTAGGCCAGGAAGGTCATGTCTGATCATCTTTCCAAGGAAAAATTCCCTGTTTAATTACTCCACCGGTGACAAACATCAGAAATAGTCAAGCACGTGTCATTAAACCTCTTCTGTTTCCCACTGTCGGGTGCCTGGCCCCCTGCAGCACAGTGGGAACTGGACTGGTTTCTGCAAGAGATGTGACCACTGAGCACAGGGGTCTGGAGAGCATCGGCCCTAGCCCTGAGAGAGTAGCTCTCTCCAGACCAGTCCAACGTTAATCCCACCAGTAAGTAGGCCAATTTGTGCCAAATATGGTTTTTCCTCTCCTGTGTTGAGACCACCCACCCAGCACAGAGCACTGAATAGCAGCTATGACAGAAAGATTTTAACCTCAGCTAATGGCAACCAGAAAGTGACAGACTCATTTTCTTATTACCAGTCTTCTTAGGACTGAACAGGCAATTATTTTCTTGAAACTGCTTCTGTGTACTAAATTACATGGACTATCTCCAAAGAGCAGTGACAACTCTGTAAGTTGGGTGTAAGCTGGGTTACCTCTCTCGCCAACCCACAAACTGCTCTCAGTAGCCCCGCGGTGGTGTTGACAGACTCCAGAAATAGCCATGAACAGTGTTTTCTTACTAGAAGTCAGGTCTGGGTCGTATCAGTGGGGGAGGTGAATTAAAAATGACAAGGGGAGCCATTCCAAGGGGTCTCATCCCTCCCTACACACAGTCCCCAAAGGTGGTACTGAACTGTGCCCCACGTGCAGCCCCTTGTAAACACGAGTGATCCCTTTTAAAGCTGGAACTGGGGGGTGCCTGGCACCTTTTGTGCTTCCTGCTTCTCTAATATTTCTCCTCACATTCCTTCGCTGCTAAATGAATGGCACGACTTTGTCGCAATGTTTTCTTTTTCCCAACACTTTCTTACAGTTTTCATTTAATTTTAATGCAAGGGCACCAATCCTAGTTTATGTCATAATAGATGGACAACAATAGTGCAGTTTACCTAAAATAACATGCTAAACAGTGCTACATGTTGACGGAGTCATGATGGATAAAATGTGGAGTGTTTTGGTGGTTTATATCTTCAAAGAAGAGCTGGCAAGTGTACAACGTGACAAATGTATTTAAGAATCTATGCCATTCAAATGATACCACCACATGTCTGTTTGGGATTTTTCCCGTCTAAATGTGGGAATATGGGCACAGATTCACTTGCATACTGTGTTCTTCTAACATAAAGTGTCGGCATCTCCGAGGGTGTGTCGGTGGCACCCGATGTCACCAGACACACGCTGCAAAGGAGACAGCCGAAATAAGTGTACGTTATGTGTGCCAGGCAGTCTTCATTTGTTTATTTCGTGCAAAAAAGGAGGGGATCGTGCTCAAAATATTCTCCCTGTAAATTTGTTATCAGCATGCGAAAGAGAAAAATGTATCATTTGCATTTCAAGGCATCGCAAGTCCCCATCCTAGCTGAAGCCGTCGGCATTCGTGGTACAAAGGGACCAGCTCCTGATGTGAGCGACAATGATGTAAAAAACCCCACTAATTCACGTCATCTTGAAGGAATTATTCTGCATTTACACCAGTTTCACTAAGATGGAAGCTGGCTCATGGTCTTCACACATATACATTTTGTGTCTTTTTCTCCTATTGTTTGTCACAATGAGCCACCTCCTTTGTTTATTATTTTCTATTTGTGCAATGTATTCATATTCTCAGAGTCCATCTGCTAAAAGTATCCTATTTAAAAGAAGATGGCATCATTAGCTACCCTCTCTCGCTATAAAGAAAGGAGCAGTTCCCATATTTTTACCCAGTTCAGTGGCTCAGTGGATGCACTAATCTTGCTGAACACTTCAGTTTAGATGGTATATCAATGAGGCATTCAAACAGAGCAGTTTATACACAAAAATTCTGTCTGCTTTGTAAAAGATTATCCTTTTATAAACACTCTGCGGAAAACATAAAAGCAAATAGGGGACAGCACATAGGACAGGAAAGATGTTAGAAGGGAGATTAATACTGAATGGGTCGAAATGAATGGTGCTTACCAAAACGAGGTCCAGATACTTTGGCTGCAGTGAAACATAAATAATGGGAATGACACATCGTTTATTCGGGATAATGAGTTGATCCGAAGTAGGGGCCTAGAACAAGAGATTAAAGATTAAATATCCATCTCCTGATGAATATCAGTAGCAAACTTTAACCTTTTCCTTCCAAAAGCACAATTTCTTTGAACAATCATGTCAGCACAACACAGTGAAGAAATGGGCTAAAGCAAACTTAAATCACATTCTTGTCCTTATCCTGAAAGAAAACAGTGCTTCGTATTTTAAGACACAGGATTGTATTTTTATTTCCAGGCTCGTAGCTCTTTCGGAATAATTATATGAGAACACAAAGATTTTGCTTGATGTTTTGTATTAGAAAAATCTGGCTTTAGCATTTACTGCTTACATTTTAGTTCTCTGCAATAATTGAAGAAAGAACATGCCCATCCTGAACATTCACTTGGGTGGAGAGATAATGACAAAAAGCAGCCTGCTGGAAAAGCACAGCATACCACATGCTGAATTAGAGTCTTGAATGCAAGGAGGACTTGGAAGATGTCACAAGCTTTGGATCGGGAAGGGCTGGAAGTGTAGCGAAGGGGGGAAAGGCACAGACAACTGGGGACAGCAGGCTGACTGTACTGCAGTGCTGGCAACCCGTCCAAGCTGGTCAATTAGTGGTACTTCTAGCTCAAGATGCTGTACTGCAACTGAGGCAGAAGACATAGGACAAGCGGGAATCTGGATAGCTGTGGCTTGCCCAGAACTTGGAACAGAGCAGCTGCTGGATGCATGCAGCCAGCCAAGCCCCGCATTGTGGTTTTGTTGCTGATGGCTGCCTCCTGCAAGAGGGATAAAACTGGGGACAGAGGGAGGAGGGAGGAGGAGGGGGCGAGACTTTCAAATGACATTTAGAAAACAGCCAAGCTAGAATGCAGGAGCGAGTTCAGCGTGCTCTCACCTGCTTCGTGGAAAGGGGTTCATGAGCGAAAGGAGTTTGTGGTTTCGTTCCGCTCTCCAGGGAACGTGCTGTCCCAGTGCCAAACCAGCACGCATGTACAGCTGGCAGTTTGTCTGCAGAAGAAGCTTCATACTGGAAGCTGTGGAAAAGTATCCGTTTTTTCTTGGTAAATATTTGCATGCAAAACCAGATATTCCCATAGGTTTTTGTGAGGCTCTGCAAACTTGTCAAAGGGAAGGATTTTTGGATTTGTGCTGGGG
Source organism: Mohoua ochrocephala (assembly GCA_013398855.1). Lineage (NCBI taxonomy): Eukaryota > Metazoa > Chordata > Aves > Passeriformes > Acanthizidae > Mohoua > Mohoua ochrocephala. The sequence continues at coordinate 202,149 of VZTA01020601.1, forward strand.
GAGTGTGCATGCACAGACACTCGGTTCCAGTGAGGACATGGTCCTGGGGGATGAGCTCACTGAAATGGTGTCTTGAAGGACACCGAATACCTTTCAGACGGCAAGCCTCATGTTTTGCAAAATTCACATTTTGGCAACAGAACAAAAATATTGCCAATTCACACTGTCCCTTTACACCGTGAATTCAGATAGGATTTGATGTGTTTCCCTCTTCTCTTGGGTCAGAGATGCGAGTCTCCTCAGGCACCTTCCCTCATAGGCTGTCCTGTAACAGCATCACTCCACTGCCTTCATCCTGAAACCTCCTGAAGACCTTGTGAAAAACCTCCTGAAACCTCCTGCTGCCGTATCACAGTTAATACGGTGAGAATAGGACCACAAGGTCAAATAAATGCAAGAGAAGGAAGAGGACTTGGGGTGCTGGGCTGGTAGAGGGGGCAGAGCAGACAAATCACTGGTAAGGGTGTGAACAGAAGACATATGGCTGGTTATCTTCACGGTCAGCCAGGACTGGGCTCTGCAGGGCTTGGCTTGCCTAGGCAGCCCATGCTGGAGAGTGGGTTGGGTTTTCCACCGCTGCTTGCAATGGCAAAAGGAAGGGGAGGTCCTTCCCAGTGCCAAAGCCTCTCCTCTGGGGAACCAAAGCACTGCTCTCCAGGGATATGGACCACTGTGCTTGGCTCAGCTGCTCTGCCTGTTTTCAGCACCCCGCACTGATTTCCAGCCAGACAGGCTTTTATCCTTGAGATACGAGCAGCGACTTGCCTTTTATTCAGAAAGAAGCATCCATTTTCGAGCATTATCGCAGCACAGATAATAAATATTACAAGCAGCAGAGCTGTGAGGGGATGCCAGAGCCCTGCTGCTGACTGATGTCCGACCTCTGCAAAGCCCACGTCACCGTGTCACATCACAGTGCTTGGCTGCGCAAAGGGGACCATCCTGCCCGGAGGCACACAGCATTGCAGGAGGGGCAGGACCCCTGCTGCCACATGTGCTCCTCCTCTCAGGGGACCAAGGGGCTCCTCACGTGGCAAAAGGCACTCCCTGTAAAGTCTGCCGGGGATATTTGAGGGATCCTGCCATGAAAGTTGTTGTAGACACACACACAACAATCCGTGCATGTTGTAGGGGAGAGAGTGTGGTCTCACAGGCCCCCACTGTGGCACAAAGTGGGGCCCCCAAAGCTCCTCGTGGCCCCAAGGTTCCTGATAGCCTGTATTGACCTTTCTAGGGAGGGAATTGATGGCACTGGGCCTTCCTGCCTTACTTCACCTCACCTCACATCGGTGCTGAGGAAGAGGAGGAGCTCCCAGATGATTCCAGCACACAGCAGTGGGCTCTTGTACTTAGGGAGTATTTGTAACTTGATTTAAAATTAGCCCTTAGTAATGTGAAGACGGTGATGAGAGCAGCATGAGACAGAGAACAGACTATTCCAGGAGTATTTGTCCAAATTCAGTGGGTTGAAGTGAGTTTTCCAGGGCTGCTTTCAGTATATAACTGGAAGCTCAACTTGTGAGCTGAAATCCCAAGAGTTTTTATTCATGGAGAGCTATCTGCCTGAACACCTGATTACGCACAGGTATGAGGCTTTCGGGTTGTAAAATTAGACGGAAAATGTCCACTCTGGGAAAGAAAGCACAAGTTTCTTGTGAAACTACTCTGGGAGGAACCAAAATCAGGGGTTCACAGCTTGATTCACACAAGGGAACTATATTTTAAAACATCTGTGAATAAATCCATGCAAACAGAGGTGAGTTTTCTCAGCAAACTGCCCCGGCACCCATATCCACAGTGCAGTTTGTCAGCTGGGGGGGTGACAGGTCACAGTGCCACCCAACTGCTCCCCTACAGCCACCATAGCGTACCCCAAGTACAGCCTCCCTTGCCCTGGGTTTGCTGCATAATCCATGGAGAGAAAAGAACTCATCCTAACAGCTGAGGTGAATGTCACCAAAAAACACCTGTCTCTCTTCTTTGGTTACTTGACTCTGCCCCGTACAGTGTTTTATTGGGAGCATGTCATTAGTGATCCAGGTATAGATACAGAACCTGTGTTTTTACAGGTGTGAATGATTTGCCAGGTCCTCACGTATTCTGATTCAAATCATCATGTCATTTTTGACAGTGCAAGCCTTTAAGGAAACAAAAGTGTTTTTACAGTGCCAGTGTGAGTTTACTAGATGTGCGTTACCCGTTCAGCATCCAGAGGGGCTTTAATTGGGCAAAACCGCCTGAAATTTAATTCTCTTAAATCACAGGATGGGAAACTTGGAGTCTGTCAGACACCTTTGGACACTGAACCTGAATCCAAGTGTCACCCCAAGCAGTCACGGAATATGGGGACATTTCGACTTGTATCTGGTTACAGATCTGAAATCTGGATTTAGGTCCAGTAACTAGCAGCAGTAGACAGCAGACTGACAAACCTTACCCATGCCACTCTGAGGTGGAAATGGCCTGTCTGAACCTGGTCCAGTTCAGGGAGCGGGACTGAAGAGCACCTTGTGGCAACCTGAGGCTGGGGCAGCTGGCAAGGTCCTGAGGGAGGCTGGAGGGGTTTGGCAGCCAGCAGCAGAGCACGAGGGGCTGTTAAGACAGGCTGCCCTCTTTCTGCCCCTCGGGAGCCAAGCAACACCCTGCCTGGCAATTCCCTTCACATCAAAGGAGCCTTCAGAGGCCCTGCTGATGGTCATGAGGGGCTGCAATAGCAGCGTAAAGCTGCTTGAGCTGGGTTAGTGGTGTACTCACATATGGTCTTGGATTGTACCTTTCCACAAACCAGCTGTACCTCTCAAATAAATACATACTGGGCAAAGCTCAGAAAAGCATCTTTCTAGAGATTATTTCCATCTGCACATCACAAAGGATATATTGATTTAGCTACACTCCTGAGATCAGAGTGGAAACACTCTATAGTCGGGAAGCAGACACATATGCTGCTTATCAAAGCTATACATACGGTACAGAAAGATGCCAGTGTGGAGAGCAACCAGCTATATTTGCACCAGCACACAACCTGTCCTGTGATTCTCTAAAACAAAGGAAAAGGAAGTGCTGAATGCTGCTGTTCCTGAGCCACGCAAATGGCGTGTGAGAGCACGCTGATCCCGGCTGAACTCGTGGACATGAGGAATCTAAGTAGTTGACAATTGCTGTAGCTGTCAAGGATTGCTCCCAAAGGCTGTTTATTTATTTATTTATTTATTTGTTTGTGTTTCTTGGAGCTGCAGAGAAATGTGGTAATTGACACAATGGGAAAGAATATCCCGGGTGAGCTCCAAGTGGAACCCATCACCAGAGCAAGGCTGTATTCTCTCTGCAAAGCTCTTTCACCCGTCCACAAGGAAGACAAGTTACATATTCCTCAAAATTCATGGCATCTGTGTTTGTAGGTGGTGACATAAGTCCAAAGATTACAAAGCAAGGAAGTCAGTTACCTAGATCATGCAGTGTCACTGTGTGCTGGCAATGTACATACCTCAAACCTGTGCAGGACAGTGTCAGCAAAACGGTCATCTGTGGTCTCCTGCAGCACTAATCCTTCCTGGTGTCTCTGGGATAATGGAGAACAGGCAAAGTTACTACAGGAAAATCATAGAATGATTTGAGTTGGAAGAGACCTTTGAGATCATCGAGACCAACTGTAAACCCAGCACGGCCAGGTCCACCACTAAACCACGTCCCTAAATGAGTTTACTAGATGTGTGTTGCAGTGCTGCATTACATGTCTTTTAAATATCTCCAAGGTCGCTGACCCAACCACTTCCCTGGCCAGCCTGCTCCTACGTTTGACAACTCTTTCCGTGAAGAATTTTTTCCTAATGTCCAATCTGAACCTCTCCTGGCTCAACTTGAGGCCATTTCCTCCTGTCCTGGCCCTTGTTACTTGGGAAAAGAGACTGACTCCCACCTTTCTACAATCCCCTTTCAGTTAATTGCATATAAAAAAATAAGCCTATATAGGATGATCCTTGCACTTATTTCAGGTATTTTCTGGCTTTTTGTAGTTTTGCAGTTTACCATAAATCAAGCCACAGTCAGCAGAAATGTCTCTGGATGTGGGAGTAAAGGATTATTAAGTTCCTCTTTTTTCTTACCGCCAACCAGTTTTGTACTTCTCTATAGCTCAAGCTCCCCCACCCTCAGCACTGAGTCAGCAGCACACATCCCATCAGCAATCCTCAGTCACTTCCATGCAAAATCCCTAGGCTGAGTTTAAATGTCTGCTAAATAGTTTAAACCAAATTGTCTTTGCTGCAGAGCTCATGCACTGAACATCAACCGATGTGCTACTGATGCTGCATGTGTATCCACAGAAGATTTCTTTCCTTAGACAAAATGATCAGAGAGATGAAAACCCTCCCTTATGAGGACAGGCTGAAAGAATTGGGATTGTTCAGCCTGGAAAAGAGAACATTCCAGGGTGACCTTATTGCAGTCTTTCAGCATGTACAGGGAGTCAAAAAGAAAGATGTAAGCAGAGTTTTTAGAAGGGCCGGTAGTGCTAGAACAAGAGGTAGGTAATGGTTTTGAACTAAAGGAAGTTAGATTCAGGCTACAGATAAAGAAGAACTTATTGAAAATGAGGGTGGCAAAATACTGGCAAAGGTTGCACAGAGAGGTGGTGGATGCCCCATCCCTGGAAGGTCAACTGAGTGGGACTCTGGGCAACCTGGTCTAGCTGCTCATTGCAGAGGGGTTGGACTACATGACCTTTAAAGGGCCCTTCCAACCCTAACTTTTTTATGATTCTGTAACAAAGAAACCTGATATTGGTGTTATTTGGACACTCTTAGGAAGATGGAGGCCAAGAATCACTTGTTCTGACAAAAAAATTGCTGAGGTGTCCTGAGCACCAAGATAGAACTATCATCAAGCTCATGTCATCCTTTCATGTCTCCTCTACCAGTCTAAAGCCCTGTGTACGTAAGAGAAGCATAAAAAAGAAATCTTTGATGGCTTCAAAAGATGGTACCCTTGAAGCAAACGATTGATTGCCTGACAATGTTCAGGTGAAGAAAGAAACAGTCGGTCTAAAACACACGGCCGTCTTCTACAGTCAGACCGAGACCACTTGCGAGTCCAGGGTGGCTGGAATGAGGCACAGCCTAGTGCCTGCTCACCAGGAAGAGATGACTCTGGATGCTTGACCTCAAGGCTTCCATCCGACCCAGGTACAGATGGAGCCAACCTGGGAGAAAGGGGTCAGTGAATCCCAAACCCACCAATGTTTCCTCAGCACGGGGTTTGCTTGCTCTGTAGCTTTGCGATTCAGCGAAAGAGACCCCCTCCTGAGCGAGAGATGCAGAATCAGGCACAAAAAATGGCATAGCTGCTTCTCCCTGGAAAATTCCACCCAACATCTGCGCAGCAGCTGGATTTCCCAAGTCTATTATCTCATTTCACTGATCTGAATGAATTTGCTCTCAGAACAGTTGCAGATCTGTATATATCACTCATGGCTTGATTCACCATGTTTTACCTGAATGAAATATTAATTAGCCACACTGTCTTTTCTCCTCCCACCACTAAATGCTAATTAATTGTAATTCATGATGGGAAAAAAAGTGGCACATGAATAGTTACTTTGGCCCAAAACATTAATCAGCTCTAAAAATCCAAACCAACCCTAGTCAGTTTCAGAGTTTGAAACACTGCTGGGGAATAAGTTCAACTTCAGTCTCATTCTTTTCATTACTGGAGTCTTATATACATTTTTTTCTACAGATTCAGCCAGAGAGATGCATCACTAATATACTGGCCAAGCATGGGGTCTCTAACTCATCTTGGACAGTTTCTTAATTCAAGAAAGGTCCCATGGGAGAAAGTATGGCTGCGGTGTTTGGCATGAACTAAAGACACCACACAGGCTCAGGAACCTTAAGTTTGCAGATTTTGATCCAGAGGCACTTAAAACAGCTTTACCACCACTGCAACTCAAAGGCCATAAATACTTTTGCCACAAAACCCTTAAGCTTCCCACTGACATGGACATATGTGCTGACAAGTTCTCAGCAAAAAAGATGTTTTATGGGAAGGCTCAGAAGTATGAAGAACACACTCAAGACATATATTTCCAAGGACTTCAACTTTGTATGTTAAATTTATGGGTCTACCTCCTTAGGGTGTACCTTTCATACAGGCTTAATGGTCACAACTAGTTTTAGACTGAATTGTCACATAGGTTTTATTTTATTTTATTTTATTTTATTTTGGGTTTTTTTATTTTATTTTTTTAAACTGACTGCTGTTTACAACACGCTCTGCAAACAAACTGGGCCGCTCAGCTCTGCATTTTCTAACGGCGGCAGCCTTTCTTCTTTCTCCCTATAACAAAAATGCTTTGAAGTCCTATGCTGTTAGTTACAAGTATCCTGATATTTCCCCAGCAAGGATGTAATAGGAGCCAAAACAAGCCTCCAGGTGCCAATATTGCACCTGACAAATTAGGCACACGACTGGAAAAGGATGGGCCCATCCTTCTGCTTAATGGTCATTTCCTCTCATTTCCACGTTAACAGGAAGTAGTTGGAATGGAAAAAAGACTTTCCTTAAAGACCCGAACTATCAAAAGCCTGGAGCTGTTTCTCCTTGCAAACAAAAAACTTGGAAGCCGGCTACGTCCTATGATTTGGAGCTCATTTACAGTGACTTATTTAACCCTTATTGATGGCACGATGAACAGGATGTTATGATTTATTTAACACTTAAAGCGGGTGTGAGAACAAGGTGGATGGTGCCCTTAGATGTAGTCTTTTCATAATTTATTGCTCCAAGTGCTTAATTTTTCCTCAGGGAAGCCTTTGATAGCCGGCTGCCGCAGTGTGGTTAAGTGTGTGCATTAAGCCGTAAAGCAAAAATATTAATAATACTCAAAATAATAACTGTAACCAAAGTTACTGTTTTGCATAACAAGAACTTGCACGCGTTGCTCAGCTGAAACTCTGAAGTGATATCCCCACACCAACCGAATTGACTTGAGGATATTTAATGGAGCAGCACAAAGAGTGTTGAATTTACCTTCTGAGGACTTGAGCTGCACAAACACAAAGCAAACTCGCTCTTGCAAAACGCCACACGGCTCCGGGAAGGCCACTGGAGAACCGTAACAAAGTCAGATTAAAAAAAAAAAAATTACGAGCATCTCCTAAGCTGGTACCACAGGGGACTCTGACCAAGAACAGAGTCACAAAAAATGTTATGTTTGACTGGCTTTAAAGTTGAACTGCTGCTTAATAATGTTGTAGCTTCCCTCAGAGGGTTTATCTTAAAGCACCTTCTTTTGAACGGTCCGTAATCTTTATCTGGAATACAGAACCATCCTTTAGAAACCATTTTCGTGTCAAAGTTACTCAGTGAAATAACGTATAGATCTCCTGCTCTCTGGAGATCGGGGCTCAGCTCTGCTTCATGTCATTACATTGAAGGCCCTTGGTGACTTTGGCAAGCGTGATCTGTAGGAACGCTTGCACCTGTGGATAAAGGACTTCAACTTTGAATGTTAAATACCTATTTCAGGGTTTTTTTTTTCCTCTTGAGCATGCATGTGTGTGAGTAAGTTGTATTTTGATATAGACAGGCAGGTAATTCATTTCACTTTTAGGAGATGAAGTAACGATTTTAGCAAATTACATTTGTCTCTTTAATCTTGTATTTCCATGCACACTGAGTTAAATGTTGTAAAACTATCAATTCTGTCAAAACCTAACAGAAAGAAAACAAGAAACCCTGCAATCTTAATGTCCAAACTGACTGGTGATTAACAGGAATTAAATGTGCAGGAATTCCAAATCTTTTCTGATCGGAGATGTCTAGATGACTTTTGTTTTTCCATAATTGTATGAGGTTCCTACATAGTATTTAAGAATCAATTATATTGCAATTGATGTAATTAACTCTAATAATCCAGTAAAAGTCAGTAGGAGGGCTATTCAAGTCAATAGAAAAGAGAGACTATATTATGAAGGTGTTATTAACCTATACAGATTTTTACTAGACATTTCCTTTTCTTACATAATAAATATACAGTGATGAGGAAGGCTGTCATTATAATTTAATGGGAACAATGGTTCATCACTTCCTTTCCTGTACAAGCCTTAACTAATTCTACATACAGTGTATAAGTAAAATGAAGTTAAATGAATCTCGTAAATTAGCTATTAATCATCCATCAATCATCTGTTGCTCCATGATTAAAATCTGTGTTGCATTCAGAGCCGGGAAAGGTATTTGGGGAGTGGCAGGAGCTGCATGTACATCTTCCAATTAATTTATTCATGCACTTCCATTTTGCATTGCCAAGGGTACTTACTGAAACCAGTCCTGAAGTCAGAGAAAGTCTCCTGAGGAAAGTTCCAGCCCTTCCCAGAATAAAGTAAAACTCTCATTTCCATATTTATGGGCATCGCTCTGGCTTTAAGCATTGTCGCATATGAGAACCTCATCCACGTTTCTCAGTTCAGTCAGACAACTCTTTTTGGGGAAAGAAAGCGACACTCTGAAGTCAGGGAAAGTGAGGCAGCGGTCTGCTATACGCCTCGCAAAGTGATGAAGAGAATTCCTCTGTCCAAGATCTTAATCTCCTCTCTTATGCTCCGAGTCTTTTGCACTGCTCAATGAGGCAAAAACGAGTTCTGCCTGAATTTTAGGCTTTTTAGAAATTTCTGTCTTCACCTTCATCAGGCTGAGCATAAGCCTTATTACACATGGAAGACTGCATTGATCTCATTAGCAGAACTGCTTGTCTTGGCAGTAGACAAAGATCAGTTGTCTGTGCTACTGTTATTCAATATATTAGTTGCCTTCTGAGAGACTGGCTACAGGTGATCCTCTTATCTTGCATCTTGGCAGCCTCAGTCTGGGCAGCTCTTCATGGCATCGTGCATCTCTCTCACAAAAACTACACTGGACCATTGCAGGCAGCTCCACAGCTCACCCAAGTACACGGGGACTTGGTGAGACGCAGTGACAACTTTCCTGCATAGAGCTGAGGTGATCGAAAGAGGCCCGGGAGAAGGCAAGGGCAGTGTTTCATTTATTCTGGAGTAATTTAAAATCAGAATAAATATTGAATTACCTGGATCCTTCCGTGCAGTGTCACTGAATGTATGCAAAGAATGAGACGGAGACTGAGGAGTGGAGTTTTGTTTGTCTGCTGTCAAAATACTTTTTCAAAGATCTTGGGAAGAGGGTATAATTTTTGAAAGCTCTTCTTATACAGACCCCCCTCCATCTTTGTTCACATGTTATCACCGCTTTGGGTAAGACATAGTACGTGTACTCAACTAAAGAAAGAGGGAGCTGTGATGTTGCAATAAATACAACACAGAGGAGTCCAGTAATGCTTTGTAACTACAGTGCTGATTTTTTTTTTAAATCACAGCAGTAGGGCAAGTGCTCTACAGATATCAATAGTTGCACCAGAGCTGACCTATGTTGCACAGAATGAATGAGCTTTGACTATAGGAACACAGATAGGCAACCCTGCTGACTCCTGCTGAATAAACCTATTGTAAAGCTGGCAAACAGCATCCTTCCAGGGCTCTTGGACTTGTGGCTTCATCTAGTCTGGGACTCCTCAGTGTTTTATTCTTTATAACAGCATCATACTTTCCCATACTGCTACACACAGAAGACATTTCTGATGTTCACATTGCAAGCTTCACTTGCGGTGTACTTGATTTGGTGGTGTTTGACAAAGCCTTTGCTTTAATTCAGGAGCCAGTTCTGTGATAACAAGGACATAGATGGAAAACCAGTGCTCCATGAGGCATTAAACCTCTTTTTTTCTTGTTGTGGGCCAAAGCAAAATGCCGACGGGTGTCACACAGCCCCACATACCAATAATTAGTTCACCACAGCAGGTGTATTTGACCACAAAAAGCTATTCTTTGAAAATGAGATCTTTTCTTTTGGGAGGATTGTAATGCCTAACTTCCAGGCATGGGAAGCACAGTTGCGACGAGGTTCAAGCAGAATGACACGTCCTCTGCTGCAGACACCACCCAGGGGCTGCGCTGGGCTGCCCTACACCGTGCCAGCGCTACCCGAGAAGCACAGGGCTGGTTTTCGGGTGTCTTTGGAACTGCAGTGCCACGCAAACGAGCTGTGCCAAAAATGATAGACTGAGAACTGTTAAAGTACAGCAATTCAGCAGTCAAAACTTCCTTTATTTAAATCCCCAAACACCACTTGGTTATGTAATAATCTCAGTTCTTTCATGCTCCACGAGCTCGCCTTAAATTGTCTGGAGCAGCTCCTCAGCCGCAGATAGTCCCAGCTCGCAGAAGGCAGTGGCACTGGGACGGTTCCCACCAGCTGCCGCTCTGCCTCGACTGCAATTGCATTTCACACACAAAAGATGACAATAATCTATCAAAAAAACCACAAAACAAAAAAACCCCACCCTCCCCCTCCGCTTGAATTGTCATCTGCAAGAAAAGATTCCAGTGTTTCGGCTTCCATGGAAAATCAATACCGTCTTATCTTTATTTTATTACTTAAAAAAGAAAAAAAATACTTGCGATGACAGTATTAGGTAGCACTGTGAAAAACAACTAAATATAGCAGTGGATCATAGTGGGTGTGAATGGAAAACAAAGGAGTCAGGAGCCGAGCTCCTGCTGCTGTTACGTCACTATAACACCCATAATTATGTTATTATGTACACTGCCCACTTCAACTATATCTGGACACCACTTACCATGATAAAAATCTGATTAATAACATGACATATAATCTTGGTTTCTTTGATGAGCATTAACTTCTGTCTTCTATATTCTTTTTCAAACAGACAGGATATTTGTTTTGCCTCCCTTCTGCAGGGAATTTGGAAAAGTGAGCATAAAGGAAAGATTTAAAAAGGTGATTTAAAATCTCATTGCTGGACTCATTTTTATCTTGGTGTAAAACCATTTCTGAGGTGCTGCTGTGCATAAATTCCCATAAATCCTCCTCACAAACACCTAACTTTTATAAATACTATTAGCTCCACAGAGAAATTTAGGGATTAGGGGCATGGATTTAGGGCATGCCTAGCTATAGGACTGCTACACCTTTTTATCCTGAGCACCACAGCTTTCAAACTTAAAATGCCCTGTATGAGGGGTAGGTGGTGGGTGGCTCAGGCATGGTGGCTCAGTGCCACATGGATCCCAGGGGCTTTGTGCTGGAAGAGGATGTCCGGTGTGTCCTCAAGGATGTCCAGTGGGGTGGCCATCACTGCTTCCCAGCACTGGGCAGGATCCCTCAGGTGTTTCTCACACCCTCTTTCATTGCCCGTGCCCCAGAAAGCAGTACTGCAAATTCCTACAACAGGGCCAATGTTTGGACAAAGTGAAGTGTTTTAAAGGCCTTGGGAATTATTTTTTCTTAGTATCTAGAAAGTGAGAAGGGGAGAAAAACAAAACCGGCAGGGAAAAAAACCCCAAAAACAGTGCCCTTCAAGATGAAAGAATTTTTTTTCCTTTAGCTAAATGAATATTGAAAAAACATATATCTTATTATGTTTTCGGCCCCTGAGGTTATCCTATCTGGTTTGTTTCACAATTCAGCAGGAAAAACCCTCAAGATATTTCTAAGATAACTGTTAAACGTCTGACTTTCATCTACAATAGAGGAAATCTGTATTGCCAACAGCTTGTTCTCAGAATTCCACCTTAAAACAGTTTTAGTACCACCAGACCAGAAGGGTTTGATGCCAAAGAGCTGTTCTGTCCTATTGAAAGCAGAGAATGGCTTCCTCTGCAATATGTACAAAGAGCAAGGAAATTTACTCAATTAATGTGAAACACAAAATGGCATCTGCCATCTGGAGATGCACACAAAAGCCACGGGCAGTCAAACACTTCTTAAGACTTTGGCATGTAAAATTAACATATTTTAAGACTTAAAGGGACATGTGAACTCTTAGCTTGCAAGGATTTCATGTTTCTCACGGCAAAATAAAATACACAATAGAATACTTCCAATGCAATGTCCCAGAAATATCAATGCTAACCACCTACAGAAATTTGCCTGTGACATCAAGGCTACCATTTTTATACTGTTGGGTGGGAATCGAGTGGCTGTTTATTTAAATATGCATTTTTAAACAATGGACAGAAATATGCTTTCACTAAACTTTAGAACTACACTAAAGTATGGTCTTTTGCTGAGACCTGTGTAAAAGCCTTGTTTCTCCTTGTGTGTGACACTGTGCATACACTGGTTTTATTTTTCATTGCAAAAACAGAGTGATGCTGACTAGTCAAGTTTAGCGCGGATTCAAAGTGTATAAAAAGGGCTCCCTTTTCTCTGAGCATTTTTAAGTATTCTCTTCTTGAATAAAATGAAGAAAGTTCAGCTCCAGTGTCTGTTCCCTTTTGTGTATTAAAAAACCCATACTGGTTTAAAAAAAACATGACATATGGCATCTAAGTGGTCACCGCCATAAATTATTCAACTTCTGCTCACTCCACAAACGTAAATCTAACAAAATGCAAAACCTGAGGTCTCTCTGGCAAACTCATGGTCACATGTCCTTGGCGGTGTCCTCAGCACATGTTTGGCCACACAGATCTGGTCACTGTGTGCCCAAAATTTTCACCCCGACACCCACTGTGATATACAAATTCACCTGCTTTTCACTCTACCTGCATCCTCCATTCGGACACTCCTTAGGATCACCTGAGCTGAGCCTCCTGATGTTTTAGGGTACAGCCCTTTCCCCCTGCCTGTTAGGCACACACAGCGCTGGTTTCACAAGCCCCATTTCGTGCATTTTGCTGGAGAAAGAGTGACAAAAGCAGAGGAGAGGGGAGAAATCAAATCCATTGCTGTTTAAGACTGTGTTCAGCAGCAGTCTCCCATGCAGTGCTGCTCAGGATGATCAGGATGCCTGAACAAGTCTGCCACATGTGTCTTGCAAAAGCAACCTTAATTTAGGCACCTCCAACTTCTCAGGCTTTCCCCTAACTTTCTTTCAGTGAATCCTTTTTTTTTTTTTTTTTTAAGGCACCAAGGTGAACATTTCAGAACACACCAGAAATCTGGTTCACAGCCAAGGACACCAAACATGCAAGTACTTACTCGTGTGAGTTGTGATAATGTAGCCAGTGCAAGTACAGTGGGATGATACACAGAGCAGGTATTCATATGTGTCAGGAAAGGGCGACAATAAGCTTAGCAGACCTGCAGTATTAATGAAGAAGTGTCAGGTGAAAAAATTCTTAAACAGTGACCCTGTTACTTACTTAGCAAATTTCCTGGTTTTTTTATATTGTCAGTGATTTGTTGTCTAAGGATTAGTTTTACTGACTAATTTCTCGGTCAAAACACTCTTAGAAGTCACCCAGCAAAAAAACATAAGAGAAAGCACTAGATAAAAAAGTCATCATTCCAGTGTCAACATTCACATGGCCCATACATTTTGTGCTGTGTTCTCATAGCAAAAAAAAAAAGAGAAAAGTAGATCAAACCGTACACTCAGCCAGAAAAAGAGGGCTGAGAATGCACTAAAGCAACATTTAAATTTTATTTACCAGTTTGTTGATTTGTCCTTGCATTTTTGAGTGTGTGTGTGTGAGAGAGAGGAGAAACAGAGACAGAGAGAGAGGGAAGAAAATGACTCATGCCTGACAATGTTACCATGTAAATGGTCATAGTTGTGGGCTTCCCTGGGGGAATTTGTAATACCACAGCAAAAATCCAGCTAGCCTGCAATTACAGTGCCGGCAGCGAGTCCTCCAGCACGAGCCATAATGTCTGGCTACAGCTGGTGGGAGCACTCTGGCTGCGTTCCCCCTCCAGGAGCATCCTGGGCTCTGGGGACCAGGTGGCTGGTGTGGGGCAAAGCTGCCGGGACAGCCCCACACCTCCAGGCAGGCAGAGATCTCCCAAAAGCTCCTTCTCACAGAGGGATGGGAAAAAGAGTGCGCTTTAATGCACAGCTCCCCTCTTAGCACATGCGGGTACATTTGGAGTAAGATCCCCAGCCGTTCCCTGCTGTGGCAGAATCCCGTCCTGCAAAAGAAACCCTCAGTGCCACTGATGTGAAGGACTCTGTGTTAAAAATAAAAACACAGTCCTCAGCAAAAATGAGCAGGGTTCCAGGGAGAGGAGCATGAACCCATGCCAGTGACAGGCTGGAAGTGCAACATGACGGAGATGCTGCTGTAACCGGACAGTTGAGGGATGAGCTGGGGTTTCCAGGCATGTCACGGGGATGACATCCCGCGGCTCCGGGGGCCGGGGCCACTGAACCTGCTGCTGGCCAATCCTTGGAGTGTCACTTACATGAGCTCCAAAGTAATCTTCTGGCCCACCCTTCAGGAAAAAGATAAGATGTCATGATCAGCTAATAGGAAGTGACAAGAAGAGATAAAATGGATGGGGAGGGAGGGAAGGTTTCAGATTGAAAAGGCATTATTCTTTCCTCTAATGCCAACCCTGCTAACAATAGGGCTGAGTTAATTAACGGGCTATTTGAGCACTTTCATCCATTTTTGCATATAGCATTAATTTTTCTACAGATACATATAACACAATTAACCTATAGCTTTTCAAACAATCAGACATGGCAATCCTTTCAAACTGGTGGGGAAAACATTGCACTTTTACAGAAAAAAAGGATTTAATTAGGGAAAAAGATTGAGAAGAGTCTTTGTTCCTCTACTCTTCCAGCCATTGCCTTCCATCTGGCATGGGAACCTATTACCAAGACATCTGAGCATCTTCCATAAAAAAAACAACAAGCAAACACACAAAACCCCCAAGTTTCTGGCTTTCCTCCCTCTTTAGACTAGAAAATCCTATCTGTCAAGCTTAGTTCACTTGCAATTAAGAAATCTGCTTCACTCCCTAACGAAATGTTAGCGCGTCACTTGACAAAGTCCCATTGAGCGCGGAGAGAGAGGTTTAGGCTGGAAAACGCTTGTAAAGTTTCTCCCCAAGTGCTGCTCCAACGGCACCTCTAACTGGGGGGGCCGAGCCCTACCCCCTGCAACCACCCCGCTGCACACGCACAAAGCCTCTGGTACTCAGTCAACTCTGCAAACTTCAACAAAAACCTAATCAGAAGTGCCAGGCTTTTAAGATCATAGCCCCGCCGTGATGTTAATCAGTTCGGTGGGGGAAGAAGCGTCTCTGGTGGGTACAAAGCCGAGGACAAGGGGTTGCGATCTCGGTGCGGCTGCCGTACGAATGACAAATAACAGCGGCGAGCTGCCGCCTTCGCCCGAGAGCCGAGCGCGCACGATGGGCACAGAAAGGCTCCCTTTATGCTGCAAAGAATTCGCAGCTTAACCAAGCCACAATATGTTTTGAAGCTTTTGCCAAAAAGTACAAAAACCTGTAGTCAGTGTAGCTAGGCATTTGATAACAAGCATGGTTTCTTCTGCTCGACATATTTTCCTGATGTGTTTGTTTGTAAAGGTAGAGATAAGTATAGTAACACAATCTGTTCCTTAATGTCATAGGCAAAGAAAAATCACTAGTCACTAGCTACAGCAGTTTACAATCTCCGTGAGACAGCTGCAAGTATATGTTGATTTTTTAATTCTAAATATCTCAAATGGAGCCTGATCCCGAAAACTCTTCTTCCTTCCAGTGATGCTTGTCTGCAATAATAATACTAATGAAAAGCTACTGCTGATGTAAGGAAAGAAAAGAAGGTGAGGCTCAGATTCCCTATCCAATGCTAGTAATGGTTATTTTCACTAAAGAGATAAGAAAGCCGACTTGGATGTGCCATATCACAGAAACAAGCCATTCTGCCCCTATCTACAATTTTGACAGTTATCTATGGAAAATGCAGACTTAAAAAACTCTTAAGAATAATTATTAGAATTCATAGCCAAAATAACATACATCAGCCTTGATTAGTTCCATGAAAAAGCAGCCTTAAATTGGTAGTTTAAAAACAGGAAAATTAGCGGTATGATTAAGAATGAATGGCTAATAAAAAGAATTTTGCTAAAACAGATTAAGGTTCAGATCAAGGTCACAAAAGGAATTGATTGAGGAAAACTGTCATTTTTGCTAGGACTCAGTAGCTGTTTTAGCAACGCGGTTTCCTCTGAATCACAGTCTTGTAATGAGAAATTACACTGTTGGGGTTAATAAAGACTTTGCTTGTCACGTTAGTTTCCCCAAAATTTAATTTAAAACGTTGTGCTCAAAGAAAAAGAAAAATTCCTTGTGTGCAAGTAGACAGAAAGCAATATAACTAAGCTAAGTAACCTCTAGTAAAATGCAGGGTGAATTTGTGCCATAGTTCCAGGTCTCATGTTTGTTGTAAATTCTCTCCAGTAAAAAAAAAAAAAAATCTGCAAGTGGCCCAAAGCCCTGTTTGTCTCCCTGTTTCTTCCAAAATAAACAACTTCTGCTCACAGCACCACAGCCCCCCATTAGCAGAGTCTGTGCAGGGAAGTGCTCCCTAATGGGGTCTGAGATTTGCTTTTCTGCCAGCTTCCCCCCTTCTTGGCTGTGGACAACCTCCAGGAGGGTATGTCTCTGCCCCCTTCCTGTCCTGAGCTGAGCAAAGGCCTTGGATCCATAGGCATGGTCTGAAATTCGGTGTTCCCAAGGAAAGAATTTACAGGGAGACTTTAGCCTGGCAAAGCCCATCTTCCTGCACGCAGGCACCAGCGGTCCTGTGCCGCGAACGGGATAGTGCCTAGAAGATATGGGCACAGCTAACCTCAGGAATTTCAGACCAGGACTAACCTTCTGCATGCAATTCCCTTCTGAAAACAACCTTATTCCCTTGTCATCCCACTTGCAAGGAGCTGGGGTGATTGCCGAGGGTGCCAAAGAGCCGATGTGTGAGTGCTACCGCTGCCTCACATTTTCACCTGGCCGTGGTGGTGCGTAAGAGAAAGAGGGAGACACCACAAGCATTCCGAGGGTTCTCCTCCACCTTGTGCTCCCAGTCCCAGGAGACCTCGGTGCTACCAAGCTGCATGGCAGCAGTGCAGCCAGCTGCCCTCCAGGGCGGGCTCCTTTGGAGTGTGCGATTCCCCACACGCGCGTGGATCCAGGCTCTCCCAGCAGGGAGAACCAGCTGGGCAGTAACGAGGATTTTAGCATCGGTGCAACTGTTCAGCAACATCCTCTGCTTCATGGGTGCAATTCTCCAGTGAAACAAATCCTCATGTCTATCCCAGGGGGTTGGGATTTTTACTCTTAGTGGGGTTTTTTCCCTCCTGGGCTGGTACTTTGCACGAGAAGGAGCTGGCATGTCTGGCCCATGATGGGAGGTGTCACAGCCCTCCTGAGCGTGGGGTTGCTGCTCGGTGGCATCAGCTCTTGCTGTTGTTGTCACTATCACCAGGCCTGATCGGGGTCAGCAAGCCATCGTGAGAGCTGTTGTATAACCCCGCAATAAAAAGACAGTCCTTGTCCCAGAACACACTCGGGCTGGTTTTCTGACAAGCTGTAACAGGTTCTGCAGCGGCACCTTTTCTGTTGCTAAATAAAGAACTTCTGTCTTGCAGAGCCTAAACCCATTGCTGAAAGATTGAAAGGAAAATGAACTAATAGGACAAAGGGACTGTGTGCAGGGGTTTTTTTACGTTTGTTTGTTTTGATCTTAGTTGCAAGTAATTCACATGGAGTGAAGTGCATTGACACGCAGAAGAAAATAAGTAGTCAATTTTGGAAAGGACAACTGCTTCAGACCAAACTGAATGAAAAAATCAGAATCATCCAGATAAGATTACTGGGCCAGAAATCACATTTTTATTAGTACATAAAACACATGTCACTTGACAATGAGTATCTGCAGCACGGAGTGAAATAACCCTCCAGCAGCGAAGTCAATATTTAAATCAATATCTCTGGTAAGGAAAATATCTTACTCATTGATACAGATTGGATTTTTTTTCCTTATGAACCTCTCAGGAGGTAAACAGCGTATTTCTGTTGTAAAAGCAACTAAACAGTATTGCCAAACAGGGCTAATCTTTCCTAGAATTCAATAGCATGGTGCTCTGAAATTATTAATGTTGTTATAAATGCCATTTGACCTTTATGTCAGGGATGTATTTCCTTTTCATAAAAAGGCACCTACATTATTTTGGGCCTGCTGTGCAGCATGTAAACACAGTAACTTCAGTGGGAGCTTAGGGCACTGTGGGATGATTTTTTACATTATGTAGGTACCTAATGATTCAGCTACTCAAGGCTAAAATCCATAAAAGATGTTAGTGCCTTTACGTTAATTGCTGCAACAACCTCCATCCACTCCGGCGAGGCTGTGCAGCGTTTCAGAGAGGCTTACAGATTGCTGGGACCGCAAAGAGGCTCAGAGCATCATCACCTGGGCAAAGGCACTCCCAGGCCCTCCTCCCCGGGCCAGTGCTGTGCTTTGCGTCGCAGAGCCATTAGAGATGGTAAAATATTCACTCCTGGAAGCAGAGTGTTGTTCCCTCCCAGTTTCCTGGTTTAATCACCTTTTTTCACAAAGTCAAGCTTACTTGTTTCTTCTCCTTTTGACCCTGTGATTGTTTGGCCCCTTTCTGCCACAGGAAAAAAAAAAAAAAACCAACAACAAAAAACAACAAAGGAGGGGTAGGAATGATCCCAGCCCACAGCCTGGTGGCAACACACTTTTTTAGAGAGAAGAGAGCCGTGACTTTGCACAGCTTTGGAACCAGGCAAGTGCTAAATGACGATTTCCCACCTCTAGGGGAGACACCCTAACCCGTGGGCTTTCCCGTGAAAGACGGGAATGGACACCACCGTGAGGACGCCTCGCAAAGGAAGCAGGGCTGGGCGCGGTTCTGTTGGAGCCCGTAGGTGTGGGGAAAGCCCGTGCTGCCTCCTGAAGGATTCCTAGGTGTCCCTGGGTACCTGCCCACTGCGGGGGGGCTCTGGCAAGCACAGAAACAGCAGCGTGGCACCTGGGGAGCTTGTCTCCTGAGCTGAAGGATCCACAGTGACAGCTTTGGACATGGACACCTAAAGTCAGCCTATGCTCTGCTTTAGGCTCCTAAAACCATTGGCTTGTCCAGGACCTTACAAAACCACCCAGGCACCTGTGTTCTGTTAAAATTAACAGTATAGCACTTGCAAATGTTTTGAAAGGCTGTTAGATGCCTCTCTGCCCCTGAAAAAGTTGTCCTTCAGTGCCTTGCCAGACTGAGTCCTCAGAGGTGCCAGATTGGATGCATTCTTCAGATAAAGGGAATAACTATTAGAAAAGATTCTTTAAAAGGTTCCTAGAAGCTCTTGCTATATAATATAAAAGCCAAATTAATTCAGACCACTAAAAAAATCAAAATTCTTTCCCCCAGGTTATAATCCCTCTACAGAAATATCTTCTGCTTTCTTAAAAACCTCAACCAATCAAAAGAACATAAATCCATAAAATTAAATTACATTTCCAGCTTTGATTATTCAACAGGATAGGGTAGAGTTTTAAACTATCAAATGTGCTTCCTTTTCTCCTGCTTGATGGTTTTAAACTTCTTAAGACTTTTAATGCAAGTACTAGGACAGGGCAGCACAAAGTGTATTTTAAATGTGCTCTTAAAATCTCCACATGGAGGTTGCTGAAAGAGTTCAGATCTTTGAACCACGGTAGGGTGGTGCTGGCTAAGAGCTGTCCCTCTCTGGCAGCTCTTCCGTCCGATATGATTGATGGAAAGAAAGCTGCATTGGTTTTTACAGGATTAGATTTTGTATGAGACAACAGAGTGCATCCCCCAAGGTCTTCACTAAAAAAGAACAACCTGGAAAGCGTCCCAAATTTTGTTTTTAAACTTTCGCCCAGCATCGCTTTGGCCCCCGCTGCAGGTAAGGCATGCTTTGGTCAAAAGAGAAGGAAAGCTATTCAGCGAGGTAAGGAGTGACTGATTTAACCAAACCCATACTGAGCATAAACCCGTATCACGGGAACGAATCAGAGCTGAAGCTAAAATCAGCCTTTCCTGTAATACAGTATGAATCAGAACTCGCATCTGCCAGAGTTTACACTGGAGTTCTCAACAGGCTCGGCGATTACACCTCCTGGAGGTGCAACTGCGTGTGACACCAGGAGAATTCGATGCTGACTGAGAGCAAAGGGTTCTCTGACTCACGAGAGGCAGATTCTCCCTCGGCAGGGTTGATGTGACAAATGATCACTGCTCCCAGAGTCTGCCGTTTGCTGTGAATTAACATGCCGAGGGAATTCCCATCCCGGCAGTGTTGATCCAGTGGCGTGCACAAACATGGGGCTGGAGACCGGCTGATGTGAACTGGGATGGCTCTGCCGGCTCTGAAGGACATCTGACATTCACTCCCAATTTCTGATTGGAGAATTAAGAGGAAGAGTGGGATGATGAATCCTTGGCATTACTGGTTCAGAGAGGGATGGAAGGGAACTGGCAAAATGTCTGCTACCAGACAAACACCAATACTACGTCTATTTCCAGGAATCTGGGAGAGAAGCATATAAACGGAGCTTTGCAATGTTTCTGGAAATGCATTTGTCCTGACAAGTCTTGCTGGACCCAGGTACCCAGGGCCACATGAGGCTGGAAGCGACAGGAGGTTGCAGGCAGGTGGCAGCTGCCTGGATGAGAATTTCCTCATGGGATAAAGCGGGTGGAAGGGTTTTCCCTTTCAACCTTCACACCAACCCAGGGGAAAGAGCAGGTGGGGTAAGACCGAGGCCCTGTGCGAGAGAGAAACACCACAGTGGCTGACACTGGAGGCAGCCTATGTAACTGGGATCCGTCCTTTCCGAGGGACCTGCAGCGTATTCGGAGGGCTCCACCCCATTTCTGCAAATTCAGACCTACAGCCTCATTTACATCAGGGGGCTCCTTAAGAGCTGACAGCCAGGAAACCCCGATGAATCAGTGACAGCTCTCTGATTTAGCACTGTCCTGCAGTGTTGAGCTTGGGAAGGCACAAACAGTTAACCTTAAAAGCAACCTGGCAGGAATGGGGTTTGGGAACCAATTCACTGAATTTACACAGTGGTGTTTAAACTGAGCAGGGCATTAGCTGATACTCAGTGGGCAAACTTAATGGCCAACATCACTCCATCAGCCTTTTCCCATGAAAAACCTGCACCCTAGGTGCTACCAAGTGCTAATTTGTTAAGAAAGCCTTAATTGAGTGACAGTTAATTATTGACAGATTTGAACTACTTTATCTCTCAATCAAAACCTGGCTCTGGACCAGGCAGCAAGCAATTTACAGCCACAAAGGTAAATCTGGCCACGTGCAAGCTTATGCTGAAGCCGTATGGTTCTCCTTCCCCCACCCTAAATTTCGTCTGAAATTTCTCTCTGAAGGAGCCGATGATCCCCTGGTGATCACCAGCCCACGTCAAGGTGGTTACCCTGCTTAACCCCACTTGGCACAGAGTGGGAATTACCAAAGGGACATCCATCTGGAGCTGCCTGAGATAAGAGGTGTCCAGTGTTAATAAACAGGCTTCCTCTACACCTCAGCAGGGCCTTCCTTTTCTAAACAGCCTTCCTTTAATGTTGTAAAATGTTTTTTTCCATTTACTCAACGATTATGCCTTTGCCGTGGGGGAGGGCCAAGGGAAAGAGTAAAGGGTGGGAGAAGAGAAGAGAAGAGAAGAGAAGAGAAGAGAAGAGAAGAGAAGAGAAGAGAAGAGAAGAGAAGAGAAATGAGAAAGAAAGAAAGAAAGAAAGAAAAAATATTAAGACAGAAAAAAAAAGAGAAAATATACAAAAGAAAGAATGAAAGAGTGAAAGAAGGAGGGAGATGGAAGGAAAATTAATATATTACAGAAGTAGTAGTAGTAGTAACCACAGCAGTATCACAGTCATTCACTGCAATATGTCTAAACATTCATAAATGTTTCATGCATCCTAAAATGCCATGTACAAGGGATATGGCATCCCACTGAGGTTAATGAATGAATGAGTTGCCCTTGAAGGTTAATTTGCACAAACAAAAGGTCAAGGGACATCTTCAAAACAAAATATTGATTAAAGCAAGTTAAATGTTTTGACTTGAAGGAGACATGAAGGATTAAAAAGCAAAATAAAGCAGTATGGATAAGAAAGGAACAGGAAAGAAAAAAACATCACCCCCAGACACAAAGGAAATGGTAGAAAACATATCTGAATCAGCTAGTCATCTGCTAACAAGCTGTAAAGATTTCCAATGACAAGTTGTCACATTAGTTTAGTGAAACTGAAGCAGCACTTATCCCTTTTCCTGTGCTTAATCTCTCAGCGAGCTGCACAGAAACATGCTACCATGTTTAATAGGATTAGTTTAGTTCACTTTCTCCTCTCTGGAGGTTGTGACGTTTTTTGTTGTTTTTTTTTTTTTTT
>VZTA01020601.1:230637-235637 GCA_013398855.1 Mohoua ochrocephala
GCAGCGGGAAGCGACGCGGGATCAGTGTCCGCGGGCGGTGCGGGGGGCGCGGGAGGCGCGGCCGAGGCGGGATGGAGCTCCCCGAGGGGCCAGCGTCGCGTCCGTGGGGTTGTGCCCCGGCCGCGGAAGAGCAGGTACGCGGGATATTAACTTAGTGTCTTTGACAAAGTAGGGGATTTCAGTCAGGGCTGACAAGGGACACGGCTGCAGACTAGAGGTGCCCTTGAATGTCGGGCAAAAGTTGCCAGGACGAGCTTTGGAAAGCCGCTAGTTTCCCACAGGTCCCGAGCGCTGAGCAGACCCCGTGGTGTTTCTGGCTGTGTGGCGAGTGTCACCCCAAACCCATCATCCGGGCCTGGGGACGGGTGGGGAGCACGTGGAATGCATCCATACATCCGTGGCCGTAGCTCGGTGGCAGAAGGTCCTGTGTCGTTGAGCGCAGGGCACAGAAACACGTTTGTGTCACCGTGAGGAGTAAAAGCTCAGATTATTTGTCACTTCCATCGCCTGTAGAGGTTTGGCAATACGCAGAATGAATTATATGGAGGCAGTTTCCTTAGCCGTAGATTTGCATGTGGCACATATCCTTTATGTCTTCTTCTCGCAGTTTTTCTCTGAGTTGCCATCAATCACATAAAGTTTACGACCACTGCAGCTCATTTTGCATTTATTTTATCTGCTTTTTGTCCAGAGCTTACCTTTAGCGGCAATATCCCATACTGTGAAATGTTTATTAATACTCAAGGGTAGACAGAGTATCAACATTTCGGGAGCTGAGCTTCGATAAAAAGTACAATGTATATACTTTTCACTAACAGCTCCCTATTAAATTATTCTGTAAAGTATCCTGCGTTCGCTGAATGGCACTGTCGGTATATACAGTTAACTTCCCTGCCAGTTGAACTCGGAGGCCTCTCAGTTTATATAACTTATCTCTTTTAGGATTGCTTGATAAATTGAGATATTTATAAGAATGGACACATTTTCAAATTGAAAAGTTTCATTTGATTCAGAGCAGAATTGTAAATACTGCAATTTGTAGTCTCGAAATAGTGATTTATTCTGACTCAAAGTGCAGCCTGACTGCTAAATTAAGTAATTTAAGAATTGTGATTTAATGACATCATGTAGCATGGAAAAAATAATATCTTGGAAAACTTGGGCTGAATTCATAGTAGGAATCTTGAGAACCTTTCAGCGTTGTCTCTACGCAGAGGCCATGTGAGTTATTTTCTTCATGATCAGTGAAATAACAAGGACCAAACTGGCTTGAGAGGAGGCAAATGTTTCCAGCTTTCTACTTTGAGCAGCTTGATTTCTTTTTCTCATTCAAAAGATCTGTTTCCTCAAGCAGTGCCGAGCACGGCAACGTGATGGAGGGCCCTGCATCTCCCCAGTTTAAAGGCCTGAACTAATGAGATGCCGAATCCCTCCTGTTACTGAGCCCCGTAGCTGATGGGAATTGCGGATGTTTGGCATTCGTAGGAATTGCTGAATACCTTGCTCTATTGGGCCCTGGGTATCACCAGGTTCATAAAACAAGGGTTGCTTTTTTCTTTAAGGCTAAAGAGCAAGCAGCATAATTTTGAAGTAAATCAGGCACTAATTTTTGCTGCTGCTGCTGCTTCTTATGGAGAAATCCTAATAAAGTAGTTTTTACTGCACAGACAGTTGCTCATCCTTTCTGCCTTGTTTCAAATTCCTTGGTAGACATCTCGGCTAAGGGAGTTGGATAACCTTTTCTCCCAAGAAAACCTGTGTTAGAACTGTACAAAAAGGTAGTACTCTCTCCCAAGAAAACTTATGTCAGAGCTGTACAAAAAGGTAGCACTTTGTCATTAATGGCTGATGTGATTTTAGCACTGAACAGATCTATGGTGAACAGATGTCATCTGTTCTTCGAATTTTAGCTGTGGTTTTGTGCATGAAATGCTGTTGACTGGAATAATTTTCATCCTGTGCTTGCTGGCTGATTCTGGCAAAGCCATACCCTGTGTAGTGTGTTAGAGTGAAAGATCTACATATTTCTATTAGCAGAAGCATGTTAAATTTCTTGCGTGGTATTGGCATAATGGGCTGACATGAAGCAGGCAGACACTGGACCAACTTAAGTAGTCGGCTTGTGAAAAGATGGGAACAATTTCAGCTCTATAAACTGATATCTCCTTGAATTCATCCAGGCATATCCGTCAAGTTTAGCACTTTTCTGCTGTGTGTTTAATGGCTGTTTAGGTTAGGCTAGGGTTCTTCAAAGGGGCTGACGAGGGTGAGCTTGAATTTACATCTCCTTTGCATCCTGTAGGCGTATGAATTAATCTAGGAGAAAATGATCAGCGTCTTTCTAGATCAAGATGAGTTAACAAAATTGATTACAAAAATTGATTTATTCATAATGAGTGTGGTTAAATACCTGACATCATACTCATTTCGACAGACCATTCTAGCCAAAGGTTTGGTAACAGTAACTCTTGGGGACCTAGAAATTAATCTGTTTCCATTTTAAATGTCAATGCATATCAAATGGGTATGAAATAAACCCATGTCTGTAACTGCTGTGCTGTTAAGAGGTTGTTCATAGCTACATTGTAATCATATCTCCTTAAACAAAAGATTTGAAAGTAAATTTGTAAATAAAATACTACTGCTGTGTTTATGGATGGACATAGAAAGCGCTGAGGCCCTCGGTATGATTTTTAATTCCATCGGCATGGAAAACGTTTGGTTTCTGAGGAAGCCACGTCGTGCGAGTTGAGGCTTGAGATGTGGCCGGCGAATTGAACGTAAACTACACTTGGCGTGCGAGGAGTATCAAAAGCGACGTGTAAACCAAATTTAACCTTCACAAATTGAAAACTCTCTAATTCGGAAAGGAATGGTGCTTCTGAGGATTTCTGCGTAGATCTTGACAACCAAAGCTATCTTGCCAGCTCTGTTTTTCTGGAGAGCTGTACTGAGGCTTTAGATGTATGAAATATAGTTTTGAGACAGTGTGCAGCCAAAGTACCGGTAACTGCGTAAAGGACATACACTTCCTAATTATTTTTCCCCCTCCCCAAGAGTTCCTTATTTATTCAGGTCTAATCTAATCGTTCTTGAATTCTGCCTGTCGTGGCTGGGATTTTGCATCCCGCTCTAAGTGCCATTCCCCTTCCCTCGAGGTGCGAATTGGTTTTGGTCCTCTGAGACTGAAATATTAACTGGCCATTCAATACCCATTTTGTTTTGTCAGGCTAAAGTAGAACTATTTCTCATATTTAAGCCGAAAGGCATGTAAGCCTTAAAGCTGGCAGCCTGTAGGCTCAGGATAACACCAGGGCAAATGGGAGATGTTGCTTAATACCCAGGTTAAGCGTACGATAACTCCGATGCTTTCAGCTTCCATCAAGGGAAGGAGGGGACGTCGCTCCGGAGCACCTCCTGCCACATGTTTGCGGTGGCAGAAATGGGCTGTGGAGCAGCGGCTGGTGCAGGGGCTTGGGGAGGGAAATGGACACTGGGGAGGAAGGATGCATGGCAATGACCTTCCAACCTGGTGCAGGACAGCCTATTTCCTGAGCTGCTGACTCAAGGGTACAGCAAGCCCTCCCCATGTGTGTCCTTGGTTGGGATTGGGCAAGAGAGAGGGAAACAGTGGTCAGGCACCTCGAATTTTCTGGGAAACGTGCAAAAACTTGTAACCTGACATGAGGTTTTTGGTGTGAGTCTGGGAACTTATTGCTGGCTCTCAATCAAGCGTAGCTGGACTACAGAAAAGGAAGGAAAAGCGTGAAGGTTTTCGGTGTTGGTGGGTTTTGTCTGTGGGTTGTTTTCTTTTCCTATTGGCAAGCACTGTCTTTATGGTGGATGCCTTCAGAATATCTTAGGTGAAATAAGCAGGAGCTCTTTCAGTTATCTTTCAATTAGTTTAGATCACTTTCAAATGATCACCACTGGACTGAAAGGTCAAACTTGGCCCTGGCTTATACTATGCTGGTGCCACCTTCATAAAAGCCCTGGTGGTGGTCACCCCTTTCCACCCCCTGAGGACTTGGCCAGTTCTTTACAAAAATAACCCTTCTGATATTCCTCAGATTTTTTTTTTTTTTGGTGAAGGTATAATTGTAAGAGCCTGATTCTGCCCCCTGAAAAATTCCATTTGCATCAGCTGGGAGAAAGCAGGAGACAGTCTTTTACATGCTGCCAAGCAGGGCCTGACCCTACTCCTCACACGTAACAGGATTTTGGTATCCCTTGACTCCAGGGGAGTTGCTTGCCGGGTGGGATGCTCCCTGGTGTGCAGGTGGCAGAACTGGGCCCCTGCAACAGAAATCCTTGTTATTTTATTATTGTCATGAGGTAGCCAAACTTAACTCGCTTAATGTACTTTTTGATAAGAAAAGATCTCTGAAGACAGTGACCTGATAACAGTGTAAGGCTCTGGATTTCCCGTCTGAATTCATTATATGTTTTGGTTTTAATATATTTTTTTATCATTCTTTGCTTTCCTGTGTGCAAGGAACCTGTAATGTAAACATACATCATGTCCCTTGCATAACTCTCTCTGACACCAAGTCTCTGAAAATTCTTTTAGTACATCCAGAATACATGAGCAAAGGTTGCAAAATAAACATAATGTTTCTAAGTATTAAAAGCTTTTTTTTTTTTTTTATCTTGGTTGCAAACTAAGCATTGACTACTGTCTTGATTTTACAGATTATTTCATGCTGAAATTATGCCTATTTGCATGGATAGTCATTCTTTAAAACTAGCCACAGATGCAGTCCTAGGGAGCACGTAGATGTTTTTACAGGTGAACCGAAAGAGATGGGAGCAATTCCAAAAAGTCTGCATGCTGCCTTTGGCAATATACCCTGTTATTGTGAAGACTGTGCTCTGTTAAGCAAATGTAAAGTTTAATATTAGATAAGCGTTGCATGAAAAATATTTTAATTTTCCTCAGTGTTAAATTTTAAGAAACAGGAAACAGTGTCTAATGCTTTATGTGCAATGTGAGTTTAGCA
>VZTA01020601.1:238137-246186 GCA_013398855.1 Mohoua ochrocephala
CCAGCGCCTGCAGTGCTTTGGGGATGTCATCATTCCCAACCCCCTCGACACCTTCGGCAGCGTCCCCATGCCTGGCGCCACCGACCAAACCGAGGCGCTGCCCCTCGTCGTCCGCAAAAACTCCTCTGACCAATCCGCCTCGGCCCCGCCGGCCGGTGGCCACCACGCCTCCCTGCACCAGTCCCCGCTCTCAGCCACCGCCGGCTTCTCCACCTCCTCCTTCCGCCACCCGTTCCCGCTGCCCCTCATGGCCTACCCCTTCCAGAGCCCCCTGGGTGCCCCGTCAGCCTCCTTCCCCGGGAAAGAGCGCGCCTCCCCCGAATCCCTCGACCTGACCCGGGAAACCACCAGCCTGAGGACCAAGATGTCGTCGCACCATATGAACCACCACCCCTGCTCGCCGGCCCACCCCCCCAGCGCCGCCGAGGGCCTCTCCTTGTCCCTCATTAAGTCCGAGTGTGGCGACCTGCAAGACATGTCCGAAATCTCGCCCTACTCGGGAAGTGCAATATCCTTTTCAAAAGATGAGCGATAAGCGGCAGTGGCCGGTGGGAGAGGACGAGGGGCCGTGCCGGTGCCAGGGGGCTTCCCCTGGGTGTTGCGGGAGCGGGGTGCTCGTGGGGTGCTGGCGGGGGGGCTTGGCGAGGCCAAATAAAACACGTGGTGTTGACTGACAGCACTCTTTCAGCAATGGTGTTCACCTAAGAAAGCCGCTGGCCCTCCCCCAGCCTTTTAGTCTGCCTCGTGGGGTCAGGAAGGCAGCCAAACCCACGACCTGGGTGCCAGTTGGTTTCCCTGGGCTGGCAGATCTTTCCTCAGGCAGGGAGGTGATCGAGGGGGCATTGCCCTCAGCCAAAAACCGTTCCAGCTAGGGCCAGGCCACCTCTTTTCCCTCCCCTGCCAGGCCGATGCACGGCCCGTGTTAATGTGTCGTGGCCAGGGCTTGCAGAGAGCCACGGCCCGGTCGTCTGCGAGAGTTCAGCTCTCAAGTGCGTAAGGGAAACGAAGCACAAAAGACACAGGTACTGATATATTCAGGCTGCATCAAGTTCTTTCCCCCACCCAGAGGTCTGTTCCTCAGCCCTTGTGCAGCTGCCTGCTATGCATGATTAACCTCTGTTCAGCCATACACAGAAATCTTTTGTCCTAACATACACAAAGCAAATTATTTTGGAAAGCTAGAGAGAACAATTAAATATAAAACTTCAGCTGTATTAAATTTACAGGACACTTCCCCTGCTTAAAAAAAAAAAAAGAGACGATAATAAAATCTGTCTTTTTAGCTCAATAGCAGGCTTTAGTTAGGGCGACAAATCCATCTTTGCCTTTATTTAGGCATATCCAGACGTAGTAATCTTTTTTTTTTCCCCCCCTGGAAACTAGTACTAGATTTGGTTTGGTTTTTTTCCCTTTTAGCAATAATGCTTCCCAGTCCTTCCATCTTTTCCCATAACGTGCTTTTTGGTCGAAAGGTTTTGCTTCCAAGTACAGTTGTATCGAAAGTGAATAAAATACCACGTCTACAACATGCTAGAATTGAGGATTTTGCATGAAGAGTAGATGGATAATTTTTCCCAGCTCTGAGACCCCAGCAGAAGGCAACAGCACAAGCACCCAGCCTTAGATGCATCTAATTTCACTCCCAAAATGATGAAAGTAATTGCAACAGAATAGCTCTACCCCTCTCTGGGTAACAGTAGCACTGCTGAGGAACTTGTCCCCTTTGGAGGGGTGTCATGTGAAGGCAGATGCCCGAGGCTGTGCTTCTTCACTGGGTATCTTCTAGGTAATTGGTAACTCTGGTGGTTCTAGAATAAGTTAACCTCATCTTCTGTAGACTTGTTAAATCCTCAGAAGGGTGCTGTCAGGGCTCTAGACCTGCTGGTTACCTGGACTTCCCACCCCTCCCATGGTACTGGGCACCACTGGGGCAAGGCAGGCGCTGCAGGTCCAAAGCCCATCACCACCACTCTTTGATCCACCTCGGGTCTAGTTTGAGTCAGGATTGCTGCTGTCTAACCTGTGTGAGTAGTCCCATTTCTGTAGGGGAAAGTGTTTTGTGTTGGAAAGCACCTTCTTTAGGTGTTGGTGTTTTTGAGAACCAGCTGGTAGTGGATGTGGTGTTTGAGGCACCTCTTCCCCAGAGAAGGATCTTGTTGAACATCGGTAGCAGAGAAATTTCCTCACCCTCTACATTGTGAGGCAAAGCAGAGGAGGCAGTCTAGATACAACATCACTCAGAGGGGGTGCCAATTACTTGGGGAGTTCCAAACCAAAGATCTCTCCTGCACATTGAAATGCAAGTGCAGTGCTTGGAAAGCAGTCCCAAGGTCAACAGGAGTGGCAGCTGAGGGCAAGACTCAGGCCAGGGCAATTAATTGCTACCAAACAGTACAGTGGCATACTAATTGTTTTTGTATAAGAGTAGTTCTCCCATCCTGGGAGAGCAGTGAGGAGAGGTGAAACATGCCAAGCCTGTGAACTAGGAGTAGTTCTAGGGCTGCGCTTGATCCTCGCCACCCGTGGAGCATCTGTCCCCCACCCCTCCCATTTCTCCTCCTTTCTCCTGCACATTCATGGTGCTCGCTAATGGAGCTTGTTGCTTCTGCTGGAACAGGGGTGCAAGAGTCCCCTGCCGCTCCAAGGCATAGCCAGGGGAAATTCCTGGTGCTACAGTGATCCCCTTTCTTTTGCACTGCCCTGCTTCTTTCCCTGCCATCGGGAAAGCACTCTGACTTTCCCACCTAGGCACTAGCGCAGGCTGCAGTTTGTTCTGGGTTTAGATACAGACCAGATTTATTAAATAACTCTTCTACGTGTGTACCCTGGTGTACAGCTCAGCTGTAGGGATGGATACCTTTTTCTAGCAGCAGCTCACGTGCCCAGGTAGCTTACAGTTTTCCAGGGAAAGGCGCGGTGTGGAGGTTGGTTTGTTTCTGGTCAATTCTGTCGTGGCACTTTTATTTTGCATGGTTGAATGTGCACGTATAGGGAATAAATTTCTTGAAAGAAGCAGATCTTTCTTCCCTCCAGAAAGTAACATCTGTTTCCCTGGACAATGCAGCCAGGATGAGAACATAAGACCAGCAGATACAGCCAAGTTCAGGTTTTAGTAGTAAGTTAAACACTAAACTAGCCTGGGTTTTGTTTCTTGGATTTTTTTTTTTTTTAACCAACGGCTGTAAAATGTATCTGATCATTCTTTGCTGAATTGCAGAAGGAAATGGTTAATGTTTGTGTATGTTGCTAAACAAGATAAGATGCACCTGCAGTCTGAATTCCCATCTTGGTCATGAATGCAGTCTGTATCTTTGCAAACTAATCTGTTTAATCAAATATTAAGTTTTATTCAAATTCAAAAGAAACAGACAGTGAATTGTTTTTCTGCATGATCTTTCTTTGTCATGCATCCTCTTTGCATCTCAAGAAAAATAGCCTTGTTCAGTCACGAAACATTTGCATAGATCAAAATTGAAGCACAACAGTAGTTTGTGTGCTGTTAAGACATCTGTAAAGGTGAAGAAGTTTAGCATGCTCTCCCTGGCAGGAGGGCTTCGAAACATTAGTGCAACTTTCTACAATTTTATTTATTTTTAAACAGAATTCCAATCCAACTGGAATAAGTTTCACAGTCCCAATATGTGAAAGCTATAATTAGTGAATTACAACATTTTGAAATGAGGAGTTATTACATCTGACTAGAATTAAACTAATTAAACTTTAAAAAAAAAGGAGTGATTGTACAGCAAGCTGGATAACTCTGTGCTGTTGATAAAACCTGGGCGACGAACGACTGCTTTGCAGCCAGCCAGCCCTTCTTTGGGGGAACTGGAAGATGCCCTGAGATGGAGCTATTTGGAACTTTGCTGATTGAAAGTACCTGAGGTGTAACTTAAGGAGCAGCTTGGCTTTGCTGGTGCAGATTGTTTTTTACCTGATACAGCCTATTCCTTACCACTTTTCCTTCAGCTCAATGCGTGCGTGGGCTAGAAAAGCCTGTTAGAGCGTTTGTGGGGGCTCAGGCTGAGAGTAACAGGAGTGAAAGATCATCTCTGCTGAAAAATATTTTTGCAAAAGAGGAGCATTACCTGGGAGGAGGATTGAAGTGCAAATGAATCAAATGCTGTGCAGTGCCACCCCTGTGCTTCTCCTGTTAAAACACACGACAGCGTGTATGTGTTTTGTCCCCATGTGTTTTGTTCCCAGTCTTTCACTTCCTATTTCTTAGGGCTTTGCCATTTTTCTGCTGCTGCTGTGTTAGGTGAGGCAACGTTGTGCTGTGTAAACCCACAACGTTGAGACTCTCAGGTTGTTTGAACACCGCTTTAGGTTCAGCTGCAGTACACTGTTCCTCTGATCTTTTATGTTCCTGAGCAGATGTCTTTCATTAATTTATGGATTTATCATCTTTTCTTTCTCTCCTTTTTTTTTTTTTCTTTTCCTTTTTTTTTTTTTTTTACCCCTGGCAGCTGGCTCAAGTTTCAGCAGTTATTGTCTATTTTGCATTACCCATAGAATTGAATGTCATCTGTCTTCACAAAGCTATAGCTAAGAGAATTGAGGCAAGCCACACGAGCTGCTGGGACAGAGCTTGTTTGCGTTCCATTCGGCACCCCTCCTCCCTTTACCTCCTTAATATTTATTTGTGCTCGTTTTCTTTCCTGGCCTTGAATGGGGCTTAGCTCGTGTTCGGTACAGCTGTATGTTTACTGAATCTATTTCATCATGAGTCATTGTGCGTGTGTAAGTATCCTGGAAACAGCTAGTGCTTTCTTGGAAGAACAGTTGCTTTTCAGCCCAAGCACTTAAAAAGGAAATTAAGCAATTGGTCAGTTCAGTTTTTTTTTTTTTTCTGAAATGGCAATGGGTTATCTAATTCTTAGCTCTTAAGTCTGTCATTAACTATTTTTTGCTAGATTATTACAGATCATATCTTTTATCACAGTAAAGCGTTAAACTTAGGATCAAGATATACAGATTTGTTGCATATTTGATATTGCTTTAAGGCTGCCAAGTGCTTAAGAACAAGTATAATTTTAATAAAAAATGGATTTCTGGGAATTTGAGTCTCAGAGCATCTTTTAATACATGTTTCATTCAATATCAATATCCTCTGGCATTAGAGCAGAAAATATTTAAAAATCCTAAATGCAGAAGGAATCCAAATGCTTAGACAACTGTCTAATATGCTTAAATCCAGCAAATATGAGAGGGTTTTTTTTGAAGTTTAAGTCCATCCTTGAGCTTGCATTGAAAGAGAATATACACCAAACGCGATGTTAACATGTTGTCGGCATCAGAGGAATTGCAAATTAAGGAGACTCAGGATTACTTTTTTTTCTCTCCTACTGGAGTTCCCCTTTGGACCCCCACTTTCCTGAAAGGATCGCATAACAAAATGGATTTCTGGCATAGAAGTTTTGATTTGTCTAAAACTCTTATCACTAAGCAATAGGTGACAGCTTGCTACTATTATTTCACTTACGTATTTTGACAGATGGCACTGCAGAGTGTAATGCTCTTTTAGACTTCTCTATCAGTCTAATGGAGGTAACTGGAGGTTCTTTCAACTCTTCTCTTGGCACAAGAAGTATGTCAGTCATAAATTATCTTCTTTGTAATCATTAAGCATCTAAAACAAAATGCAAGTTCAGCTGAGCCGTTTTCCATGTACTTCCAGATAATAAGAGGTTTTTAAACTAATATTGTCGATGCCTTTTTTTTTTTTTTTCAAATGCTACATTTTTCTAATCTAAAAATGAACCTTGTAACTGAAATAAAGGGAGAGGGTTTCAGCAGATTTCAGGAATTAGAGAAAAAGGAATTTTGCTGAAAAAGCCTAGCTAATCATCGGTAGGCTGCTGATAAAAATTAGTCTGGGTTTCCCGTCTCGAGGCCTGGAGTGGGATGTTCTGTGCTGACGTGCACCCGGCTGTAAGGCAGAAGAGGCACCTTGGCTGCAGTGCATCTGTCAACTCGGTTGACCTTCCCCCCGCCGTAAGGTGTGAACCGAGCAAAATTTTCAACAATTGTGTTTAGGAGAAACAGTCCTTAGAGAAGCTTCTGGGACGAACCCTTAATTGACCTTGTGGGGGCCACATTGATTTTCTCCACGTGCATCTTCATTTCTGATAAATTATAAAGCCATTAATTTGCTGAGGAAATGGCAGGGCCAGCCTGCGGCACAGATGTGACCAGAGCCGTCCTAGCACGCAGTTCACAAAAGGGAGCCAAGAAGCTGGGAGAAAAATCAGCAAGCCGAGATTGTTATGGTTAGCTTCACATTCCCTTGGGAACTCTTTTAGTTGCTTCTGTTTACAGATCTAAAAGGTAATGATGTTTCCAGGATAAATAGGCTGCCTTATAGGGTAAGTGGCCATTTATTGATCTGCCAGCCCACATGTATTGATTGGTTAGCCCCAAATACAGCTCCGTTCTCCAAGGAGTTAACTGTGTAAATCAGGAGGCGACAAGTTTGTGGCAGGGGGATTCAGCAGCCAAGGGGCTCTGCCTACTACAAATTTCGCTTTGATTTGTAGGGCAGCCACTGGAGCAAAGCAACAGCAGGATTAGAGAGAGCTACCCAAGATGTTAAAATTTACCGACACAAATGAAACAGGTGAAATGTGCTGCCTGTGTAAAACTGCTCAAAATCATAAAGCGCCTCTGATTGTCTTACGTGCATTGGTTTTATTGTGTGCAAGCAGCACAACACCGAGACGAAAAGAAACTTTAGCTGGGATCGCAAAGGAGAGGGAGAAAAAAAAGCTCCCGATAAGTTTTCTGCGGCACATGCTTCCTGCATTTGTTTCCGTAGCAACAAGTGAACGTACATATGGTACACAATCCGTAAACTTGCAAGGTCCCTGAGACCCAGCACCTAAACCGATAGGAAACACGGGGCTTGAGTTACGTGGCCTCTCATCCCATGTTTGCCTATTTTACAGAAAATTAGAGCGCAGCAGTTGAAATGTGAATATTTTCTCCTGTAGTCCGGGGAGCCGTAGAGTATTTAACGGGGCGCTTTGCTAGCTCTGTGCGTTCAGAAACAGCTTTCTCAAGAAAAGAATTTTCCTTTACCAATTCAATCCTACATGCAGGAAGGCTTGTCACCGAATCACTTGAAAAAGGCCAAGCTCATGTTCTTTTACACCCGGTACCCAAGTTCCAATATGCTGAAAACCTACTTCTCAGATGTAAAGGTAAGAAAATCTTTCCCCCCTCCCCTGTCTCCTTACTGCATGCTGTATTTGCTCACAAAGTGGTATTGTGTTATCATGTCAGAGATTAATAATATTTCTGGGTACATAAAGGTTATGTCCTGAACTTACTCACTTGTTCTTCTTGTTGAGGTGTACCCTGCTTGTGCCTGGATGAGGAAAGGGAACGTTTCTAAATTAAAAAAAAAAAAATTGAAATTTTAAAGCAAAGTAAGGATAATTATTACAGTAAATTAAAGGGTCTTCATTATATATCCTATTAAAAAAGGAGATTTTTGTGGTGGTAGAAATGTACTTCCAAGAACATTTTGGAGCAGTTCTCAAGTGCTCCCTCATTGTTTCATTTCGGTTGGTTTCCTCATATTTGTGCTTACATAAGCAGAGTGTAGAATCCCTTTCTTTCTGTCAAAAAGAAACAGTACATTGAAATTCTCCATGCAGAAGCTGCTTAAAAACAAAAGTGATGATTGTCTCTTATTTACAACTTAATTTGTTGTTGATGCAGAGTACACTGAGCATAAGGAGGATGAATAAAGTGACAGATTCAGGCCACATTATTCAAATGAGGATATGAAAGCTGTCGACATACAGCTGCATCCTCCCTCATTCTACAGAATATTAGGACCTCCTGATTTTTTTTCTAAAAGTAATTGTTCCTTCACATCAACTTGATTTTGTGTTAATCATCTAAGTTTTTTTAAAAAAAACACATAGATTGTGTTTTAATGATTATAATGGTATGCATGGTGTCATTATCTAAGTAACTTTATAAACATTACATTAGCTTAAATTAGTTTGTTACATATCGTTCCCCCCCTCCCATTTGTCC
>VZTA01020601.1:251202-336090 GCA_013398855.1 Mohoua ochrocephala
CTTTCTTTCATTTGATTTACGGAACTAAAATGCATTTGCTTTGTCCAACTGCAGGATAAAGTGAGTACTCGAAGTAAATGCTCTGTTTTCTGCTGTAACAGGTTTGTGGCTTTGATTAAGATTCCTGTTTACAGGCCAGCCTGGTAGCTCAGCAGACTATTGTTATCATTAACATGCTGACCCTCGGCGATACCACGGGAGAGTGTTTCTCCCTGCTGAGGATGGCAGTTTGCATTGTTCAGGTAGTCAGATGTAATGATGCATTTGAACAGGGCATGCATGTGGGGGAGGCTCGAGTAATCCCATCTCTTGGTGGAGTGGGAAAGCGATGGTGGTACTAATTATTAATTTTTTTTTTTTTTGGTCTGCACCTTTCACTCAGGGTCAAGTTGTGTAATGATCCCCCTCCTGTAGCAAAAGTGACGTTTGTCAGCATAAGGAGGGTGGTTTCCTGCCTAAAATCCTTCTGATGGATTTTTAGCAGGGCTTGTTTTCATAGCACGGAAGTTCAGATGATGCAGAAAGTCTAAGCAAAGACTTTGTCGTCTTTCTTGGCTGTTTCCCTCTCTTCTGGGCTGGCAGAGTTTTCTGGGAGGATGGTTGCGTGGAAGGGGCAGATGAAGGAAGAGGGGGGAAGAGGATGTTCCTCAAGGGTTTTGCCATTCATTGTGGATGATGGCAACATCTGTACTGTTCTTGGTGTGCCATGACCCCCCAGGCACTCCCAAGGACTCTGGCCCTGCTAGGAACTCAAGCGGGCACAAGACAGTAGACTCCCACCCCTGGGATGTAGGTCTGCCCTGATGCCAAGCCACAATCACTAAATACAGGAACAGAAGAGGAAACACAGCAGGAGATAAGTGTGACCAACATTTTCCTTGTGCTTAAATTCCCTCAAGTTGTTTTCTTACTAACTTTTTTCTGTTCGTAGAACATAGGTTGAAATGTTCCTTGCGCTCAAAAGTTCTCATGCTCTTGACAATTTCAGGCACTTATTACTCATTTTCAAAGTGTTAGTGCCAGTGTTAATGTAAATGGATGACTCCAGTGAAGAATTGTGGGGAGTGTATACGTGTTTTCAGGTGTATAAGAAAACATAAATCTCCTGTGTTTAGTGCTGCTAGTGATTGCAGTCTCCTCAGCCAAGGGTCCTGCAGCTGGTTGGAAAGGAGCCCCTTGGTTTGTTTCCCTCTGTCGTGGAGGGGAAGAGAGATTATAAATGGTGATTGCAAATTCATTCGTTTAGTCTTCCTCGTGTTATGTAGTGTAATGAGAATTTCCTAGAGTTCAGGTCTTGGTTTTGCTGAGGATCCAGCAGTTAGGAGAACTTTAGGCCCTGTGGTGCAGGGTTTAATGTAGACAATGTAACTTTTCCTGATAAATGCCCATCCCCTCCCCCACAAGCTGGAAAGCAAAAATGACAAGTACTGTAATGTTGAAATTGGATCCAAAAGGATTTAGCAAACTGAGCATTTGCCATATTTAGCATCATCAAAGTTCCTTCCTCTCATACTTCAGTGATGCTTTGCTGATCTTCTGATTAGTCTGATATGCTGTTTCTCTTAAATCACCTACACTATCATTCCTAAACCCTCCCGTTTATCTGTTCTTGGGTCACATTCATGCATATATTTCATGCATATAGGCCTAAACTGACTATTAGGAAAAAAATTCTAAAGTTAGAATGTGTGTTTGGTCCATATCAGGCTGTGCCATTGATTTGTTCAAGAATTTGTGATACTGTGTTCCTTTCCCTGGGCATTGCCACTGACAGCTTGTAGCAAAGTCAAATAAGATGTTTAACAAACCACATGTCCTGTCGTTTTCAGCTTTGCCATTGTACCCTTGTGGCTGTGAGCCAGAGATAGATCCAAGGCCTCCTCCCAAAGTGTGGTGCAACTTTGCCTGTGTTTTGTGTGTACACGAGTGTAGCCACTTCCACATTTTTCTCTCTTGTGGTAGGGTTAGCTGGAGAAACATGTGCTGAGCTGAACAGAGCAATTAGGGACTGAGTTTTGAAAGGGGAAAAAAAAAGAAAAAACAGTTTGGGTTTTTTTTTTTTGTGGAAGGTGAAGATGCTTCTCTATTCTGGGGCTATTCTTCCAGGGAGGAAGAAGGTGGGTTGTCCTGGTGAATGAAAGCCACAAATGTCAGGGTCCCAGCTCAAGTTGGTCAGAGAGGACAGCTTGCTGTGCCACTTGATATATGTCTCATCTGCAGTGTTGCCATAGGCTTTTGAATGCCAGCTGCAATCACTGAAGTCAGGTATTGTTGCTATGCATTAAAAGAAAAAGAAAGGAGAATAAAACCTAAATAATTTCACAACTCTCTTGCAGAATCTGCCCTAACACAGGTCATCAGAGCTCACAGCTGTGGCTCTGGCAGGATGATCGGAAATCAGGGGGATACTGTGCTTTGAGTTAAAATAGAAATATGGTTAAAAAACATGAGTTGAAATAAAGATTAGTTTACCATGACCTAAAAAACATAAACCAGAGGGTTTCTTTTCTGGTTTATGCGCTTAAAACCACCAAAAGAAACTGGCCTGAGGACAATACCTGAATTTTAGCCTTGCTTTGTCTCCCACTCCTTCTCAATCATCCTTGTTCCCTGGCATTTTTTAGCAGGTACCATCATTCTCCACCTATTAACATCTCTCTGCACGGTGCCCGTTCCTTTTCCTTGCGGGCATTTAACAACTCACCCTTAGTTCTGAAGTGTCGGGGTCTCTCTGTGGTGGCAGTTCCGCTCTGTGCCTCCCTGCCTGCTCCTCCCCCTTGCTCCGTGTGGTGGGCAAACCAAAGGAAGCCCCGCGCGCACCATCTTCCCAAGCTCGGCCCGCCCGCTGCTTCACGGGAGCTCGCCCGATTTTGCAGATGTAGTTATTGAGATGGATCACAATAGTGAGGCGCCTGCCAAGCCGCGTTATTTGCACAAACACACTCTCTGCAGTTTTGGTACAGCGGGGCTCGACGCGAGCATCGCCTCGTTTCACAGCGCTAGTTACGGCACATGTCGTTTCCAAGGGGGAGGAAACCATTTTTAAGGAGTTTGCCCTTCTTTTGGCATTGGAAGACCATACTAGTGGGAAAAACCTAATTAAGACCAGTTGTACTCAGGTCTTAGCAGAATGTTTAACTTAAGGCACTCTGAGTTAGTCCCATAAAAATCAATGGGATGATGTAAAACAAGTCGAATAACACCACCTATAAAATCTAAGTAATAACCCAGTCACGTAAGTGGCCTGCAAGCCCTTGAGAGGAACGCAGGCTGCCAGCATTTTCAGAAGTGATCATGATTTTAGGTCAATTTCATTTTGGGATGCTCAATAAGAGTCACTTTGTCAGTAGGTCCTCAACAGTCCATTCCCTGAAAATGAAGTGTATGAAGTGTGCCCAGCACTGCATCCAAAAATTAAGACATCCTAAATTAAAAAAAAATGCTGGCCACTCATATGCTTATTTTAGGAACCTGTATTCTTCCCCAGTTTCATCTGCAGGATTCATCTTGAACTGAATTGGTGTTCATCAAAAGGAGAATTAAAATCCTCGAACCTGATTCTCATTTAAACTAAGGCCACTTTTGAGTGGTTTTGCAGCACATAGGCACTGTAAAGTACAGTTTATAACCACCCTAATACTCTGGAGCGGTGCAAAGTGGCCTCAAGAGAAGTGAAAATCAAGTCTGTAACTTGCTAGCTCGCATCCCGAAGGTTGCTCTTTCCATGCAAACTGCCCTGCTGTGGCAGTCTCTGCGCTTCTGGTGGTACCAGCAGTGAGCACAGCCCAACGGGACAGTTGTTTGTTTCAGTATTCCGCTCCTCACATTTGTCCCTCAGCTGTATACTTCCTCCTTCAAGGGCTTTATTGTTGTAGTGTTTCAACATCGTTCTCGGCATTCTTAAAGACAGAGTCGGAAGGCTGCTGTCTGCTGGTCTGCAGCAAGGGGACTAAAGCTGCTCTGGCAATTTGAGAATAACAAATGTAACTGTCCTGAGTCCTCTGAAGGAAAACTGAAACATAGGTGGCCAGATGGTATTTCTTTTTCACTTAAAAATCTGGGTTTCAGGAAACTTAATTGATGCCCTCTGGCCTTTTTCCTTTTCTTTTTTTTTTTCTTCCCCTCCCTCCCCCTCTAATTTTGAAGAGCCTCTCTTGTGAAACAGCAGAGCTTTCCTTGAAACTGCACAGGACACGAACCTGGTTTTTAATCAAGTAACAAAATCCACGGCTTGCAATAGAAGGTCCGTGCGTTGCATGTATCAATTAATGCTTATTAATCAGTTTTTGCAGTTAGTTGAACTGCCGACCGTAGTTGGAAGCTATTAGGGAGAGAGGCGCGAGAGGAATACTGTTGCAGCGCTACGCTCGGGTCTGCTGTTTGTGTCCTTTGGAATCAAGGTGTTTGTATAATGAAGTTGGCACGTTGATATATGATCTATTTTTTAATGTCATTACAATTTTAGTTCCCTCTGCCTTTTTGTCATTGGGTTGCATTTAAGCACAGCAAGCCCAACTTTAAACTTCCTTACTCAACAGCTTTATTAGTTATAACGTACCGTGACCTTTCTCAACATTCTTAAAGAAAAAGATACAGTGTAATGTCACTTTACTTTGCTTATTGTTCTTTGTTGTGGTGAACAAAGCATTTTCTACAGTGGCTATAGCACATAATTATACAGCTTTCAATAGCGGTGTCTTGGCACATATCAAAGTTCAGAAGAGCCTTTAGAAAAAAAAAGATGTTTTGTGGCAGCCTAGGGAGGGTCTCATCTTTCCTTCAGAAAATAGTTCAAGGCTCTTCTGTCAAGCTTCCCTACTTAGAGCTTTTTCTCCTCCTGCTTCATAAAGTTTAAAGGGGATTCAGTGGAGTTCTATGATCTATTTCCTTTGAAAGATTGTTCCTTTGCACAGAGAAGTCCTTTGACTTCAAGAGTTCACAGATTCATGTCTTTAGGTATCATATGTCTGACCTTATCAGTTACTCTATTTAATGTAGGAGAAAAAGTCTCAACTCTTTGTGTTTGTCTGTTTTGCCTCTGTGAAATGATTTGGTGAAAAGACCATCCTTTTTAACACACCACTGAGAGGCCGTTTCTGACTGTAACCTACCCTGTGGTTCTTCTAAAAAAAAAAAAAAAAATTGTCCTTGTGTTTTGTGTATGGATGATTTCACAGTGAGAATAGAATTATACAAGGACAGACACACATAAAAAAAATCTTTTGCTCTTTTTTCCTAAATGATCTATTGGCTATTTTGGTGGCTGCTACTCTGGTTCCCCAACAGGCACAACCATTTAACAAACACAGAGATAGCGGCTGGAGTGCTGGGCCAGCAGTAGGTTTTCCCTTGCTTCGACCTACCCCAAAGGCCTTCATAATTAATTGTCCTTCAGAGATGAGGAAAGTTCAGAGACAGTGTGTGTAGCGATGTCTATTGTCTGACATTCAGTTCTCCTTCCCTCAGCTCTTTTTCTTCATTCCACAAAGGGTTATCAATAGGAGCAGGGAGCAAGCTCTCTTCTAACAGCTGCTGGTGGTGGCTGTAGCTTTCTGTGGAAGGTATCATTGTGTTCAGCCATCTATGGATTAAATGGCTGGAAAAGTTCTAACAACCCTTTCAAACGGGCGTGTTTATTTCATCTAGATTACACAGACCTATTTAGCTAATTAAAAACTTTCTCAGAACCCCTTCTCTCCTATTCAAGGGAAGGAAAAAAATTAAAACACTGCTGTAATTATGAGGAATGGCTGTAATGAAACTTTGTTAAATAAATGAAAAATTCGATCTGTCAGCTTTGATCCAAACGCACCCAAATAAGCACGGGCTTGTTTGTTGAGTTGTTCTGTGGTGTTGGTTTGTGGTTTGTTGGTTTTTTCTCTTAGAGGGAAACAAGGTGCACAGTAGAAAAAGCATAAAAGAAAACATTGATATAAGCTGAAAAAGAAACAAACACTCGCCCAGTTTAAAAAACTGCCACAGTTCGTGCTGTCTCTGCTCCTAACATCAAAGTGCAAAGACAGTGGAGTTTGCTAAACAGATTATTAATATTGTTGTGCCTTCTGTGATTAATTTAGAATCCACTGTGGCATAATTATTAAACTTCATATACAACAGAACAAAATTATATACATGCTTCCTTGTTTTCCCTGATGATATGCTAAACAAAGATATGGCGGGGTTAGTAGATAGGCAAGAAGTACAGTCAAATTAGAGCTGTTTATTAACAATCGCTATGTTACTGCTCCAATTAATTGGGCGAAGCCAAAAAGGACAAATACAATCATTCTTCCACTGAGCAGTTTAACTAGCAAATTAGGGAGGTTTTAATAATTTTTTTTTTCTCAAAAAAAAAAAAAAAAAGAACTCCACTATGGACCTTCACCTGCATTCTTCACAAATGCATCGCTTTGCAATGGGAAGAAATAATCATATAAAACATTTTCTGGGCTCCATCTCACTTCCTGACTGTTAAGAAGGACCGCACAACAATCAAGATCAATTATTGTACTGATTAAGTTATTATGTCTGGCATTTTGAAACAGGTTTTCTGTATTTAAGAAGAAATTGCATACAAAGTAGACGCAGCTAATACAGTAATGCAAAAAAAGATCATAAAAAATTAAAGTTATTCTTATGAATCTTTCATTAGAAGCAATGAAAAGGGACATTGGTGAAGCCAAGTGCTTTGTTCTTCTGAGCTCCTCTTGTAGGTCCAGATCCTGCAAACAATTACGTACTTGAATGTTCCTTCTGCGAGAGTCCTGTTGGCACCTTCAGCCCATCTCCTGCTCTTTCACAGTTTGCCCACTTAGGCCTGTGGATTACTAGCAGCGTTGTTCTACTTTATCAAACAGATGTTCCCTTTAAAAATTGACAAAAGTTCTGTAAAAAAAAAAAATATACCACAAAATCACACAGCTGTACGGAGGCAAACACTTGCTTTTATGCAGGAAGAGCTGTTGTGAAATGATTTAAGGCTACTCAGAGCTTTTCAGATTACTCCCCACCGCAAATAACATGTTAAGTACTAAATTACCCTAAGCGGTGTTTTATTACTGATCAATAAAATAGTAATCTTGTCTTTTAGCATGGAAAAATATTTTAGTGGATTTTTTTCTGGTTTAGTTCAGGGATAGTTGTACACCAGAAGGCAAAATCCCCACTACCCTCCCTGCAAAAAAAAAAAAAACAAAAGAAAAACCAAATCAAACCCCATCCTCATTTGTTTCTAGCTTTGCTTTGAGGGAATCCTAGGATTGTTCCAGCTGAATGGGGTTGGGTTTCTGTTCCTGTGTGCGTGTGTGCATGTAGTGATGATGTGCTGTGTTTTGTTTTGGGGTTTTTGTTTTCTTGATTTTGTTTCTTTTACAATTATTTACCCGTACTCATCTTTATTGCCCCCTCCTCTTCTCAAACAAAACAAAAAACATTCCCCTTCACCCCCCTGCAAAAAAAGGAAAAAGAAAAGAAACCGACAAACAAAACAAAACAAAACTTGGCAAACTCTTCTGACTCCTAGTGCCATTTCATTCTGCATTCAACAAGGGGTAGTGGGAATTGAAACGTCAACTGGAGATCGAGAAAAGCACCAATTTATAGTGTGTTAGCCTTGCACAATTCAAGATTTCTTTTGCTAGCTGCACACATTATACCCAACATCTCGCCACTCTCTTGTGGCAGTTGTGAGGAATGGCTATTCCTTCCCGTGTGTGTACTACAGGCCTCTAAAGACCCTTATTTATTCTCTCCCATGTCACCTTGTGTACAGTCTGGTCTGTGACACTGATGGTGATTATGTCATTATTTTGCTCTGGGGGCTTTGGCACATCTGCAGAGCTGATGCACATCTTCTTTGTTACGCTGGCATACGTCCCATATCGCAAATGCTTCATTAGCCTTACTGCCTGCCTCCTTGCCAGACAAGAATACCCAAATCCAAGCTTCTTTTTCCTCTGGTCTTTTGTGTCTGTGATGAGCCTTTATTCATCTTCCTAGTTCTTCCCTGTTTTCTATTTTTCTGTGTAAAACCGATTTCCAGATGTCCGTCGTTCTCCAAAATCCCATCGTGGATGAGGAGTGAGAAGCAAGGTGAATTTTAACCCATATCATCCCTCACTCGCTTAGAGTCTTATCCCTTACAAGCTGAAATGCTTTTTCTTTCATTCTGTGTCTAGCAGGAATTTGTTAGGCAATTTTAAAACCTGATGTTTGAAAAAAAAATAAAAGGAAAAAAAAAAGGAAAAAAAATCGATGATTACTCTTACCATTTTATAAATCCTAGTTGTGGTAATGGGTAACATGCAAGTTGCACATGTTTTTTCCAGACTTTCTTCATCTCTTTTAGACAACATAGCTAAATTTCTCACTCAGAACTTTTGGAGGAGCAGCACTGTCTGG
The DNA here is from genome assembly GCA_013398855.1 of Mohoua ochrocephala. NCBI lineage: Eukaryota > Metazoa > Chordata > Aves > Passeriformes > Acanthizidae > Mohoua > Mohoua ochrocephala. The sequence continues at coordinate 259,603 of VZTA01020601.1, forward strand.
TGAAGGCGGAGGGTGTTCATGAGACCTGATCAGCTGAAATTTCTTGTATCCTGTTTTAATGTGTCCCATTAGAAGGTCATAGAACATTTTGTACTGCAGAAATTGAGGAAAATGTTTGATCTTCTAAACTTTATCTAAGCTGTTCTATATAAATGACATACCAGAGGGATGTGAAATAGTGTGTAGCTTACTAGGTTTGTAAGATTTTACCCTCTGTTTCCCACCCACCCCATGCTTTTCCTTCATGACACTGAACTAAATTCTGGGCTGGATTCTCAGTGTCTGGTGTAAATCAGCTCCAGCAATCACTGCAGCTAATTAATATCTGCCAGCTGAAGAGCTGTCTTTTGTTGTGTAACTATACAGTCAAGTGTGTGAATATATTTTAAATGTTAATTGGAAAAAAGTTTCATTTAATTTTTTAAAACTAAACATTAAATGCAGCAGTGGATTTGGAGTCACAGAGCCACCATGTTCATGGATGTGGGGTGGAGGGGGGTGTTGTTTTTATTTTTGTGAGGCACACTTGCCAAAAGAGGAGGTCCCAGCCGATCCTGTCTCACAGCGCAGGGTCGGGGCTGTGTGACTGACTTTAACAGAAGTCTTAGAGATAGGATTGCCCATCCTATAGGACTTTGAATAGGTCACCTTCACGCAGAGCACTGTTTGCTTGATACATTCAATGTGTTTCAGAATGGACGAGAGTCAGGCTCTCATAATGTCAATTAGCAAACTGTCAAAATCCTTTGGAAACCGTGGGAGAGGTTTAGAGCTCTGACCCGTGCTGGTTTCTGGGCCAGCTTGCTGGGGTCCTGCCCTTTCTCAGAGCAGATATCCCTGGCCTGAGAGAGCAGTGGCAGCGCAGGTCTGCTTGCAGACAGACCTTCCAGCACTGGTGGGGAGCGCGGTGGGGACGCTGTATTCAAACGTACTTGAGTCTGTAAGGGCAAATACTGAGGCTGTGAGGAAGTGGCAGCAGGGTATTGCAAGGATCCGTGAGGACTCTATGTTCCTCATCTGCGTGAGACAAAGCGAACCTGAGAGCAGAAGGAGACGCAGTTTGTAGCAGTTGTAACATTATAAGCACAAAAAGCGAAGAAATACCATTCAGTCCAAGCGGGAGGGAGTCTTCAGAGCGCTGGATCACTTTCTTACACAGAGCCCATCACCTGCAGCACTGGAGTGCAGCTGAATTTTGTGTGCAGGGAGAGAGTCTCCCCGATAGGTAAGTGTGGGTGGGTGAGAGATAGAAGGATAGCCAGAAGGGCTGGCCGAAGGTAATCAATGTTTTGGAGATGATTTCTCCCTTTAGATCTGGAAGGGACAAGGTTCAGCTTTCTTATCTGCAGAGGGGGAAGGTACACGGGCGGGCTCTGACTCGTTTTATGTGCCCTCTGCGGGGGGGCTGTTTCAAGGCTCTGGTGGAAATGTGCTGTCAGAAGAAGCCCCGTCCAAGTGGTGGTCCAGAGTGCTCAAAGAGGTGGCCTTGAACTTGTTTCTCTAGTTAGTGGAGAGGCTTTGTAGAGAGCAGCAAACCAGGGTGGCATGATCTCTGTTGCTAAGCAGACGGACTGCTGCGATGGGGACTTAGGATAGAACTGTGGCATAGACATATAAATGCATTTAAAGCAGTAGTCTGCGACTTCAGAAAGTTTTTAGAGGAGAGAGGGGGAAATAAACATTGCAAACGAAAGGCCTGTAAGTGCCAAATATCAGCGTTCGGCGGGGCGGGGGGAGCAGGAGCTGGAGCAGCTTATCTCTTACAATTGGCAGAGAGGGCTGGCTCCATCAGATGAGGCCTAGCCTGGAGGTTATCTAATCCACTGCTGTCTGGAGTTGCACCATTTCCTTCCACGAGGGATAAAGGGGAGTCAAATGAGAAGGAGCTCAGTCCATTGGGATGTAAGACTTTGTCTTCTGACCTCACGAGCTTGCGAGCCTCACCTGTCCCTAGCAGGTCCTGCACTGGAGCTTGTAACAGGGTGTTTGTAGCCCAGTTTGGCCAGCTGCATGGCTCAGGATGGGATAGATGGAGCAGTTTATCCCATCATGATGGGCTCTGGATGCTCATAAAGGCATGGTTGCACTGGGAGAAGATTTGTCAGAATTGTTCAGTGGGAGCCCGAGCTGGTGGAAACAGCTCTGTTTGCAACACCCCTCAATCATAACCATGCACAATTTCCTTCCCCTGCCCCTACCCTCTGCCACTGGAAAGAGGAAAGGAGGTACCCTGTGCCAGAGGGCATGCTTGCCACCTTCATGACACCCCCAAAAGGACCCTGGTGACAGCCTGTTTCCCTGCCAAACTGATTAAACACCACCTGCTTCCCATCCTTCTCCCCTACCTCCCTCCTCACTCCCCCCACCCCAACCCGTGCAAACCGAGGAGGGAGAGGGCACAGTTGGAGCTTTTCAGGGCCAGACACAGAAGACAAAGGTGACTGCAATGCAGAGAGATGGGAAGAGTGAGCAAGAGCAAGCAAAACCAATTACAGATGTTACTGTACTGTTGCAACATCTATATATATATATATTAAAAAAATAATTTTTTTATATATATATATGTATATAAGATGTATTCTAGATGAATAATGATTTTAATTATCACTTCTACTATAGTGTTAGTGGTTCACCTATGGAGCCAAATTCTGCTGAACATAAAAAAATCCTTGCAAATTACAAGTTCTGTGAGCCAGTTTACCCCTCTATCCGTGGTCTAACCAGCAGTTTCTGCATGTCTGGCTCTTTCACACATGGAAATACACCATGAAAGCAGAGGACTTGCTGCTGGTGAGAGACATAGCCTGCTCATCTCGGTCCAGGCTGTGCCTTCTGGTCCTTCTGAGTAACACATCACATTCCCATCTGGCTGATGTGTCCAGGAGAGTATGCAACAACCTCTCTGCTGAGCCAGAACTGGGTGGTCATCCCTGTACTCCCTTTTCTGGACAGGTTTTTTGTGGGCGCCTGTACGTGGTACCTGCCAGAATTTGGCAGCAGGGTACATAATATGCTGCTTGGCATTGTAGGCAGCCTCTTGTAGCAGATTGCATTTCACCACAATGGACTGAGTTAAAGTTAGACTGTTCTTGTGTGTGAGAGTTTTATTTCCCCTTCAGTTCTGGTATGAGGCAGCTTCTGGGGCATGACAGTAACCCCTCCTGTGACTCTTTCTTATGTTTCCCAACACACACGAAATGCCCAGCTAGCATAAGCTGTAGGAGCCTTAGTGATTTTTCCATTCTGTGGCAGTGCCACTGGCAATGCAGCAAGTTAAGGGCAATCAGAGTTTCCATTAGAAGCCTCTACATCTCATGCAGCTCTAATTCATCAGTAAGGCAGAAGAGGAAATTTAATAATCTTCCCAGGGAAATGCTGTTGATGATTTTTGAGGATGGCGAAGGGGAGAACTAAATTTCAAGGTGCAAAAAGTCTAAACAAACTGGAAATGGGAAGTCCTTTTTATTTTGTTTCATCCTACTCTTCTCCCGAGTCTTAGCAAGTTTTGTGTTTGAAAACCATCACGTTAAAGCCGTGCTGTTTGCATGCCACAGTAGCTCTGTTTCTGTGATGGAATGGCTCATCCCCCGCACCATGGGCACAGCAGTTCCGGGACAGGGATCCCACGGGGTGCAGCGCTGTGCGAGGGGCAGGACGGGGAGATGGGGAGATGGGTCCCAGCGGGGAGGACCCCGGGAGGCAGCAGGGGTGTGAGCCCGGGCGAGCTGCGGCAGCGCTGTGTGCGCTCAGCCACCAGCGGCGCTTGGTGCTCCGGCCGCGCGGGGAGCCTGCAGAGTACTTCCCAGTCTTTATTTGTGGAAAAGCTTAATTGAAATGCAAGTGATTAAATCTAATGTATCATGCAGTATCCATTTTCACTGCACTACCACTTTCACTTCCCCGATATTATCAGGCATCTCAGCAGCCCCACTGTCAGGTTTTTTCCTTGTAAGAGCCATGCCTATTCTCTCTCCTCTTTGTGAGCTTGGCGGAGGAGATAACAGTAAGCTAGCAGTAGATTACTAGTGCCCCAAACTCTTGTCATGGGATAAGTGATCTCAGCTTTATTTTAAACAAACACTTTAAAAATACATCCTTAAATCATTTTCCGGCTTTTTACAAAGAGTAAAAAAACTACATTGCGACAGTAAATGCAATAAGCAGCCTCTGTTGTTTGCCTAATTTTCCTCTTTTGAGCTGGACTTGGACTAATGCTTTTCCCTTCCCAACATTAGTGCTGTCCCAAAAGAGTGGCCTTCTCTTTGTGTGGCACAGTGGGAGAACAGACTTTCCTGAATGGCCACCCAGTTCCTTGTCCATTCTTTTCTCTTTCCAAAAAAATCTATTTCTTAAGAGACTTGTACAGCAGGAGTTATGAGATGAAACTTGAAGGCAAAAAATGAAGACTGGTGGCACCAGAGAGCTGCTGCTATAGCCAGGGGGATTGGGACACCTGTAGAGATGGGCAAAATGACACCCTGCATTCTAGAAAGGTGCTGGTTGGGAGAAGAGTGTGTTTACTAGAGCATCCAGTAGTTGAGGTATTTTTCATTTGTGTTTTTAAAATAAAAGCATCCTTTCCAACTATTTCCCTCTCCTCATAAGTGATAATGGAAGAGGCATTAGCCTTTCCATTGCCTGAGCCAACCTGTTTTTTTCTAAGAGGTGTCCAGGATGTTCAGCCAATTGAGTGATCTAATTAGCTGAAAATTGTTAATTTCCTTTACCTTATAAAGCACCTAACACAGAAACTGTTAAATAATGTTAAGTGTCAGACTTAAACTGAGAACATTGGGCCATATGCTGCCATGGCTTTCGCGCCAAAAAGTGTAGCAACTTACTCCAAAACCTGCCTCCAATTCCTGTGTAGAAGCCAAAGCCTCCTGCTTGATATGCTGCCACACCAACTCGCAGTGCTGAGATGGTCCCACTCAGCAGCTCGCTGCACTCGGGGAACAGGGGATGTGCATGAGGGGAGGGGATGGTCTGGATAAACGTGGCAGGAGCCAGGACACCGGTGAGGTGTTGCAGATGCTGCCCTTGCAAGCCCGGGAAAGCCGACGGTGGGGCAGTGCTGCTCAGGGCAGCATTAGCCTGGAAAAGGCACTGGATCTTTGCCTGCAGCTCCTGATTGCACAAGTCCCTGCTCTGCAGGGGGCCAGGTGGATAGGTGAGCTGCCTGGAAGCTCCTTCTTAAAGCAGGGGGGTCCCTGGATTGGTGGAGTGCACGCAAGGAAGGGACTGGTCCGGGTGTCACCAGCCTCTCTGCAAGCCCACAGAGAAGTGGCTCCAGGGATAGTGCGATGTCTTACTGCTAGGGAGAGATGCAAAAGGGCCTGTCCTTGATAAGTTTCCTGCAGGACACAGGCTGTGGGTATGGGAATGTGTGTTTAGGTGCCAGCTTTCCCCCAAAGCCCACAGGCTTAAATCTTTCTCCTGTGAGGAAGAGGCTCAGGGCTATGTGTGGGTGACACAAGTGGAGTTTCTCGATCATCTCATTCAAGAAGGTTGCTCTCTGGCCCCAAAACTCACCTTACCCTGACTTTGGGGGTGGGGGGTGCCTGTGCAAATCTAGTTTGTGCTTTGTAAGAGGTTTTCTTGGCAGAAGTATTTCTCCTGAATCTCTTCTGCCGTCGCTGTACCTGTGCTGGTGTGGACCGCTGTGCACACACACGAAAGCCGTCTGATCTGGAGCTACCCGTGGTGACACTGCTTCCCCAGTAGTGGACTCATCATTCTGGAGAGGTTCTCCAGCACTTGTCTAATAGGTGCTTGGGCTCCCTACAGAGTTCCTCTGTATAGCTACTGTTTAGATCACCCAACAAGAAGAGTGATCTGGCCTTGCCCCTTTCATCCCCTCCAACCTGTTTACTCCCATCACCACGACCTTGTGCTCTGCATCATGAGCAGCCTTCACCAGCCGAAGACCTCTGATCCTAAGTCCACGAGAGATTTTGGCTTTCCTGTTTGGCAAGGTGACTTGCTGCCCACCAGGTCAACATGAATAAAGACTTTTAAAATCCATAATGTCCTGCAATTGGAAAAATTGGAAAAAAACATCTTGAGCTGTCTATGCTGCTCTTGTTTATTTCTGCTCATAGTTAGGATCAAAAAATCCAAATTCACACGCACCAAGAATTCTACTTTATATAAAATTTGAAAGTAAAATCAATCCTGGCCCAATCTTATCATTTTTAAAGTGTGTTTATCCAGCTTTGTAGTAGGAACAAGCAGACTGTTTGAAGGCCACATAGTTTTCAAACCTTGGTTGCAACACGTTACCCCATTTTGAAACTGTCTTTATCTAGCCGAGAAAACTAAAATCTGTTTGACAAAGTAGCACTCCAGCCAGTTTATCTTGCAATATGGCTTTAGCTCACAGAGCCTATTGATTTCCTTAAATTAATGTTTACAGAATGCTACTGAATTTCACTCAACGGGACATTGTTCTTTTGAAGCTTTGTAAAATATGATACAGAGTGTTACTGCCATTTGTTCCTTTGCTAAGACTGATGAAACATTTATTTTTTTGAAGCGCAGCCTTGAACTATAGCTGTTTCCTACAAGTGTGTTTACTTTCGGAACATTAGTAATACAACGCACTATCAGACTCCGGCACAATACCACAGGCAAAGTCTGTAGGTACGCTCTGGCCAGCCTGATCGTATAAATGGAGCTGAAGTTTAACACAGATTAGACATCGTATGAGAAAAGGTTTCGAGCTTAGCCCAGCTGTCCCTGTCTGAAGGATCTTCAGATTTGTGTGCTACAGCCAAGCAGTTGTCTGACGCTGTTACAATATTAGAACCATTGCGTTGGTCTTGGTACTTCTAAACATGGGACCCCGGACTGAAAATTACCATGCGATCCTCTCCCTTTGTCCCCCCAGACAAGGTGAACGGCTTTATGGTCGCCTCGCTCCTGGGTCAGAGGCTTCTGATCCAGTCTCTGAGGACTGCTTTGAAATCTGCTCCAAGAAGCACTTGCATTGCCTCTTAGGTCCACCCAAATCTGGTAGTTTTCTAAGATGAGGTTGCAGTTACGTACGGCGGAAATTTTACGAGAAATCACAGCCACCAATGGCTTGACAATTTTGCTACTGCCTTCTGCACACATCATTCCAGTAAATATTCACTCTTTTCTTATGGGCCTAAACTGGGCACCCTTACACGTGTTAGGGTGTGTATTTTATCCCACAGGCATCAGAGTGAGCCGCTTACTTGAAGTATGAGTGGGAAAAAAGTGCTCCTGAGGAAAATGTGTGCCCTGGCCCAGCACAACCAGAGGTGGACCATCCATAGGCAACGTAAACTCTCTGTTGAAACCGGTGGGGTGGTGAAAATTTACACTGCTGAGAAGCTGACCCTTGGTAGCCTCCCACATGTGCTCAAGGAGAGGGCCTTAAACTCCCCAGTTATTGCATGCAATATTAACGTGTCAGCTGGCAAGAGAGAAAAATAGAAGTCATTTGGGCACCTAAGATGTGGGCTTATTTCTTTGTGAGACTGTGTCTGGGAGCAGATGACTTTTCTTTCTATCATGGAGGTTCCGTGTAACCAGGTCTCAACTCCCTGAAGAGGGGAAAGGAAAGCCAGCTCTGACTTCTTGCCTCTTTATCTAGTAATCTCTGTGTGGCCTTCCTAAAGCATCTGAGTTTATCCATTTAAGTCCACTCTGTCTGCAGCACAAGCCCCCAGCTTGTGCTACTGCTGTCAGGAGATATGTCTCTCCTTGATCAATATTTACTTAACAAACAGCAGGGATAGGAGAGTTTGTTTAGAGGAATCATGTGTGCACAAGGGTGAATGAATGCTCGGTAAAGTACTTCACCTGTTTGTCTCCTTTCCTAGGGTATCTTTTCTGCTCCAGACCTCATGCTGGGCTTTGCTACCATTGCCCCTGTGAACATGCTCAAAGCCACCCTGCCTTAGGACAGTTTAGCAATCGGCCGCAGAAAATGAACTTCTGAGTAAATATTTTATTCCCTGTTCTGGGAAAGTTGGAGGGAGAAGTTTGGGAACTTTGTAAAATTGTTTCTATGGTCAAAAATACTTGATGCCCAAGTAAAAATAAACTAGCTTCCCAGACTCTTGCACTTATTCAAGAAAATATTTCAAAGATGTTTTAAGCATTTTGTTGGGACAAAGTATTTCACAATTGCCGTTGCCAAAAATCTTGTCTTCTAAAAAAAAAAAAATTAATGTGCAGGTAAAATTGCGAGGAAGGAAGTATGTTTAGTATTTTTAAAGAATAACTTTAGAAAGGTCTGTTATTCATTTCTCCAACTAAAACAGTTGTTTCTGATGCCTGAGGTCATTGCATGCAATTAGCTTTGAGGCATCTGAGTCTAGTTTGGGGGGGGGGGGGGGTTTTTNATTTTATTTTGTGAATCAGAGTTGTAAAAGCCATCTGAAATATTCATGCAGAATTGTCTGAGAAGCAGTTTCTGTTTTATTTACTGCACAGTAGAACAGCCACAGTGGATTAGCTCTACAATACCCGTAACAAAAGCACAACAGCTGATGCATGTGATGTTAGGAGGTGACAAAACAGTTAAAGTATGCTGCTGGCTACAGGCAAGCAGTCAGCAGATGCAGACAAAAGGGTTTGTGACAAGAATAACTCTCTCTCCAAGGCGAGCAGTCAAGAGTATCCAAAATACCAATACCCTTTTCTCCTTGACATTGTCTTCTTACAGTCAGCATTTTATTGCCCTTTTATAGTAAAAAAACAAAACACAATTCTCTGGAATATCGGTTTTAACTTGACTTTCACAATTGTGTGATCTTTACGTCTGTATTGCTTTCCCTATCATCTAGATTTACCACTTGAGCAAGAATTTTTGAAAGTTTAAAAGATTAACTGTAGAGAAGCCCACCCTTAATAGGATTAACAACATGAAATACACATATAAATCTTCGAGCAGACTGGTGATTTGTTCTGTCATTTGGTTTTGGTAGTTTCTCCCTTTTCTGTTAAGAGAGAATTTAAGCATCTTATTTTGCTAATGAAGAAATAATGCTGGGGTAGAAATTAAAGGTTTGCTCAACAATGGCAGAGATTTAGGTGCTGGAAAAGGACTGTGAATGAGCTGATGTTTATTTCAGAAGTGTGAAAAATCAGCTTATATATCTCCAGGAAAAAAAAAAAAAAAGAGAGAGAGGGAGAGAGAGAGAGAGACTGTCTTCTTTCTAACCTTTGTAATTCCCCTTCTATTCTCTGTGACATTCATTCAGCTGCCAAGCATGTTTGGCAAGGCTTGAGCCAGCGAGCGCACTTCCAGTGACCGCTAACCTTGGTATGTCCTGACACTTATGATGAGTATCTGCAGGACACAGAAGGCAGGCAGGCTGCTATGTCAGGCTTTTATTATGTACTGCAGAGGCTGGGGACAGTCAGTTTAATAAAACAAATCATCCTTGAAGGTAAAGCAACTGGGAAGAGGAGGAGGGCTCGGGAAGGGGAGGAGGTGAGAGGAATGGGAGGAAAGGGAGAAAAAGTCTTTGCTGCACAACTCAAAAAAAAAAAAAAGAAAAAAATAATTAACTAATAAAAGATAGAAGACACAAGACAACCTAATGATGAGAAAAACAGTGCAGAGTCACTGGTTGGCCGCCAATTTAAGACACATGGCTACTTTTAGTGTGCCCTCCTTCACAATGACGATTTTTAAGGTCCATCAGAAAGAGAAGCCTAATTCTCTATTGGCTTAAAATCAGAGTTGCTTCACTGATTTTCTCAGGCAACACTGCCTTAGACCTGCTGAGGAACTGCCCTCACCTTCTCAATCCTCAGTTCCTTTTGGGTAACACTTTCCTTGAAAAGAAATTCAACAAGTATTTATAAAGCTTTCTTCAACTGTGTGTGCTTCTGTGCGGAAGAAGAGTTTGTTAGGTCTGACTCGACTGCAACTTTTGAGCCACTGGAACCATACTTTTGCTCCCATAGAAGTAGTCTGTGCTGAGTATTTTTAACAAAGCACTCCCCCACAGCGCCAAGCCAAATGGTTCGGCATGATAGTTGCACATGCAAACCCAGGAGTGAAATAGTTCAGGTTTGTTGTTCAAGCCAAGGAAAATGCCAGTAGTTGAAACAGCACAAATAGACAAGAGCAGATGAGAGCTTTAATTCCCTCCCAGTTTTCGCAGACAAAGGGGACGTGTTAACGTGGCTGAGGCTTGAGAAGGGGCACCGTGCAGGTTGTTGGGCTGCGTTAGGAAGTACGGGACCGATGTGTACCAGGTGTAAATCAGCATAACTGCGCCGAGGCTGGCAGAGCCCTGCTGATTTACGCTGCCCCAAAGTTTGGCCTGTGACTTTTTCCCTTGGCAGTGAAGTTACGTTGACAAAGCACGCAGCAAAGTGCGATTTCTTTCTAAATCTGGCTCGTGTGGATGCTTCAGCCTGAGACTCACCTAGACTCCCCCTGACCAGACCTCATTGTCTTTCCTTCTGGTGAATGCGCAGTGTGATTCTTTGATTGACTGCTGCCACCTGATGCTAAGAAAATGCCCTGGGTTCATACTAGGGATTGTTGGTTCTATTAAAAGCAATGTAGATGGAGTTTATTTGTCACTGAAGCATTTTATGCAGATGTTCCTACTTCAGAGATGTTCAGTCAGTTAGGTGTAAAGATGCGCTGAATAAGTCGCCATCACTTAGGGTCAGGAAAATGCCACCTCCAGACACATAATTAACGTGGCTGACTGATTAATTGCCCACTGAAAAATATAACTACCCATGCATCTAAATATTTATTTTCAGGCTCTGGACTTCACTAGTATTTTCTTATTTAAAAAAAAAACCCTGAAACAACAAAAAACACTGCAGATACTCTTTCTAGAAAGGAAAAGTGTTGGCTGACGTACCATCCTGTGGGGATTAATCACAATGGAATTCACATTACAACATGCAAAATAACGTGTGTAATGCAGTCTGACATGAAAAATTGCTAATAACATCCCAAAAGGAAAGAGCTATGAATGGCTCTAATGCCTTAGGAGTTGGGGAGATCTTTGAGAACTCAGCATTATAAGGTGAAGCATCCAAAAGAAGAAAAGGCTGAAAAGTTGGGTCTCTTCAAAGCCCCCACAGGGTTTTGTTCATTATTGTGTTTGTTCACTGTTATGTTTGTGGGCTTCTCTCTGCAGCCTGTTGCACCAGGTTCAAAGGGGCCTGACCCTGCAGGTGTGACTCAGGTACAAGAAAGTTGGACCTTAAAAGATAACTCCCAGTCTTAAAAAAAAGCCTGTATGTCACTACAGGGGTGGAAGGCCTGAAAGCTAGGGGTTCAGGGGTTTCACACTGCCTACTCCATGGAAAAGCAGCATCCTCTACCTGGAAAACTTTCAAATGCGCAGGTAGAAATTGAATGGCAAAGGCCCAACTTAAAACCCAGGTTGTCACTTCCATGCTTAAAGTTGTCGTGGGTGTAACCATGAGGCAGGAGGGAGAGGTAGGACTTTGTGCCTTTAGACTTCATGCTTCTCATGTAGGTACTTGTAATTGCCTCTTTCCCGTGTCCAGCCGCTTGGGAGGGAAGAAAGACATCTAATGTTGGTCCTCTGGAGTGGCTACCAAAATCAAAACGTTTTGCCCTCATGAACTAACATCAATGTCTACTCCATACATTTGGTTATCTACTCCTTTTCCTGATTTCTGGTTTCATACAGTCAGAAAGTCCTTCCCCTTGGTCAGTGCCCTGCAATGCCAAGGGTGATGAATAGCATGTGAGCATTGAACTGCATGAACAGAAGAGCATGTAAATATTTTTATATCAGTGCAAGAATGAGAAAAGCATAGTATCTTCTGTAGTCGTATTACTAAATGCCCAAACAGCTGAGTGGTTATGGGGAGTTTTAAGTAATTTCTTTGAGCTGGTGTAAGTGAAACATAATAGTTAATTTCTTCTCTCTTAATTTTTGCTGGAATAGACCATCTGTAAAGATGTGTCTTTCTGTGCAGCCTATTGAATGAAACATTTCCACAGAGGCTTTTGGGAGCAAAAAAAAAAAAGCAAAAACGTGTGGGGGCTGGATTTCACTCTCAGAGGTAGACAGAGGACTTCTCTGGTGCTTCTGGAAGCAGAGTTTGTCAGCTGGTGTCGGGGAGAGCTGATCTCATGCTTATCTGATGGCAGAACGTGGCTATCAAACTGCTGGTGTTTCCCTAACAATGATAGGTGAGCGAGGCTCCAGAGCTCTGTTCTATCAGATTGATCACACACATTTCCAGACAAGTTTTTTGAAAGTGGTTTCTAAAGGGATGAGAAGAAAAGCCTGAAGTAGAGAATAAGGGGCTGTCCCCGATCTGGCAGTGTGACATGAATTCAGTAAATGAGTGAGAGCTGCCCAAGTGTCTGTTGGCCACGGGAATGGTTCAAGTGGCTCCTAGTGCAGGTCGGAGAACTCCTCTTGCCGGAGGGGACAAAGAATAGCAGTGAGGGAATACTTGCTATTATAAGCATGCTGGCTACTGGCCGGCCGTGTATTAGCAGTTCTAGAGCTGTGAAGCCATATTTCCGTAATAAAAGTGGAAAACAATACCTTTATGGAGATTACCTGAACCTTGCAACTGCCCTGTAGTTCATTAGAGCGATTGCTTTTGAATCATTTAAGGCAAAGGGTGAGAAGGTGGTGCTTGTGCCTGAGACAACTGCTTAGAATGAATTACTGAAGTTTGGAGGTAACTGTGGTTTTTAACATTCAAACCCCCGTTGTTCAGGGGTTTCTGAGAGTGGCACGTGCCTGCTAGCTGGGTGTTTGGCTCACCCGTGAAGTGACAGTGACGTTTAGAAACCACAAATGATTTTAAAGCATCCCAGCTCAGTAGCCACTTGGAGCACAGTGCACCCGTTGAAGAGGTTAGGGTGGTATTTGGGTGCTCCTGAAAAAGAAGGAAAGACCGTAATGTCTCCTGAAAAAGCCATCTTATGGGGTTCCTGTGCCTAGCAGCCACAGAAGCAAGCCACTAGCTGAAGGCTTTCCTGCTTGATTGTTTTTAAACTGCAAACAACTTTCAGAGATACCCCATTTCTTTGACAGCTTTCAGCACAGGTTGTGACCAAAGTCAAGCACAAAGGTACAAAGGGCTTTCTGTGCGTGCATAACTTTCATATTAGTTCTCACATGGAGAGGAGACCGTGGCCATAAATGCACGGGTAAAATATCAAGCAGAGTTTTCTTTCCTTAAAGACAATTGTGCTTGTTTCCCCTCCTGCTAATTATAGCCTATAAATCCCCCTCCTCTCCCAACTCAGACAGTAACATTTTGTTACCTACATTCTGTCAGTAGACTTTACAAAGATCTCTAACACATGTTATAAAAGTTATTGCTATAGTACTATATATAACAGCTTTGCATAAGAGAATAGAGGGCTGCCACATTTAGAAAATGCAGGTGCTATGTAAGCCCCTTTCTGAAAGAAAGAACTTAGCTCAGTTTCCTTTGAAGAACCAGAGACTTGAAATTGAAAACTGTATTAATGCCATTGTCTCCTTGTATCAGCAGGTTCCAGAGAGATTCCTGGAAGTGGCTCAGATCACGTTACGGGAGTTTTTCAATGCCATTATCGCAGGCAAAGATGTTGATCCTTCCTGGAAGAAGGCCATATACAAGGTCATCTGTAAGCTGGACAGTGAGGTCCCTGAGATTTTCAAATCCCCAAACTGCCTACAAGAGCTTCTTCATGAGTAGAGAGTTCAGCAGCTATTTATGAATGTATGAAAGTAGCAGTCCCCTTCTGATGCCCAAGTCATGTGTGTCTCTATTTTAATTTCATATATATGTGTATCGCATACATATATATATGTATATGGAATTAGACTGATCCCTCCTGGATTTAAGTTTTTGTTCAGTTCCAAGGGGATGGTTGTTTTACTTCAGCCTTTGGTTTACTTTTGCCCGAGACCCTTAACATTTGAAGAATCAACGGGGTTAATTTTCAGGGAGAAGAGTTTGGAAGCGTGTAAAAGCCTGTCTTAGCAAGTTAGGGCATTATGTTTAAAAATGCTTTGTCAGATTTATTGCTTGCTGCAAAGTGGCATTTTGTCTTGGTGAGACTAATGTCATGGCACAATACTACAGACAATGAAGTTTATATTATGTTTATACTGCTAAAGGTCTGAACTCTGTGGAGTCACTTCATAAGCTTCGAGCTTTTTTATTTGTATTTATATACTTTTTAATCAATACCTAGATTTTGTTTCATACTTCAAAAAAAAATACAACATCTATTTTAGGTACTCACTCCAAGAAGTGACACCCAAAAAAGAAAACCCTATTCTTCATGTTTTCCTTACAGAAATGACAGATACCCTGCACCAGTAACCAACACGCCAGGTTGTTGTTTGTCTAAATTGCAGCAAGGGATGTTTGCACAAATCAAATACTGTTCTTGCAGGGTTAGGCCAGTAATTCATGCACAATATTGTATCAACCACACTAATTTTGGAATATGGTCAGCTTACTAAAGCGGAAGCATTTCACTCTCCATAGAGTAAAAATGAAACCTTCAGCGTCGTATATTGCCATGTCTCGGTCTTACTTAAGTGGCATTAGTCCCTAAATTTATCCTTTTCTCAGTCCATTCTGCCCCCCAAGGTCCCCTTTCCAGCATACAAAGTTTTCTGTCCATATTTGACATCTGTCCTGAAAAGCACTTTTTGAATGATCTTAGATGTAGTAGAAGAGTCTTCACCTCACGGTGCTGAGGCAAAGGAAAGAAAAAAAAAAAACGGCTTGTTTGTAGCTGTAAAACATAATTAGTCTTTTCCTAATCAGAAGAATAAAAATTGCATTTTCATAAAAATCTAATCAAGCATTATACAAAAATCGCAGTGTCCTCCTGGCTATGCAGGGTTCAGATAGCCAAATTGGATTTTTAAAATTACAGTAAGTGCAGCTTTAAAAAAAAAAATAATAATAAAAAAAAATCTATTCGAGCAATGTGGCTGCACTTGTCTTCTGAAGCTGGAGCCAGTGTTGACCAAAACCTGAGCTGCAGTGTAAAGTCCCTGATGGATCTGGGTTCGCCTGAATGCTACACCACGATATGACAGAAAGAAAGAAAGCTAGCTGCTAGTTCTCGTGCTTTCTTCAGTGGCTCTCCTTTTCTCATGTTTTCAGAAAGAAATCGTCTCCAGAAGTTTGGGGGAAGGTTGAATATGCTATGGCACACTGTATTTGTCATTTTCTTTGTCGTCTTTTGTACGGATGCAGTAAGAATTTATTGTTATCATCAGTAGTATTTTCCCCTACATAATTCAATCTAAATCTAGAGGAAGTTCCTAATTAGCCGTGAATTATATTTAGACCATTGAGGATATTGGTATCTTCTTTATTTTAAAATTACATTTTGACTTTGGAGAGTGAAAGTTTACCCATGTGACTAAAGAGCTGACCTGATCATTGCAATTTCACTTCATTTACAAATACTGCTGATAGACAGAAATGTATGAAAGCAATTATTGTTAGCAGAAAGCCTTAAAAACCTGCTGACTTCAAATTAAACAGCACAATCCTCCGATTCCCTGTCATTCTTTTCAAGCACTGGCAGTATCTGTGGAGTATAGGCAATGCAGACAATAGCATGGGATGAAGTGCCAACATTTTCACTATGCATTAAAAGCAAAACAAATCTTGATCTTAGACTCCCTGAGAGTACCTAATACTGTACGTATCCTTACAGTAGACAGGATTTTTTTCTTTCTTTCTTTTATTTTCTTACATTTTATTTCATTTTATTTTGTTTTCTTTATTTCATTTTTCCTTCTTTTTTTTTTCTGTGTGTGTGCATGATTTGGTAAACATTACACTTCATAAAGATGTAACTCCAATGAATTCTGAGTAAGAAAGGATGAAAATTGTGTTCATGCACTTTTTTTGATTTATGGGAAGAAGTGGCATAAAATGCTCAAGTTTTAATACAGTAAGTTCATCATTGGCATACCATCAGATGCAAAATATAACTTTGCATTGTCACCTTGGACATAAGAAAGCAAAGCCATACTTTAGTCATACTATGTGGACATACTACTAGCTACCATCTCAATCTGTGATTTTACCGTTGCTTTATATTATTATTATTATTATTATTATTATTCTATTATTATTATTATATTATTATTAATATTATTATTATTTGGCTGCAATGGGATTCACATAATCGAAATAAGTGAAATTGTGTACTCAACACTTGATGTTGTTGCATTTATTTATTTATTTATGGGTAGTATAATCTCAATAGTAAATGAGGCATAGGAATTAGGAATAGAAATTTCATCTTAAAAGCAAAATAAAAACCTCCCTGGTCTGCAAAAGGAATAAATGATAATTTGATCATTTCAGTTATGTGATTTTTCTGCATTTTATAGCCATATTGCCTTTGTGCCTCCCAATTCACCTGAAATTACAAATACATGGCATAGCTTGTACTAAATTCTAAGTAGAATCCAATCCAGTTTCTTTCAAAAGATCTCAATATTATTTCACTAAAAATGGCTAAAAGGCAGGAGGCTACTTTTATTGTAATGAAAAGTTTACATAGGAAAAGAATTTCAAAATCCATGTAGAAACCCCATCTTGCCATTCATTTACTGCTAATTCAGATTTATTTCTGCATATAAACTTGAGGTTATAGTCTGTGCCTAGACCTTAAATGCACCAGCGGAAGGATAAAAAAAATCCTTCAAAATACCAGTTTTTCCCCCACAAGTACAATTGTTCTTGTGCCTTCTGTGGCTTACAATTTTCATCTTTTAAACTTTATTTTTCAATTACTACAGCTGCAATAAACACTGACTTTTTTTTTTTTTTTTCCGGCTGTTTGACATAATGTTGATAGCTATGCATATTTTGTGTCTTTTTAAAAATTAAAAAAATAAAAAAAACAAAGCAGGAGAATACGTTTTTGAAGAAGAGAATTTTTAGAACAGTTTGATAACGCAAATTATTTTTTCTCAATTGTTTGAGCAGCATTCGAGTTTTGAAAATTCTTGTAGAAGCCAATTTTTTGTAACTGTGGTGCAAATCTTGTGTTTTCTTAGCCTGATGAAAAGTAGTATAGAAGCAATATTTCATACGTGACATATGTGCATATACAGATACGTATGTGGTCACACACACAGGACAACATGTGTGGGCATATGTATGTATATTTACACAAAAAACACACACACACACACACACACACACAAAAGATGCGTATGAAGTGAAAAGCTTACCTTTTTCCTATCTAGATTAAGAACCTATTTTAGACATTTGTTATGTTTTGTGAAAAGAATGTTCTATTTGAAACTACAAAACATTTAATTCTTACTGTATCTCTGGTTGTTTAATGGGAACGTTTCACATTTAATGGTAAACACGTGGAAGATGTTAGAATGTAGTAATTATTTAAGGAAGTGTTCACCCATGTATTCCTGAGGTTTGCTTTGTGCCTCTGAGTATTATTTAATTAAAGTGTTTTAAGTTTGCAGAATCTTTGTTACTGTACCAGGTATGTGGGTGAACATTGAAAATCGAGGGGAACTTTTATAAAGCAATGTAAATATTCAACCTTACGGCTGTTCTTGCATAAAGACATAAGATTTTAATAACTACATTCTGAAAACATCTGTTGAATTTATAAGAAACACTACAGTAACTGTGTAGATAGTTGAAAGCATTCTTGAAAATCCAGCTCTCTACTTTTAAAACTTAAGTCTCTTTCATCAGATGTCAAGGGAATGGGTAATACAGTTTCTGTAAAATTGCAGAATTTTTTTCTATGTATATGAAGTCAGTTAATAGAAAAAATGTTTTTTTTCCACAGGTTAATATTAATTAAGAAATAAAGGTGAAGATTTTGTGGCTTTAAAGATAGGATTTTCACCAGCAGCATTGAAAGATTATACATATATATATATACAGAAAGATATATATATATATATATATTAAAAATGGAAAGTGGTTTACAAAACCCCCAAAATGAGCACTGTACATGAGAAGTGAAAGCAAAAACTATATTTGCCATGTGTATTATATAGCAATCATTGGTGTTAATAGTGCAAATGTTTCCTTCTGGTACCAACTCTGTGTTTGAAAATTCCAATACGCATTGTTTTCAAAAAGCTCCCCTTAAGGAATGTAACTGGTTTATATGAGTAAGCAGTTACTGTATTGCACTTAAATGTTCTGTTGAAGGAAATGCAATTTTGTTTTCTGTAGAACTGTTGGTTGTAAACCATCTATAAACTGAAGCTAAAAAATGCTCATATTTAGAGCTGGGATGAAAACTGGTATTTAACCTTTGTATCTTCTTAGGAATATCCTTTTTAGTGTATGAAAGGTGGTGGCACTATGACTTTATTCAGTCTTTTCATCTGAGCCACAGTCACCTCTCTCCCAAAGCAGCCACCTTCCAAATGCACAAATACTGGGATATGTAGAAACAAATCTAGAAGAAACAGTGAGCTTACATTTTTCTCTAAAATCCATACCTTCTGCATTAATTGTACCACTCGAGTGAGATAGTAGGCAAACACAATAACCATCTCATTACCATGTAACGTGTAAGAGTCAGAAACTAAAAAAGAAGGAAAAAAAAAAAATAAAGCCTCTTTAGGTTGGTTTTAATGCTGCCCAGAAGAGTCAAAGGTTAAGGTTTAAACTGATATTGTCCCAGCCATTACTCATATGTATATAGTTACAAAAGTGACAAAACACTGCCTTTATATTATTTAGCAATATGTTGTAAATAGCATTATTAAGCTCTTTTTTTTGTAATAAAGACCCTTTAATTTGAAGATAGTACAATAACTGAACTGATAAAGTCAATTTTTGATTTTTTTTTATTTTATTTTTTAGCTAGAGGCAATTTCAACTGTGGATTTTTTTGTTGTCGTCTATTGTTCTGAAGACTTTGCATAATTTATTGGTTTAATTTATCCTAATTTATTTGATGAAGGTGTACAATTTTGTATTACCAAGGATGTACTGTAATATTAATTGATGACAAGATAAAACAATAAGACTCCCCTGTCCGTTTGGAAAAAAAAGGTGCAGTAGACAATTGATTGAAAAAAGTTACAATTCTAGCTTGGCAGCTACTAAATTTAAGATAAACACAGGAAAAATGTTTGGGGGGGGGTGGATTTTATTTTGTGTGTTTAAAGCTTTTGTATACTCTCCAGACTTTTACCTTTTTGCTTTGTACCACTTAAAGGATACAGTAGTTCAATTGCCTTGTGTGCCTTCCATCTTCTCTAAACTGAATGTATGTGCAGTATATATGCAAGCTTGTGCAAAATAAAATATAAATTACAAGCTCATTGCCATTGTTTACATTTATTTCCAAGAGTTTATGTTGCCCCACGTCAGGAGGTGAACCCCTGAGCCGCTCGGCTGTGGCCAGGCTGTGCCTAACACTGTAGCCCTCTGAAGGTTTTCGTTTCCCCTTAGTTCAAATTATTTATTAATGAAACTACCAGCCCTCTTGCAAAATGGATATAATGATTTATGGCCTCGGTGTCCTACCTCCAGCACAGCGCCGGTTAAGATAATGAATGTTATTTTGCAATAGTCTATCTGACAAGGAATAACTCCCTGGAAGAGACCTGTTATGTCTGAGGCATAGACAGCCCTTTAAATTAAATGTAGCCAATGTGAGCTAGAAAGTACTTTTGTTTATGCTGTTTAATCATTTCCTGGGTACGCCTGCCATGCCGGTGTCCTGCAGCGGGGAGCTCCTCAAGCTGGGTGAATGCAAGGATAGTGCTTGTTGAGCTGGGGTGGTTCACATTTGGTTCACATTTGTCGCTCTTACCAGTTTGGCCTTGTTAATGGTAGTGACCAGATACCATTCTCTCTTCTTTTTTTGTTACAATCCATCTCTCATGGAGCACTTCCGTTTCAAGCTGCGTATTCGTCGGCATTGTATGTAACTACTCTGTTCCTACACAGTGCCTCAAAATGTATTTGTTCATGGTTTTCCTTTTGCTCTTTGGTGTGTCTGCTGTTTCGTATGTATCTTAAAATTTCGGGGTTGAGTGGACCTTTGATTAACATGATTGTCTGTGTTTCAGATATGAAAGGTCTCTTTTTGGCTTAGAATTGGTGCAGATGGCAGTAAGACTGTAGCTTATTTAGATCACAAAATCCTGCAAGACTTTTCTG
Organism: Mohoua ochrocephala; assembly: GCA_013398855.1. Lineage (NCBI taxonomy): Eukaryota > Metazoa > Chordata > Aves > Passeriformes > Acanthizidae > Mohoua > Mohoua ochrocephala. Next base: position 279,757 of record VZTA01020601.1, read on the forward strand.
ATTTTGGAGGAGAAGCATGTTAAAAATATATTTTGATCCGAGGTCATTTATTTTCAGAATCTTCCCTGATTCACCCTCAGGACACTGTAGAGCTGAGCTGGAGCCCGAATCCCGCTTTAGCTTCACTGTAGCAATCAAATAAACACTTCATATCTGCAACAGCAGTTAAAACTCCATGTATTTTTATACAGCTGGAGTTGCATTTGTTGGGCCACATCAACACCATGTGTAAAGGAGGTCTGTGGAAGGTCGTGAAGTTACATCTACGTAACTGATACTCATTTAAGTGTGAGATCTTCTCTGGTTTTACTGCAAACAAATTGCCTCTCCTAGTTCACATCTATCCACGTTACCAAACCAACATACTAAAATAATTTTTGTGTTAGTTACCAAGACCTAACTAGATGAGGGAGAGGGAGATCATCCTCAGGTACCCAGTTAATGGACCAAAGGATACGAGCTGCGTGGGTAATTGCCAGCTCACTCTGTGCCCCTATCAGTTTTTCTTTCAAACATACCAGTTCTGTGAAATGCAGGACACTATTTGCCATTTTACCCTGCAGTGAAAAGCACACAGATCTCTAAATAAGAAATCCTAGTTATTGGCATCTCAGAATACTGCAGGAGTTCAGAGCTAGACTGGAACTTGGCAAGTAGTCTCTGTCATTGCAGAGGGCCAAATCAACTTTCCCAGGCTTCAAGCACCCTGAAATGATCCAAGTTCTGCAGATCTGGCCATCTGTGCTTGGAAATCCTCAGTTCCCCTAATACCTGGAATTTTTACAATAAGAAAGATACTATGTTCTAGCTTAAAAATCACAAGGAAGACATGAATTATCCCTGAGCAAGGCAAATAATAGAATAATTTTATGTCACTGGGACCATCACTAGCAACTGGGGTCTTTTACACATCACATTACTGAGAAGCTGAACGTGGAAGACTGCATTTTGTCATTTGAGAGCCTGAAAGGGTTAATTGCTCTTGTTTTCTTGGTCTGTACCCTTATTTATGCCCAGTCTAGGTTGTGCCAACACAATTTCTATGGAGATGATCCCTTCTGATCCAGTCTTCCCTCTTTGTTAGGAGGGAAAGGGAGAGTTGCAGCACACGACTGACTGCGTTTGGGAAATAATGGCAAATATGTCCCTCGCTCTTTGCAAGGGGTCACAGCGCTTCCCCAAACTCGTTTTAGTGACTTTTAAAATATGGCACTGCCTTTGTGTTATGAACACAACATGCAAAATTAAATCTTCGTTAAAATTCTGTTGTTGAATGGGGATGGAGGGCTCGCAGGGTGAAGGCAGAGCTGCTAGATAAAAAGGGCTGGGGGGTAGGAGGGTTGTTTCCCTGCCTGGTCCAAGTGTTTGACCCTCTGGGCGCATTGCAAGGCCTGCCTGTTCGGTGGGCAGGGGCATTTGGAGAAGCTGCCTGTTAAAGCTTGATAGATTGGTGGGTGCAGAAAATCCATCAAATGCTACAAACCCCTTTTTCTGTGTACGGTTTATTAGCGCCACTACCATACCTGTACCTCAAAGAGATGAAGGAGGTATCTTTTATTTAAATATTACAATTTTCTAGACACCCAAACGAATGCTCGTTGGCTTAGGTTAGCCTGACTCTTTCCAGAGCTGCAGAGCAGAGTGAGACTCTGACTCTCCTTTAGAGAAAGGACCCCCCCACCTCGCTCTGCCCAGAGTCTGGGAGGCTGTGATTGCATTTTCATGAATAAATCCTGGGCGAGTGAATAGTGGTACTTTCCCATTTATTTGGGAATCAGTGTGAAAAAACAAACAAACAAACAAACAAGCTATTTGCTTCACAACAAAACACATGAAAATGAACTGCTGTTCGTACCCAAATGCAGTTAATTGCATGCACGGTTTAATTTTATTCTTTAAAATTAGGCTTAAGGTTGAGTCTCTATCTAGGCAAAGGAAAATAAAAAACGAGAAAGATGGCACAGATAGCTAAAGAAATACTACTGGCTCCAATATAAATATGTTTGCGGTTTGCAAGAGACCTGCCAGTCAAGCAGCTGTGGGAGGTAACAGGGGAGAACGCATGAGAGGAAAAAGTCTTGTGGCAACAGTGGCCAGTTTCATTATGGCCACTGCCAGACTGTGAAACAACTCTGGGGGCTTGAAATCCTATTGCCTATTAAAACTGGGCATGACAGCTCTTTTTTATGCTTCACCAACCAGAGATGGAACAGTGTCCTAGGGGAAATAAGGAAAAATATTTATTACAAGTGTTTAACACCTTTTAGTACAAAACAACCCTAATATGCAGCACTCAAGGATAATTCATGCCAGCACATGTAAAACCAAGGGAAATCGTTTATCAGCTCAATAATTTGGTCAGAGCTTTTAAAGGAAGAGATGATGCTCCAGTCAAAACCATAAGGCCAGATTTCTCTGAAGTGGAGGCACTTTCGATTTTTTTTTTAATATTATTTTTACAATTTCTCAGTAATCCACACAAGGCTCTGACAACACACCCGCCCCAGGGACTGCATGGCTGCCTGACTCAGGCTGAAGCCTGGCCATTCGGACTGAGGGCTTACCTGCCCCTCATGCATGGCAGTCGTTGCTGGCATATTTAAGAAAGCCACAGGACAGTCAGGGTTGGATCTTGAACAAGACACGAGGTGGAGGTTTGAACTGCTTCAAAGGCTTATCTGAAAACCAGGCACCCTGAGCTTGTCTTACACTGCAAACAGTCTGGAAGCATAAGGACACTCAGGTCAAGGGGTGTATTTCAAATCTTTCCTGATGAAATATGTGTGTTTGGAAGCTGTATAATATAAAATGAGATTCACCGCTTTCTTACACGAACATATGCATCATGACTTCCCAGCTTTGGGAGAAACCTAGAACTCAGACGGGGGGAGCTCCACCACTCGCTGAGCGCCACAGGGAAAAATCTCGAGCACTTTCAAAAGGCTGCGCTCAAATCTATTCCTGCTGTGTGTTCCCATATTATAGGGAGTGAAATGGAGATGCAGGGTGGTGGCACCAATCTCCCCAGGACCCCCCACCTGCCCACTGCAGAGGCAGGAACAGCTCCTGCTCCTCCGGCCCTGGCCTGGGTGCTGCCAGCCCCACGCGTTACTCATTAACGCCCGGTTACTCGTTAACAGCCCGCGCGCAGGGGTCCTGCACGGCCCTCCCAAAGCCCCCGGGTTACATTGCACAATCCACACCCTGCTGCCCTGCCAGTTTTATCTCCAAGCTGAAACCTTGCTTCCTGGCATCCTTTTGCATCCTTGCGAGTGGCCGGAGCCAATATTTTAAAATACTGTTTACCCGGCCATTTGCTTTCCCAGAAGCTGGGGGGAACCGCGGAGCAATCGGAAAAGCCCATCCGTGGAGAGGACTTCCCCCTGCCCATGAGTCAGGTTTCTCCCTCCCATCAGGAAGAGCCTGCTGCTCAAATGGTGTTTCTGCCCTTCCAGAAATTTCCAGAGTGTTCAGCAGCCTTTAACCGGGGCCACGGCCGGCTGCTGGCGGCGGCACAGGGTGGCTGACCCAGTGATGGCAGGGAAAGAGCAGGTCAAGGTGTGCCGTGGTGGGGCAAGGGGGAAACCCAGTTCTGCCAGAGAATGACCCTGTGCAAAGGCCGGGCAGATGGGTGCTGCCTGAGGCCACATAAGCTGCTCCTTGCTCAGGGCAAAGGGCTCCAAAGCCAGCGGCCAAAAGGGACCCAGGGGGTGCTGGAGGACAGCAGTGGCAGGAAGGGTCTGGACCCCCCACCACAGCAGTGAGGTGAAGGGGTGTCAGGCACCCCTACCCTTCACGCAGCTCTCTCCCTGTATTTCCAAATTTCTGTACCCTTCTCACATCTCTTCAGAGGAGGGAAGTGAACGGGGGGGTGACTGTGGTTTTGACAAGGTGAATGTGGCAGCAGCCCCAGCGAACAGGCGTGTATGTTGTCCCCAGCAAAAGACCTGTACAGCAGCCCAGCGATTCTGGATACAGTGTTACATCACTTGCAAAATTCAGGATTTGTCCAAAATGTGGTACTCTTTTTACATAGATAATATCAGCAATATATAATAATTATTATTGTTATTTTTAACCTTAAGGAAGTTTGTTATTCCATAAATATAAATAAAGTGTAGTATCCTTAATCTGATTTCAAATGACCTGAAAAGAGGATCAAAAAAGTGCAAGAGAGCTGTACAACAGGGGAGAAAATGGCGAGTGGGGGAAGGGGGGTGAGGGTGTCGACTGTAAAAGAAAGAAAATTATCCCAATTCTAGCACTGCTGGAAAAACGTGAAAGTTATTGCCGCACAAAGAACCTCTTGAACTGCTCTGCCTTCCAAAATTTCTACTGCACTCTCTGCAGTTACTTGTGTATGGCAGAAGCAGCATCTTTGTATTATATGAACAGTCTGCTTCATAATCAAATACCATCTGTCGCTACATCTGAACTTGTTTTCAACATCTGTGCGTTCTGGTCTTAACAAAGCTTTAAAAACTAATTCAAAAACTTTCACAGATCACTGACTAAATATGTACATTTACCATCTTTCATATTGGTTTAAAATATTTCTTCTATAGCTGCATCCCCTTGGCTGGGAATAGTTAAGATGTATACACTGAGTTGCTTTATTAAGCTTATTTTCTAATGGCCTTGGGTAGCCAAGTGCAAAAGAGGGACACTTGCTCAGGCACCGAGAGGACCCATCATATTCTTTCTTGGTGCCAATACAGTCCCTTTCTGCCAATGAGAAACCTGAAAGTTGATCAGCTACCATACCCCAATTACTCAAAATGACACTACAGATAAAACTGCAACCAAGGGGAGAATCAACTGTATGGCTTATATGCTGCTAAAGTGTGTCTGAACAAATGGTGAAGTAAAATCATGAGAGCCCTCAGGAGGATAAGTACGTTGTTACTTTGCACATGCTTCAGAAATGTGAAGTACATCTTTACAGAACTTTTGGCCAACCCCCTGGCAGATGTTGACCAGTTTTGCTTATGTATACATCAGTTGCAGAACACTAAAACAGAGATTGGAAATTTTAATTTAGTCAAGGCAGTTGGGCTAAAATGATGGCTTTTGTTGAAACCATTAAATAGAGCTGCCTAATGAAGTACAGTACAGCACTGGCAAACCGAGCCCTGATGAGATGCAGCAGCTTCCAAACTGCAGCCCTGCAAAAGGGAAGAAGGAAGCTTGCAAGTCTTTAACTAAAGTGGAATGGCGACAGCCCTTGTAAAGCTGCGTTTGATTTTGTGTTTGAGGGCAGATGCACTTGTACATTATCGCCCTGACATTTTAACCATTAGTTGGAAATGTGCCGTTGCAGTTCCTGCCATATATTTCTCAATCCTATTTGTTAGAAAGTGAGCTAATAGACAGTGTGATGAAGTGATCATAAATTCACTTTCAAAGGGCATTTGGGTTCAGAGCCTAAAGATTGAATATGGCAAATTCTCAGGCATGGGGAAGAAGGTAGGGGCCAGGAGGGTCATTCTCACTGATGGGTTCAGTGATTGATTCCACTACAGAACTATATTTGCCCTTTACTTGGCTGTTTAACACAGAATACCTATAATAGGTTCCCGATCCATTATTCCTCTTCTTCCTAGGGTCACTATGAAGTGAAAGAAAATATAACCTTGGCTGTAATAAAATAAACTTTAGCATTATCAGGTGTTTGGAAATTGGAAGGTGTCTGATCGCTTTATATAGGATACACACACACACACACACACACACACACACACTCAAAGGGTTTTAATATAATCCTCCGTGCCGCCTCTGACAAATGGTTATTACCATTCAGTATTGGTTTTTTGCTCATGCAATAATATGGTGTCATGCAAGTCCACACAGCCTTGAAAATCTTCTTGTTATACACAGCCTTCCAAAAATCACATGCAGAATGCTGCTATTTTAATGGTGATTAGCAGCAATTTTTTTTAAGATAGGTGGCTTAGAACAAAATTTGTTTCGAGAGAGAAAAAAATTATCTGAAAGGCAAGATGAAATGAGTGCTTTAGCACAAGGCAGCCCCAAAATATTTTCAATAATTAGAAGAGACTTATGTTCCATTTCACTGTTTTATGTGTTATATAGTATAGAGCAAGTGCCACTGTAGTTAAGTGTTTGTCAGCATTTCCCTTGTAAATCCTGGTTTTCCAGAGGGTTGCTATAACTTGCCAATTTCAAATCACACTGGGCTAACACTCACTATCCACATTGTCAGCCCAGATGCAAATTTCTGTTGTTGTTATTACCAAAAATGAAATCAAGTGAAGCTGCTGGTTTTTAGTTCATGGCAAAAGATGATGGTTGGGAAGTGGGGGATGGTGGTGGCTTGTGTGCTTTTTTTTCTCCCCTGTTGCTCCTAGTTGGGATTTTGTTGCTGCAATGGTCTGATTCAAATGGGTTTGTTTTGCAAGGGATGCGAAAGGATATTTTTTTTGTAGACCCCAAAAAATAAGTGACACATGAGGGCTCAGGGAGAGAAGAGGGCAGCATTGTTATCAGGTACAACTCACTCCCAGCCAGGCAGTTGGTATCCAGGTGTACACCTGCTGACCCCATCCCAAGCTTGGGTTCTGCATCATAAAGGTCTTAACATGCTAATAAAGGTCCATTAAGCAGCTGAATCCTGCAAGAAAACACAAAATTAGTTGACTCAGCTGGAGCAACTTCTGCGGAGCAGAGAAGCAAACCCCGGTCTTCTCCTCCCAGCCTTTGGGGCCAACCTTTGGGGTCTCTGCAGGACCTTATAAACACCTCTAACAGAAGGACGAAGAAGGGGCCAACCCTCCTTCTTCAACATCCCCAAAACCTACATGATCCCACAATGGGCACAGGAGAGCACAGGACTTCAGGGCTGCAGTCCCAAATGTTCTCTGCTTGGCAATGGAGCAGAGGGGTGCCTCCTCCACTTTCCATTAATTAAAATTAATTTTCCAACTTAAAAAAAGAGTTCTGAAGAATATTTGTCCTCTTATTGATTGAGTCTTTTGCTATTTAACGCCTGCTTGGTTTTGTTACACTGGAGAAGGCTGTACTGGGATGCTCTTGGCTGCTTTCTTCTGTGGGTGTATGTAGCCCTCCGTCCCTGTGAGGCATGGGCATGTGAATCCAGATTAAAATCAGATTTACACCAGTGCAGGAGTGTATTGTAAGAGCAAGGGGAGAAACAGGCCTAAGGTCAAAGGCTTGCATCGAGGAGGGGTGCACTTGTAGATGTTTACAAATCGAGATGTTTTCTGCAAGTAAAGAAATGGGGAGTCCCTGGGTGAGCAGTTGTTACCAGCTCTAGAGAGGCTAAAAAGTGGCAATACCACACGCCAGCTGCCCAGAGAAAGACGAATTAGAGCATAGGTTCATATCTCTTGGAAGATACCTGCAAATCTTGTAGTATTTTAAATCAGCTGATGTGACTCACAGAGCTGTCAGTTGTGGGGTGTATCTCGCTGGGCGGGTTGGGGTATGGCTGGCAATATTTTTGCGCTCTGGACTGAGAGACTAAGGTCGGTAAAGGAGGCTCTGACACCAGGAGTGTGACACCAGCTTACACCGGGTGAGGTTTCCGTCTGCGTACAGTAGCAGCAGGTAATCTTTGTAAGCCATTGCCCAGGTACCTCCTCCAGGATCTGCACTAATCAGACCTACCCCGTACACCACTCCAGCACAGAAAACAAGGTCCGTATTACTCACGCGCTGTTTTCCCCACCTGGAAAATTCTTAGGTAGATTCCGCTTGAAAACAAAGGGCATTTCCCTGCCTATTTAGTGTTAAGTTAGAATGCCACTTTTATTCCATATCCAAGCCCCAAATTTCCATATATTGATGCATTCCAACACAAAATTCAAGCTTCAAGATCAGAGGACCCCAGCTAAATGTCAAGATATTTCCACACAAAAGAAAAACTGGATTTGCCCTCTATGTAAGGCATACAGCAGATAAAACCAATAATACCTTATCTCCTCCTATGACTTCCTGGCCAGGAGCAGCAGCAATATATATTAAGATATCAATTGACTGTTTATAGGATTAAGTAAGGAATAGCTGAAATCAGTCCTTGCTTTTATTTGAGTTTAATTCATCCAGTCAGAGATCTGTGTGGTAACCACCTATAATAAAGTAATAATAGCAATAATAATAGAGCTTTGCACTTTTACAGCATCTTCCACTGAAAGTTATCTCAGTGTGCTTCATAAACATTACTCTTACATCCATTCCTTCAATTCCTCCACTTTCTCCTCCTCTTTATCTGTAGAATCTGCAGTAATATGATAGCATGGATGGCCTTACAAATAAACTAAGGCAAGCTGTTACTTCAATGAAATACGGAAAGAGAAAGGTGAAGTTATGTGAAAAATATGAGGGAAATTCAGTAGGCTGGAGATGGTATATATTCATTTTGCTAACATATTATGTGCTCAGTTAAGGATAAAAGAAAATCCATACATTCTGCTGGGTTCACTGATACTCTTGCATTAAAGGAACATAAATCAACATGCACCACTCAGCATGTCGGGTTTCTGAGACATAAAATGAAGAGGAAGAAAAATATCGGTGAAGAAAGTTTGGGTTTGTTTCTTTATTACAGGTAATATTTTCTAAAATCTCAGTCCTATGAGCCCATATTTCACATGTGAGTAAGTCACAGCATTGAAAGGTGGCAGGAGATGTAGGCACGGGGTTGCAATTTGAAACTCCCCAGAACAGCAGGGCTCTCTTCATCTGGGGTTATAGGACAACTAGCTCACTAAACACTGTTATGAGACAAATAAGAAATACCAACAAATACTGGCACAGGTATTGTGTTCAGTGTCTTGAACTGACTTCAGAACAAGGAAAGAAGATGCTATTTTCTCCAGGAAATTAATCTCTGGAATCTTAGCCTGTATCCAGTGGAAAACTTCCTAGAGCGAAATTCCTTCCACGTGGACAGCCAGCACAAAGCCCATGTAGCACTAAGCTTCTGGTAATGGCTTCTTCTATTTCAGTGATTTAATGTAAAGTGAAAGGTAAACAAAATTTAAAAGGTGAAGACAACACCTGAGAATGCACAAAATTATGCCAGCAGGCAGATTTGGGAGAAAAATGCACAGTAAAGAAAAGTTTTGTAAATGGAAAGTGCTTCTAAGCAGGAAAATCCCAATCTTCCACCACTATCAGAAGTCTTTCTCCTCCTGCACTGTGTTAGGTTTGAAGATTCTCTTCACAAAGAAGCTGGTCCCTCTATGACTAAGTGGCCATTTCCTTTGCCAGGCAAATCCAGGTTTTAACTGAGCACGATGAAATGCTGGGAGAGGCATGGATGGCAGAGGGAAAAGGAACAGGCAGTGGACTCCAATGGAGGACCGGGAGGGAAAAGAGAACTGTGATCCGTGCCTCAACTTCTCCATCCATAAAATACAAGCAGTAGAAAATATCTTCCTATGCTAAGTGTATTGAGAGGGGCTCTGTGTGTGAACATCAAAACTACTTCCAGCTATTACCCCCTCAGTAATTTCATTCTGCCCTCTCCCTTTTCTCAGCATGGCAGTGACTGTAGCACTAGCCCAGTAATTGGATATTTTCGTGCCTCAAATTCACTGGTATTTAATTTTTATATCATTCTCAGAACCTATCACATATTTGTTTTGATTTATTCAATATTGATCCTTTCTCTGACTTTCGAGCAGCTATCACCTTCCCCGCCCGTTCCCAGGGAATCTGCCAAGCCAGCAGTTTGTGATTTTGTCATAATACATGTGTTTCATTTGCCGAGTGGCTGTCACAAGCATCTCACAAATGTCACATCCCCTCTTTTTATTCACACGTTCTGTATATTCAGTGTTTCCAGAGATGGGCTTTTCTTGTGTGGAGAAGCAAGGCTTTTTGTATCAGTTTGCAGGATACAAATCTAAACCTGTTTTAGCAGAGAAAGAGGAGCTTTATTTTTGCTGGATTTGAATAAATGCTCTTATCTGGCTTTCCACAATACGCTATGCACACGAGAGCAGAAAAAAGAAAGCTGACTGAGGCAAACCTGGGGCCACATTTTCTGAAGTGTCGAGGTGGCTTCAGCAGGTTTCACTTTGTTAGCAGTCACTTGCATATTGCCTGCTCATGGTACACGAGCACGTCCCCATTTCAGAAAATCAGTGTAAAATAGTCTAAACTGCCTTCCCCAAATCTGTTCTTTGTTAGTTCCGTGTCTCATTGCTGGGAGCCTTCTCCAGCGTGGCCGTGACAAGAAGGCCAAATATCACTCGTCTAAGCATTTTACTTTTAGGAGTTACCCCCTTCCAAGGAAGCATAAAGCAGAGTCCATACCATGCCATGTTAAGAGCACAACCAGCAGACCAAGGGAAGTTTTTATCCCCTCTATTCAGTTCCATCTGGAATACCAACTCGTGCAACTCTGGAAGTCAAAGAGGATATTTACAAACTGGAAAGGTCCCAGCAGAAGGAGACCAGGATCATCAGCACATGAATGTTGAGGAAAGATGGAAGCAACTGGTCTTATTCAAGAAGGTGAAGAGGAGGCAGGGAAGGGAGGTCTCTAGTCAATATTTGAAGGGTAGTCACAAAGTCAGTGTTTGAAGGGTAGTCACAAAGACAACCAAGCTGCTCTTCTAGGTAGCAACAGATAGTAAAACAAGGAGCAATAACTGATGCCTAAAGATTTTTTCTTTTTACATATTTTTTATATCTTTGTAGATTTTTAACAAATATATATATTGTTTCTAGCATTTACTTACACTTTAGAATAGTAGATTACCCTTTCTAACACATTATGTCACATTCTTGAAATTCTATTTAGTCTTATTTCCAAGAAAAGAATTTCTAACAAGGACATCTTGTTTTACACCAGCACTTGGGAGACATAACAAAATATAGGGCGAAGAACTCCTTGGAATGTCTCCAGTAGTGCAAGTCCAAGGGTGGGTTCCCAGGACAACTGGTCTCCTATTGGATGTACTTGCCAGATATCCTAATTAATTAAACTTATAAAATGGTGATAATCTGATGCCACGCATGTGCACAGCTGTATTTTGTGCACCTGAAAGCTTCAATTAAAGAACTGCTCCTTATATCACCACTTTAATATCGTGTGGAAAGTTTTCTATAGATTCCAAGCAACATAACCACGAGCTGTGGCTCAGAAGATTCAGAACACTTACTCACTAGGGGAGTAAGTTCCTAGTGCAGGAACAAGCTACCCAAGAGCTGGTATCTCTGTCCATGGAGGCTTTCAAGACTCATCAAGGAAAAAAAACCCAAAAAACAGATGTGACATTATCTGGCCAGTTAGTAATCGCTGTGCACTGAGCCGGAGGCTGAACAAGATGACCTCCAGAGGTCCCTTACATTTCATACTTCTGTGGTCAAAAAGTGTTATGAAAGTTCAAAGGAACCTTTCCAAGGAGCCCTCTGAGAGCATACAGATATACACACTAACAGAGGGAGAAATCAAACAGGGCTTCCAATACAAACAGCTTCTCAAGATATTCTGCCATCAAAGTTAAGCTCCTGTGATCTCCACAGGCAGTTGAGAGATGAAGAAGGGTAGAACATAGAAGTCTGAGAAAAATAGTCCCTGTGTTGTTTACACTCAAGTTTTTAGTCTTATCTCCCTGTAAAATTCTTGTGCCGCTTGGGAAACCCCCAGAGTTCTGCAGAAAGCAACTTCCTCCTAGTTCTTCCCTAAACCATTTCTTTTCTTTAAACTGTTTTCCCTTCTTGTGAGCTTGCATTCTTTCTAATTCCACATCCTGACATTATTTGGGTTTTGTCTCTATTCTCTCAGGAACATGCCATCTTGTGTAAACCCAAGATCTGGCTCCTTATCTCCAGTAATTTCCACTCTCAGCAGCCTCAGAAATAACTGGTTAATTAGAGGCATATGCTCGGGGGCTGTGTCCATTTCCACAGTTTATGCTGTATCACTCAGGGGAAGCAGTGGTGGAAGAATCTATCCTTTTCTATGGAGAAATATCTTTTGTTTGTCATACCACCCCAGGCAGCTTACAAAGTAAAAGATGGTTTTGCACAGGGAAATTCAGAGATGGGGCAGACTTTCGCACGGATCCTTTTCAATAAGCATTTCACTGCATTTCCATTTCTGCTATCGCGTCCAGTGTCACCAGGGAACGGTTCAGCATAAACACCTCCTGAGGAACTGTTCCAGAGCCTAATGCCAACCTGAGACAGCTGCTGATGCTGAACAACATCATCAAGGGCCCACTGTCCCTTCCTGCCACTCCTCCTCCTTCACTACCAGTGAAAGAACTATGAAAAGACCAAGAGCTGGTGTACAGCCAACAAGAACTAAAGATCTTGCAGCTGGTTGTACCACCTGTGCCTTGTGAAATTCCAGCCAAAACAACGTCCCCTCCCTCCCCTCAGATAACCCCTTTATTAGAGAGAAGGGCATCCCATTTGATAACTTTATAAGCCGGAGGGGCACGTGCACAGCAGCAGGTACAGGAGGCAGTGGCTCCTGCTGTCGCCGGTGGCTGAGGGCGGCCGCCCGCCCGTGTTTTGTGGGTGAGCCCGGCCTCTCGGGGTGAGCTGTCGCGTACGTTCAAATCCACACGCAGTGTGCAAGCTACATTGTGCCAGATATATATAGCTGTTCAATGCCACCCTGCTGAGCCAGTGCCAGGACAGATCACGTGCTGCTGGCTTTATTTGGGCTGGTTTGAGGGAGATGTACAGAATCCATGAGTGAAAGCGCTGATACATGCGACTCTGACACAAAAGGAAGAATCCTTCACTTAGGGCCATAGAGCAAATCCAGTGTTCTGGATTCCCCCATTAATATCAAAGGGCATTATACGTATGTAGTCAGAGCACATTGTCTCAGGGCACGTTGTGCCGCACAGCTCTGAGGGGGGAATTTTGCTTGAAGAATGCTAGAAATGGGTCTATAGCCATTAGCTGATAACATTCTTCAAGCATCAAAATATTAGACTTTCTTGGTTTAACCTTTTAATAGCAATTAACGTTTTGATTAACAGCGTTTGTTTTAACTGGGCCAGAAGTGGCAGAGGAACAGTTAAGATGGAAATTACGCATCTTCAGTCCATCTCAGTCACATAGCTGTTTCAATTTGTGTGTTTTCACGTGTAGCATGAGCTTGCACTCCTGTCCTGCATGTGGCCATGACCTTATTTAGATTCAGTACTGGGGGATGCTAGAGAGAAAAAGACCCTGAAGAAGCATGTCTGGATACAACCAGAGGATTGGTTGCTGTGATTACAGTGCACGCCCTGGTGACTAATGAGAGAGGTGAGAACTTACCTTTCATGAGTGCTGGGTCTAAAGGGAGGCTCCTGATGCCAGCAGGAGCCCTGCCTTCAAACACGTAACTGACCAGCTTTGACTCTATTCAGTGAAGGGCAGCAGCCTTCATATAGAGTGGCTCATCAGAAAACATCAGCATTTCAGCTTTTTTATCCAATTAAAAACATCTGGCACTAGGGTGATCCAGCTGGCAGCCCATGGCTCCATACCTAAGTTGTGGAATGGCTGCACCCGTGGCTGCCTCAGCAGAGACCAAGTGCAGCTGCTAGAGCAGTGCTGAAGGCTGAGCACCTCTGCTGCATCCCTGCCCACCTAAGGGTTTCTGGACATCCCCTGGAGGCAGGACTGCTGCCCTGGGCACAGCTGGAGGCTCAGAGGGTGGACATCTCTTCCTCCTGACCTACAGCAGGGAAACATGGGCTAGGGGTAGGAGCACCAGCTACCCAGAAGTTTGGGGTTTGCCCTGCATGAAGCTGCTGGAAATCTGTTGTCTATTAGAAGATGATCTATTGAGGGTCACCCAACATTGTACTGGAAGCACTGGGAACATTTTTAAATGATCTTTCAAGACAGAAACTACTTGGCAGGAGGATTCATTTTGCACACTTACTTCTCTCTAGCAATTTCTGCCACAGAATTTGTACTCTTCCCTATTGACTCTTCAGGGTGGTACTGAGAGGAAAAACACCCTGACCTTCATCAAAATAAGAAATACAATTAATACAAGTCCTATTCTTTCTCTGCTTTCCTCACGGAGTTTACCGAGGCACAGGAATCATCAAATTAAATGGCTGGGTCAGCTTAATGTAATAAATCTATTAGTTCATATCATCATATATTTGATTTATACTACCCCAGACAATTACTAGCATGTCATTTCTTTGTTTAGGGATTTTTAATTTGAAAGTGTTCTAATCCTTAGTGTCAGCTGTTCCTGGTGGGTGATGACATATCTACTGTGAGTGAAACATTCTGATGACATATAGAGTGTAGGAATCAAATGTCATAAGCATAAATATTTAAGCAATAAGACGTGACAGGTAGAGCATTTCTTGGCGATTATCACACACCTCGGGTGGTGTTATGATGAGGCATTTGTCCAAAGGCCAACTGACTTTAACACACTAAAAGTAGCATGATTGCCTGGAAACGTGCTACTTGAAGTCTCTTATTGACATTTTCCCCTTCTCTTGATGATTTCTTCATTTTCCAGTGGGAGCCCCAAGGAATTTCCATTTCCTTCCTCCAAGACAGGGAAAGATTATACCGTCTAAAGATCTGAGCACCCGAAGCTACGTGGAAAGGGAGCCTGAGAGAAGATGGACCTAAACCTTCATAGAAGACATTCACTGCCCACATTCACAATCTGAATGTGGCTTTGAAACAGCAGGTCTGTCATTTCCTACCATAATAGTGCTTTCTGAATCGAGAAGACATAGTCAGCATGGCAATGAGGAGCAGAGTAATTCCTTTAGCAACATTCAAGCTACAGACAGTATTTGAGGAGAAAAAACCACATCATCTTCATTTAGAAGATGCTTTCTATATTTCCTTGCTCTGGTTTGATAGCATTACCTTTTCTATGAATGATATAAGACTATGCTGTGAAAAACAGAGGGGTTAGTCTTGACTGAAAGCATATCAAATACATACTTAATCCTCAAAGTTATAGCTTCAGTTCAATCCATCCAATTCTGCTGAAAGCCGCATTGGGATAAGCCAGCCTAACTTCACTACGAGCAACTAGACCATTCAGAACTCTGGAGCTCAAGTCCCAGGACTTGGTTCATCTCTGTCTGAACTGGATTACGTTAAATAGAACATTGTACACAAAAATGAGTGTTGTGAGCTTCAGTGCCTCTATTAATTTTTTTCCTATTTGCTTTGTGTGAAAGACAGGAAACATAGGGAGGAATTTCCCAATTCGGCCCAGGTCTGCACCATCCATGGTGATTTCTGCTGTGATCACAATACCTCGCCTTTTTGCATAAATACTTGGCTGGGCTTAATACAAATAGGTGGAAGAAAATATATACACATCTAGTGCATCTCACTGAGGAAAACAATGGGCCACATTCATAGTATGACATTAAGAGTTGCAATGCAAATTTTAGGCATAACTGACTCCCTCAGCAACTCAGTTCCTTGGCAGTGTGCAAGCAGAGCCTGGTTTTAATTTCATAGATATCTAAATCATGCTTAGCCTTTGGTTTTGAATTGGAAGGAAAATGCCACATCTTTTTCTTTTACCCCCCCACCACCCAGAGAGCTCACTGAAATAATAAAGGGTAATGGCAGTAGCTATGACAGCATTTGCCTGCTCCAGATGAGACACTGATATTCTTATGGATGACTTTCTGCCTAGTGCTACAGTGAACCCCTTTTTTTTGTGAAGAAAGAGCCATTCTCTCTGGTCTGGCTGCAAATCTCCCACTCTTCCTTCCTCGGCTGTAGCTCCAGAGCAGCTTCAGCACCAAGGTTCAGGCTTGTTCCTCAGCCTACAAAAACCAGGAGTAGCACTGAGCCTTAGTAGCATTTAACACTCAAATCACAGGAAGGCCAACAGGACCATCTCATGGAATAAAGTAACAGAAAAATTCAGAGACCGGAAAGACACCGGCAAAGTTTTCTTTGTGATCATTGTTTAACACTGTAAGTAATGAAATATTAATGAAAGTATGCTACTTTCATTTTGTGAGCAATTTAATTCAATTAAAAATAAATGGATCTCCTTGGATCAGTGGATATACTGATATTCAGCACTGCCCTTAACTTAGTTTCAACAGCATTTAAACCCAGCACAGCACAAAGTACAGCGACTGAAACATAGCCCCCAGCTACCATCATTAACTCTTTAGGTCCCAGCGGCACGATTCTGTCACCCTGCTGAACCAACACGGCCTCTCCCAGGGAGTATTGGCTGTGCAGTTTAACTTGCAGGAGCAGTCATTTATACCCAGTGTGTTAGCAAAGATATCTTGCACTGGGGCACTGTTTTCTTGAAAGGAAGTAATTTCAGAAAGAGTTAGCAGGCCTGCATGGGCCTGAATCTGCTAGCATGCCGTGATCTGGTTAAGTAATATATCTGGGAACTTCATGTCACATAATGTAAAACTATTCTTTTATTGCACTGAAAGAGCTGTTTTAGATTCCCTCTGAGCCCATAGGCCACGTCTTTCTGATAATAAGAGTGTTATCAATGCTTTAATATTGAACTCGAATCTCTGCGTGAGAGAGCATCTAAGAGCTATTACTCAGTGCTGAAAGCAAAACCCAACTGTTCTGAATGGGGAGGAAAATGCCAATCTGTTGACAAAAAGTTAAACAGAGGTGAAATCTAAACTCTGGCCAACATTTTACAGCCTTAGCGCATTGTTAACTTTTCAACTTATCTGTCAGGAATAGGAAACTAATGTTTAAAAACAATGTATTGCTTTTACGAGCAAGGTCAGCATTTGTTAGATTTCAGGGTTATGCTGAGCATAGCCAGCCAGGGCTACACAGAAAGAATTGCTTCAGCACCCATGGGCTGAGGTTTTCCAAAAGTTAAAATGTAAAATTTCATTCCCATTTTTTCCACGCAGCCAACAGGAGCTCTGCTCCGACATTTTTGTTCAGCCTCTCTTTTCACGTGTGGTAGGAGTAGCTGGAGGTTAACATCTCTCAGAAGGGGCTGCTGAACAAACCCTAGGTCAGAGAAGCGGCTGCTGCATTTTGCTTTTGGGGGAGCTCGGGTTCAGGGTCACTCTGCTCTCTTCCAGGGGCGAGGTCCAGATTTGTGCGTCTGCCCCTTGGACAATGCCAGGCTTTGTTCAAGCAGCAAAGCATCCTTGCTCAGCCATGCAGTTCCCAAGGAGCTGTGTAGGTAAGATAATACAGGGGAAGTGGAACAGAGAGTCATTCTCTGTGAGAGAGAGACAGAGATCTTGTTCAGAAAACGTGGCTCAAGGGTGTTTTCCCTATATGCTTTTATATTAAATAATCCCACCTCGTACACTCAGAAAGGATTCGATCCATGAAGCAACTGTATGGACTAGCAGATCCTGGTGTCATTAGAAACAATCTGTGTGCAGTGTCCACTGCACAGTAAACTGGCCAATGACAGAAAAAAAAATTCATTTAATCCAAAACAAAGAGCTTCTAAAACATGTGCAGTGTCTGCTGCCACATTCATGAATTTGCTTTCCTGACAGATACATCCCCTCTCTTTCCTTAGTGGTAAACAGGTGGGCAAGACTTAACCTTTCTGTGCAAGCAGTAAAAAACGCCATGAACGCCAGTTTAGGTGAATTTGGGTGGAAATCCCAGTAACAGAGGGGTATTTTTTATCATTCACATGGAAATGAAATTTATTTGTCATCGAATTAAGAATATTTGTGGGTTATATGCAAACAGGCAAAAATTGCTTCCATGAAAAAAACCCCCAACACGGTATGGTTTAGGTGATCAATCCCATGAAAGAGCTGAGAAATTGCAAATACTCAAAAATGACCAGCTTTTGAACAAGTTGCAGACCCAGGTTTGCTTACGAAAAAATAATACTTAAGTACAAGTATAAGAGCCACACAACAACAAACAATCTGGGATGAATTATCTGACCTGTTCTAGTTGAGGTATCTTTTGTACCTTCTGCCCCATGTGCTTGGAGACTTCCCAGCTTGTTTTAATCTCTCCAAGCAAATGAGAGCCCTCAAGGCTCATTAGGGCTATTTACACAGTTCTTAACTGAAAAAAAAATAGATCTAGAAAAATGAATAAATACATAAACTGATGTGGGGTATGAATGGGAAGTTATGTTTAAAATCAATTTCCAAGTCTGCTACCAACATGGACTTCCCTGGGTCTACTTCAAAAAAATAGTCATGGGAAGAGAAAGAAAGAAATGGTGAAAAGGAAAAAAAAAAAGGAAAAAAATAAGGGGAAAACCATACGAGTTAAGGCTAGTGCTCATGATAAATCAGAGACACTGGAGCCTGTAAAAAACCCATAAATACAACTCAGAGAAGAAGGGAATCTCAAGACTTGTGATTTAGTCTTGACTCTCCACAGGCAGCCATTTTTCTGCTCTTCTGCTCATTATTTGTAAAATAAATGTAATGGCACCTTCTTTTTCCCCCGAGTTACTGGTTCTATTTCTCTAGGTATGGGATATCTCTTACTGTGGATGTACACTTGTGTGGTTATTAAGTGAGAGAGAGACAGGGACTCTTGTTACAAGGGACTAGAGGAGCATTTGCAATCATATTGATCTCCCAGACATGCAGGTGCAACTACTCATGGCCAGCCAGTTCCTGCCATCCATATACACATGTTCCTTTGAATGGCAGATTGTACCTACCCACCCACCCCAAAATAACATCTATCTGATTAGCATAGCACCTGGGCTATCCACATTTTCCAGTGCTGAGCCACTTCTTGGAAAGCAGGGCCTGGCTCCTAGAAAGGGGAGGGGAAAAATGGATATTGCAATAGAGGTTATAAATTGCCAAGTGGCCAATTCAACTGATGCACGTGAAAGGAAAGGATCTTCTCATCACATTTCTTCCCAGACCCTGTGATGCTGCCAGCAGAAAATGGGGTCCTTCTCAGCCCAAAGCAGGTTTCCTGTGGTATGTTTCCTTCTCAGCACGTTGCTTCAGTCTGTGCCCATGCTCTCTTTAGACTTCTATCACTATCAAAGTTTGACTTTCTGCATTGCCTCCGTACTGACACTTGCCCAGATTTACCAGCATAGGCATTAGACATCAGGCATCACCATAATAAAACAGTTTTGTTTTTCCAGCAGTCCTTTACTTCAGTGATAGAATGCTCGTTTGTTCTGCTTCTGCTCACTTTAGCAGGGCTTACCTGGCATATCCATTGGTGCCTATTTCTAATCTTCTTTGCTGACACAATAGGATGAACAGAAAAGGAAGTTTTCAAAAGCCCTTCGTGGCATTTTCAGCCCAGCAAGAATGAGTTGCTCCAAAGAGAGAGCTCTAAACTGATCCCTTTACATCTTGGAAGGCTGAACTGAAGGCCGAGGAGGAAGCATTTTGTGGTCAGTGACACCACAGCTGAAGTTCTGAGCACTGGTGGTCTCAGATGCACGACCAGCTTCAGCTGAATCAGGAGGAATCCTGCATGCAAACCCCCATGAAAAGCCAGTCTTGCATCCGTGGTGTGTGCTCTGCATTGCAGCCAAGATACACATTTCTGAGCAAGACAAAAGTTGGAAAAGACTTTAAAATCATGATCCCATCAAGGAGAGCTGACTAACTGAACGTTTGCTTGGGGCATTCAAGATTATACACAAATATTCTCCAGAGCTGGAAAATGTAGGGTAAGCATCAGAAGCTCTTTCTTGAGGTCTCATCCAACCTTCAACAGTGTATTTTTTAAAAAATCACAAATTTCCAATAGCGTGTGAATAACGGGATACAAATATAACATTGTTCAGCATTAACTATTAAACATGGCCTGCAGCTGTACCACCTGGGGCTCTGATCTTGACAGCTCTCACAAGTTACAAAAGACTTGACTCTGGCCAAAACTTGGACAAAAATCCTCTAAGGAAAATATAAATGCTACAGATTTTTGCAATTCAGTAGGAGTTTGTAGTGCTTGCAGAGTGTTGCAACTTATGGCTTTTATAGGCTCTTTCACTTCTTGGGGGCAAGGGTGTTACCTGCCACATTCCTCCTCAGTTATGAAATGACTTCCCACTTCTCTGACTTCCCCTCTATGATTTCCACATGACATTGAAATGTCCAAGGCTAAATTATCAGGCACTGTGGCTGTGCTGTACGGAACTGTTTGATCTCAAACAGTTGCTGCTTTTCACTGCAAAGGTAACTGTATTTCTACAGAGGGTAAATCACTTCCTATAGTTGTAAAGCCTGTAATAAATTGCTTGGGATCCTTTGAGATGACATATGCATGAAACACTGCTTTTAATATAGCACTAGAATTCAAATAACAATTATGTGACTCAAAGATGGCAATAAGAAAAATCTCTGCTTTTTGCCATCTATTTCTCCGTCTTACCCCTTCCCACAAAAACCACAATTTGAACACATCTGCAGAGTCAGATACAGGGCTTCACCTTCATATAATCTGACAGCTGGAAGTGGTTTTCCCTCCAAATAACCCCTTCAAAAGCTTTTGAGCTTCACGTCTGTTTCCTCAAAGAGTTTTCAGTGGGAGAAGCGACACTCAAACCCTTTCCTTCATTGACAGTGATTCTTTCCTCTGCTTCTCTTCCCTTACCTGGGCTTGTGGTGAAAAGTCCCTGGGACAGCTCTAAGGAAATTCTGTTATGAGCTGACATTTACCAGGTGACAACAAGGTCGGGTCAGGTGTTTGATACCCAGGTCTTTGCATGTAATTATCAGGTAGTATTACAGGTAGCTGTGGCTCAGCACATTTTGAAGGATTATGATGAAGCAGCTCCTTTACTTGTCTAAGCTTTTTCTCAGTACGATTTTTAAAGAGGCAGGTGGAATTTTAGTCCTAATTCTATGCCTCTCATGGTCAAACTTGGAGGTTACTTTTTGTGCAACTAAAAATTGTGAATAAGCAATGAGTGGGTTTGTTAGCCCAGAAAGGTGATAGTCAATAGTATCTGTCAGTGGTGGTAAGACATTCTATGAAGTTTTGATATTTGCCACCAGATTTCTTCTCTGATGTTAGCAGATCAATCCCCGTTCTCTAAATCTTCTTAAAACCTCAAACGAGTGCTGCTTTCAACTCTTGAAAGAAAAAGCTATCCACTTTCTGTTTTTTTCTTCTATGCCCAGAAAACAGTCCAACAGAAGCTTCTTAAATCAACGAGAAGCTTCACTTGGGATTAGAGTATCAGTCGGTGGATCTGACCGGACCGGAGTCAAATTACATTTCAAAACAACATTTTAAATACTACAATCACCATTTCTGAGTCTGTTTGCACGTATTTCGGTCTGTTTGGTTGTCTTTTAAGCTCAAAACCTTGCCGTCGCTGCAAAGTTGCCGCCTTAAGTGTAAAGCTAATCTCAATATTTTCCAACAGAGGGAAAAAAGAAGAAGAAGGAGAAGAAGGAAAAGGGGCGGGGGGGAGAAATAACTTTCTGAACGACACTGGCGGCTTTGAAAGCGATCCCGCGGGCAGGCTGCGGCCGCCGCGCTCGGCGTTCGGCGGCCGGGCGCTAAACCAGAGGCTCACTGACACCCAGCGGCTGCGGCGGAGAGCGCAGCGCCCGCCGAGACCCATCGCTGCGGGCGGGCGAGCGGGGTGGCCCGGCGGGCAACAGGGGTGCCCTGCGGGTCAGGGAAAACTTCTTCATTCAGCCTCAGGGACCTCCGCTCTTCGCTTCCACTACTTCGCTTTATTACTCCCTTTGCCACTGCAAGGTGACCGGGTCTTGAAAGGCGCTGAGCACCCGTCTGAAAGGCGCTGAGCATCTCTCCCTCTCCTGGCACCTCTCAGGTGCTTTCAAAACCAGAGTAACAGTAAAAACTAACCCTCCTTTCATGCTCAACAAGGATATTTATACACACGCCACACTGCAGTATTTTTTTTTCCTAAAGTCTTTATTTTAAAAAGGTTTGATGTCCCAGAGGGCAGTTACCTTCTTCATTCACACAAATACCAGTTACCCACACACCAGAAGAATATCCCCTCTAGCTGTAGAGCCGTGGTGCTTCTAATCACCTGGGAGAGTGTGCCTGTGATTAGGAGGGCTAAGGTGTTTCAGGGAAGCAGCTACTGATCATCTGAGAGAAAAAACAAGAGTAGGAATTGGAAGTAGAGGTACGAAAACCACAGGAGGCAGAGGCCAAGAGAAGAAAAAATACTTAAAAATAAACAAAATATTCGACCTCCATTTCTTTGAATATTATTAAAACGAGGCAAAATAATTGCCCATAGAACAGTGGAAGCAGAAGACGAGTATCCAGTGCCTTAAAAGAAGCCCATATAAACTGCCCTTAGCCTTTACTGTCCAATACCTGAGCTGCTCCACTGAACATCCTCGAGCTCTGAGGATGTTCCTGGTTGAAGGATTGTGTCTGTCTCAACACTAGTTGTTTAAAAATAAACAAACAAAAAAGGCAGCAAACTCCTGGATCTGCAGGACTGGATGCCCAACCAAGAACTTGTTGGTACATTTCCAGCAAAGACAAAAGGTATCTCCAATGTGAAGATGGGTGAAACTGTGCTTATGTCCAAGATTAACAGCCCCTCTTTACAGAGTGCATGTAGTTCACAGCAGCAACAAGAAAGAGCTTCACTTCTTTTGATATCAGGATTCTTGCCATGCTCAGCACCACAGTTTCTGATTGCTTGATGAACGTTAAAGGGAAAGTGAAAAATCAGTCTCACCACACAAACTCTTAGTTCTCACCTCCAAATTTTGAAATCTGTATTCTTTTACTGGAGCAGTACGAGGAGGGATTTTCTACCTTGTTTAAGGCTTGGGAGTGTTTTGTAGAAAAGATGCAGCTCTCATTTCCCCTGCAGTTTGTGCGAATGAAACAAACACTTGCAGTGTGGGTTTCTGGTTTAAAAACCAGTTATATAATCCTGACTAGCAACAGGTCTGTGGCCATTTACATCTCTTCAGTTGCCCACATGCTGAGCACCGAGCAGCTGCTGGGCACTTCACAGCACACACTGGAGTATCCTTAGAGTAAATGGAGACCCCCACCCTTAGCAGCTGGAGGTGGAAAGTGTCTTAGAACAGGGCTGGGCTGGCCCAAGGCAGCCCAAAAGACTGCAGAAACATGCACTGGTCACAGTGTGCATTTGATTTCCTTGCATGGGTTTTCTGGCTTCTCTTCAGATGTTACTGTCAACTTTTGCAATCATCCAGAAAGGAGGTTTGTTCCTCCCACAAGATCTGGAGTGACAGCCCCATGTGTGACACTAATCTTTTGACAGAAAATCCTTCAGTCTCTCTTCAATAAGAGTCCCAGCAGGACAAGAGAATCTGGAGGTAGTGCAATCTAGAAATTTTGACAGAAAAATAATCTAAAAAATGTGGGATGCAGTCCTAAATTTATAAGAATGAATTATTTTGTTGGGGTTTTGTTTTGGTTTTGTGGAGAAAATAATTCCCTTGTTTTCTTCTTTAGCAATTTGCATTTGAATAGGTGGATCTGTTCTTTACATTACTTTTGAGAGCCTGCATTTCCCAAATTCCTATCACACCACTGGGCTTTCAAGGACAGGAGGGAAGCCAAAACATTTCCATCTAATGCAAACATGGATTACTGGAAGGATGTTCTCATTTTTTAAAAATGTGCTGGGAGCAAGAGCCAGGTTTGCTAGCACCTTCCCAGCAAGCCATCGCTTCCTTGGCTTGCTGCATGAAGAGAAAGAAAACCTCACCAAAAGGAAAGGGCAGAAGTTCCTGGAATGCCACAGCATGCAAAGAGAGATGAGGAAAGTGCTACTGGGCAGGCGAGCACACCCGCAGCAGCTGCAAGGAGAGTGAGCACATTGATGAGTGCAGCCCTTTCCCATCAATCTCCGCTCAGTCAGCATCCTATTTTACCTGTGGAAGACCACCTCCAAGGTAAAAGACACAGTGCAAGGAGAGGAGATATTTAATACCTCATAGGATAGCAGAGTTGAGATTTCAGCTGCGACTACTCCCAGGCAAATCCAAGTTTCCAAATGTCCCAGGTGTGGTTCCAGGAGGCATCTTCAGTTCCAAGAAGCAGACCTCTGTGTTAGCAAAACCAGTGTCCAAAGCACATCTTACTTAGTGTCTAGATGGAAACTTCATGTCAATTTGAACCTTTCTTCAAGCTAATGGATACAACAAAGTCCTGAGAAATGCTGGTGAGCTGAAAATTGTCACTGTGTGCATGTGCATATGTATGTATGTATTTATTTTTATATATATCTATATAGAAATAAAAAGGTATTGCCTCCACTTGACTCTCCCTCTCCTCCCAAAAGTTTGGGGTACCTGGGGATCTAGTCAAGCACAAAGTGAGAAATCTCAGAGCGTGCTGCTGATACTCCATCCCTGCAGAACTCATTACATGCCAGTTGCTCTACTTAGGGTGGATTGGGAGGGGGATCTATTAGAGAGAAAAAGTACAGAGTAGAGTTAAGAAGCATTTTTTTTCCTTCTAACTGCTGTCCTTTCATCTGCTCTCCTTCTCATGTTTCTGGGCTTTTTTTTTTCTTCTTCTTCCTTCTCCTTCATCCTATGGAAGTGGCACTGAATGCTGATGAGATAATAAATGGTCCAACCCCAGGCAATCATTTGCGGGTAATTAGTTCAGCTACTGAACTTCTAAGACTCATTTTTTTTCACCTGCCCAGCCAGAAAACTTGGGTGGTTAGTTACCCCATCATTTCCCTTTGGGGAAGGGGCACTCAGAAGCTCAAGTACTTGAGCTCCTGGATACACTGCAGTCCTAATTAAGCCTAGCCCTGACCTAGATATTTAGTATTTTATTTACGTTTTATGACATTCCTTACTTAGGCCAAAAGCCAAATGTTGCATCCCAGTAGGACCAAATCCGAGGTTTGTTGTAGGCTTCTGTGCACAATCACACCCAAGATCACAGGTTGAAAACAACTGGAAGAGCACTACTTTAGGGAACTGGGGGGGTGCCCTTTCTCTGTTTCAGAATAGACATTTCAAAATTTGCCTTAGAAGGGAGGTTTGGAGAGGGAAATCACGGCATTTGGTTTAATAGACCTGACAAGAAAGGTTCCGGCTCTCCCCTTTCCCAGGACACCCAGCCTCCTCACCCCCACCTGGCTTTTGCAGCTCCCAGCCTTGTGATGAGGAGCCCGCAGGCCTTAGGGCTGTTGAACCTGAAGCAAGCATCCTTGGAGCTGAGGGTCAGGAGGGATCCAGCTCCAGAGTGGTCCAAGTGATGGAGAAGCCCTGGATCTGTGGCCCCTGGAAGCCCACCAGGTGAAGGGAGGGAAAGGGCACTGGCAGGCGGGAAGGCTTTCAGGGGAACCTTTGCCTGCGTCCTGCTGGCAGGGCCCCAAACCCGCCTGGTTCCAAGAAACACTCTGGTTCCAACAATCTGGATTTTGCTGACAAAGATTTCTTCCATCTGAGAATTCCTGTCTGGCTGTGGTGTACCCCTTCAGGGATGACCTCTGATGAACTGAGGGGAGATTTGGGGGTTTGGGTGTATAATTAGCTTCTTCACGGTGGAACACGTGATAACCAGGTCTGCAGATGAGGAAAAGGACTTCTGTGTGGGCAAACTATGGGGGCTTTGTGCCCTCCCTTCTGATGGTGATCGGCATCGTACACAGAACATAAGATTAAATAAACCAACCGTTTGTCTGCTTTGGTATTGGCAATTCATATTTGCTACATACTGAACTCAAAAGTAAAGCGCCCTGAAAACATACAGAATTTATCAGGCAACACTGCACTTCATGAATCACTGAAGGAAGGACGTAGCCGCTTTTCTTCCTCCACCCAGCTCATCTTCAGAAGGTTTTGGTTTAAATCTTCATTTTTCAGTTCCATTCTTTTTTTATTTTTATTTTTCCATTTTCTCCTCTTAAAGTCACCTTGGGTGACAGATGTCACTAGGCCTCAAAAGGGCCGCTTGGCTAAATCGGTAAATAATATTCATTAAAGAGTATGTGGCAGCATACCCCACTTTTCTTTTTATCTGTTCTAACAATACCAAATTCCTCATCCCTGAGACTCACATAAAGCCCACGACAGAGGGTTCACATTCAAACTCCAATCAGCAATCCACAAACTAACAGAGAATGATCTAGCTGATTTCACTAGGGACCTCCATATGGTGATGAAATTTATTCTGAGCCATGTTTAGGTTTTGTAGTTGTGGGCACCATACACAAACCCTGAGAGAAATGGAGATTTTTAAAGCTGAGCTGGGAATTTACTAATACAGTTCCCACTGAAATAAATGGATGCTATTTGCCCTCAGAATCTCAGTCATCCTAGAAGTCAGACAGAGTCCTCCATACTGCGTGTTTGTTTCTCAATCAAAATTAGGATAATCTCTTTCTGCTTTTTGAGTCTACAATAATTTCCCAAGATACACTTTTTTAGACAGTACTTGTGCTGTTATATCCTGGAGGTGGATACATCATCTCCAGTTGTAATATTTTTAACCTATAAATTGTTCAGTTGGATTCAATTTTTGAAAAGGTATAATAAGAAACTTATACTCCCCAACTCTTTGAAGCATGTAACAAATATACCATTTTATAGTATGGTATAGGTCACAAGTTTTTGTAGATAGTTTTCAAAAGAAAGTAACACTCCAGATATATTCTATTTTTTTTTTCCCTACAGTCTGAGAAATTGATTTTTTTACCTTTAATTTTTGCCTGTTTAAGTACAGGACTTTTCTGTACTGTTTTTTTCTGTATTTTTCCCTTCAGACAGCATATTTTCCTGATGGAACTCCCCTCCCCCCAATACACAATGTGCTTTTCTGATTTACCAGCTCTAGCATTTTCTCAACAATCATGTGAGCAAGAGCAAGGACTGAATATTTTTAGACACCAGAACTAAGCAGATGGCGAAGGATGTAGAAGATCAATAACTAGTTTTTGTAAAGTTTGCATTTCTGCTTATTTCAGTGTATTTCAAAATGCAACAGGAAGAATATAAGACTTCATGGAATGAAACGTGAGGAAACTGCTCTGGCCTGTGTGCCTTGTATGAGAACACTTTTCCAGCCGTTCTTTGAAAGCAAGCCATGCACTTGCTCCAGCTTTAATTGTGAGCTCTCCTTTTGTTAATTTAATTGTACTCATGCTACTGTTTGGTAAAAGGTCTTGGACAGATGTGTACTCATCTGACATTCTTCCAAGCATGTCTGCATGGTCAAACTTGAAAGGTTTTTGGGAGCTGAAAGTCATCCCATCAGGAACCTGAAACAACACCATCTGCTTTAGGTGACTAAGCACATGTCAAGAATAGCCATCTCCCTCCTTCTGGGCTCGAGCCTCCATGCTCCCTTGGGCTTTTGCTGTGGAGCAGCTGCCCTTCAGAGGTGCAGAGGAAGGGGAAATCATAAAACAAGTCCTGGCCACAGCACAGTTTTCACTGCTACTTCAGGAGCCTGAGGGCTTAACTGGAAACAGGGTGGAACCAGGCAGATGCTCCAAAGCCGGCGGCACAACGCTGGAAGCGGGTGCTCCTGGCCCAAAGTAGGGACGCTTAGCAGGAGAAATCGGTGTCTTGTTTGGTGACCTTGAGTCAGTCTCTCCACCCTTCTTCAGCGTCACTTCTCAGCTGCAGAATGGCGCAGCACAGCCTCATTTCTGCTCCTCCTGTCCCTTACAAACAGCCAGGCTCATGGGGCCAGCTCTGGGTCTGTGTTCCTGCAATATTAGCCCTCAAGCACTAAGTAGAATTAGGGAGGCCAGCAGTTGACAAAGATTGACACAAGTCCCCCGAAGTCATTAAGACAGAATTCACATTATCCAGAGTGTTCTCAGACACTACCTGTGGGGCTGTGGGGCTGCAGAGCAGGCACATCTCACCCTTCAGCAGGATCTGCTGCAAGCCTGGTGTGAGCAGCTAAATGCCAGAGAAAAAAAGGTTGGGAGGCAAGCAGCTCCTGCTGCAGCTTTTCATCCCCAGCTGCTGACCTTTCCAGCCCCGCAGCTTCTGTTCATTAGTGGGAATGCCTGCACCGTGCTGACGAGGGGGAACTGACTGGGAGCACTTCACACACTTCCCCGGACTTGAACCGGAGCTGTCCCCAAAACCGGGCAATGAGCAGGGGGCCAAAGAAGACCAAGACACATTTTGAAGCTTTGTTTTCAACAGAGAAAAGGCGGCTGAGGTTTGCATGGCAGCTTTAGGGCTTGCAACACCCTCAAGCTCTTTGTGCTCGGTACTGGCAAGGCAAGTGTCTGTCCCACAGCTGCCACCGTTTGCCGCAAGGGCCGGGGCACTGGAGGCCTGGGACCAGCGAGGCTCCTCATCTGCGCGGGTGGTCAGGGGGAGACACGTGGGGCAGGGTGGAGGTGCTTCCTCACACCAACTTTGAAGAGCTGCTGTGGGGTTTCCAACTTCCAGCCAGACCCTCACCACCCAGAGGGGGCCCCACTAAGTGTGTCGGTGCTGTCTGCAGCAGCTGTCCCTTCCACCCGAGCAGTGTCAGCCTTGGAGCCAGGCCAGCAGTTACGTGTGGAAGCTGTTCCCTCCTCCAACCTTCTGGACCTTAGGCAAAAGAGCTACTAAATGAGCCATACTGACACCAATACTGCAATCAATTTGTTAATAAGGATCAGAGACAGACTCTGCTGCTGGGAGGAGGAGGCGAGGGGAAAGGAGATCATTATTTTTAATTTAAATAAATCAATATGTTAATAGGGGAAAGGATGCACCCTGCACAAGGATGGTGAAAGGGGGAAGGCAAATAAGTACAGCTATTCTCTTTCTTTTTTTTTTTTTTGGAGGAGAGAGGGAAGGGGCATATAGTTTGGCATTAGGGGTTTTTTTATAAAAGAAAATTATTTAATATAAAAAGAGTGGGAATAGACAATTTTAAAAGTCCTGTAACAGCAAATAACTAATTATACCCGTCTGAGACTCAGAAGCATGCCCTGCTCTTTTCTTTCTTTAAAACAAATTAAAGAAAAAGGAATGCTTGATTCCCAGGAGGGCTTATCTAAGGCCTCTCATCTCTAATACACATCTAAAGGGACAGGGAAAATATCTTTTATCACTTAAATCTCCCTGAAATTTAAGACCAGCTGGGAATTTTTTTATGTGGATATGATTCATTAAATTCATATCATTCCAAAGAAACCTTCCTGCCGGTTTATCTTTGCCACTGCAGTCATCTCTCCAGAAAAGCACAGTTTCCCAAATGTTGTCAACCCGGACAGCTCAATTTTTGGCTGAAGGTTAGATTTCATTTGGAAACTATGGAACTGGCCTCACATTTTTCTTTTCAGGGAACTGGTATTTGCAAATCATTCTTGAAGTCAACTTTTTCCCCTCTGCTGAGACAATAGGAAAATCCTGCACCACCACACCGCTTCCATTAGGCTTCTCAGTCCTGAGAGGTGGAGGGGTTTTATTTTTCACGCTACATTTCGATATTTATGCATTGTACTTGTGGGTTTGGAGTCTTTGATCAAATAGAGGTACAGGAGCTCTGAAGGCTGGGCTCCGAGAACTGGCTCGGAGAGCAGCCGCATCCAGCTTCCGCTGGGATCAAATGCAGCAAGTTTGTATTTCAGCAATCCTCAGAGCCGCTCCACGGTGCGCTGATGAACGAGCTGATAAATAGAGGGCTGCGGCGTAGTTAATATTCCCACACAACGTGCAGCCGCTGGAGCGCTCCGTGGAGTTTTCGCAGGGAGGAAAATGTATGTTTTACATAATGAGCTCCTTCACATGTGGTGCCACAAAAGTTACTAGGGAGACGGTCTGTCTTGGGCGCACGGAAAAACAAAGGGAAGTTCACGTGGCAAGATCGCTCCTCGCCGGCTCCGTCTTGCAGCCAATGCGGAGGGTGGGGAGGCACTTCCAAGGGCGAGAGTTTGAAAAGCGGAGCCGAGCCAGGGCGCCCGGGCAGCGAGGAGCGAGAGGCTTTGGGGAGAGGTCAGGCAGAGGGCAGGGTGGATCGAGTTCAGGGGCGGCTGTGGAAGAAAGGACGGCCAGCCCCGCCAGATGCTGCCGGCGCTGCTCGGGCGCCTCGCGGGGCACGTGAGCGCCATGGTGATGGGTGCGCTCCCTCAGCCCGGATAAAGCATCCCTGCCGTGCCGGGATCCTGCCGGGGCAGCGGGGCCGTGTCCCAGCACGCACCAGTCCTCCGAGACAGATTGCACCCAACGCCTGTGAAATGAAAAATAGCTGCAAGCGAATGCACAGAAGTAAGCAATCCCGAACTCCCTGGATTCATCCCAGGGCACAAGAGGAAACCGTTTTCACCCTGGGATTTTTCTTTTCGCTCATTCACCGAGCAGACACAGCTCTGACTTTTGAAAACCTCTGTAGGACGTGGCTGAGAGTAGAAATCTGCCCCTGGACTCCCCGTTTTGAAGTCTTCTTTCCCCCAGCAGGTACCTGGGCACGTCAAGTTTTGGTGTTTCCCTGGGAGAAGGTATCATTTTTCCCCTTTTTGCCCTGGAGGAACTCACTACTTCCCTGCATTTTCGCCGTACTTATTACTCTAAGGTTTAGAGTTATATTTCTAAGGTTCAGAAAATCCAAGTAATACAAATAGTCTTTGTTAGTAAAGGCTGCATTATCTTCTTTAGATACAGACACAGCCCTTAGATTCAGATTAGGGCTTCTACCACATTTCCAAAATCCTCACAGACATCCACTACCTTGAACACAGTCAATGTGATTAAAAGTATCATCTCTTCTCGCCAGACTCCTGTGGGAGTATCAGATCTAAACTAGATTATTAGACTAAAACCCTGCTTTTCAATTCAACCCAAGTTAGCAGTTGGGATCCTCTGGTTACAATTTGGAGCAATCATCAGCATTTAGAGGCCAGATTCATACAGGAATCCCCAGCAAGAGCTCACACCACGGATTTACTTCGGTTTTGCAGCTCCTACATGTGATACAGCTCTCTGTCGATCTCCAAATGCAGCCAGTAATATGAGCGAGAAAGCTTCACTAAATATTCATAAATTACCAGTTTTTAAAAGCCTAGAAAAACAAGAAAAATTCTCCTGGTCGAATACTTCTGAAATTAAAAAACATCTCTTCTTATTCAGTAATTGTTTCTGCGTTAGGACTTCATGCCGTCATCACAACAACAGTTTTACCAGTGGGCAATATTTTGCTGCTGCCTTCAGACCAGCAATTAGAACAACTAACAGACAGTTCAGACAATAGCCAATTTATCTGCGGAAAGGGAATTTGCATTTCTCTTTATACACCTTATGTTAAACACACAGAGTATCATACAATAATTATCACTACATAAACAAATCGCAATTCTGCGGTCTTCAGAGCAGTGACCTTTTGTTTTATTAGTGCACCTGCACAAAGGCTTTTAAGCTGTTTAAAATGTTTTGAGCCTCTCGTTCATAGCTTTTGAGTACTCCTATTACATAATTATCAAACGGTTGCATATATAAAATATACGATGTATAATTAACACGTATAATTAATAGATACACTAATAACATATACATTAAAACATTGTTACTAAATATTAAATTATATATTGTATATTATGCTTTATACATTATATTACAATCTTAAGTGATGTGTCATATATCGCATATCTCATGGGGTTTTTTTGCATCTATCTCTAAAGCCAGAATTTCACACGTCTCCACACATAATCACACCTACGTGTGTGCACCTGTGTGCATTGTGCACACGTACAACAGCACCATGCTATCAGTTCATAGCTGTATTTGGGACTGCTGGTTTTTAAACATAGGGTTTAAAGGAATTTCCTTAAGACGTATTCAGTCATTGCATAAATGAAATAGATTACGAAAGCCTGCACCGGTGTCAGGTGCTTTCTGTTAAGAAAAGTACTATGAAGAAAAGTATTAGTATCTGAGCCTAATTATTGGTGCTGAAAGTCATTTCATTTCAAACATCCTATTAACTAAAGTCCATACACAGAAATTATTGGCTGCTTGCACCAATCCCCATTATAAAACCTGGTGAAATCCCTTTGCAAAAAAAGGGAAGACTACAGCTTAAACCTTAAGTACTTCGATAAAAATATAAGATCAGTTTCATCCCAAAGTACAAATCCCAATCTCCATCTAAAACTGCCTGACCCTAAAATATATTCAGAGCTTGTTCTAATCACAGGAGATGTATTCTGAATAGGACAGCCCTCTATCATCTGCTAAGTCTCTTTAAGTCATCGTTTTCACTGTATCTGAAAAATTAATTCCTTCTCAGAAATATTCTCATCTTCTACTAAAAGAAAAAAAAAAAAAGGCTTTTTGATGTAGAGTGACAGGATTATGAAGTGACCCTTCAGGTCAGAAGGAGACTTTTCCTTTTCTCATCAAGGAAATCAATTTCTAAGTCCAAGTCTCTTAAAATAATATATTCTTGTGGCACGCATACAGCTTTTTTTGATCTGCTATGAAAAGAATAAGAGGTAAAGAGGATCAGGGGTGGCGATGGAATATTATAATCTGCCACACTCACACATCAGCCTTTCACTAAGTAATTCCAGATAAATTGAGGATTTACATATTTAAGATTAAATGGGGAAAGAGTAGCGATGCATAAATAGAAGAATACAAAGATACAATTTAGGGAAGTTAACTCTTAAAAAAATTCTACCTGATGCCTGATACCCTTCTACTGTCCCACCCCATATTTTTTAAAGCATATAATGTTTGTAAGGAAATAACCAGGATAATCTCTTTGAGATCAACTGAGCACAAACACAGATGCCTTAGGGTTTCTCTCCTCCACCCCTCCCACCTTCACTACTGAAAAAATACCAATTACCATGACAAGAAACAGTTAAATGCTTCCAAAGACACATACACACAGCAGATGGAAAACAGGAGGAAACCAGCTGGAAGTGTGTTTCCCTTAGAACTGTTTTTAACAGCCTGTGCACAAATAATGTCTCACTAATACGCAGATAAAAATAAAACATAAATATTTAAAAGGTGACTGGTCAAAGCAACAAGATGGCATTCGATCTGGGAACTTTCCCTATTTTACTCCCTTCCCTGTCCATACTCTGGGTAATTGTTCAGAGACATCCTGAATCGGGTCTCTGATTCAGGGAAGGTAACTTCAAGGCAAAAGCTCTGGTAATGGTCGTAACCTCTCGTGTTGCTATTTGCAAGGCACATGGGCTTGCCTTGTTTTTTACTACTCACCTGTTCAGCCTTTGCCTTTATGTTGAGCTTCCTGCATGGAGGGCGTCCCAATAGTGCCCAGCTGAGCTCCAGGAGCAGTTGCTCACATCGGCACAAGATAAGGAGGCCGGCCCTTTACAAAATTCCTTCTGCTCCTGGGTGCTTAAGCAGAAGCATTTTAAAGGAACTCCTTTTCCAGAAACTACTAAGCGCTTTCTAATAATCTGGATATTTTTAAGACGTCCAACAGATCTCTGTAATCCATATTTACCACCAAACATCTTGACCTGACCCCCTGGAGCACAGACAGTACTTGTACTCCTGTGACTTTGTCATTAGGGAGAGCAAAATCAGCAGAGATGGGGAGAGATGGAAATGTCCGTGCCCCTTTCTAGCTGAAGCAATAAAAGCAAGGACAGGAGCAAGCACAGGCGTTGCTGGTAAGAAACATGAGGGACTTCCAGAAGTATCACTGGGGCAAAGGCAGCTGCAGGGGGCAATGGAGAAGGGAAGCCCACAGTTCTTCCCTGGAACTCCCCAAGCCAGAAGCTTGTGTGATATATCCTGCTTGTCCTGTCTTTGATCGTAACAACTGTTATCATCAGGTAGAACAATTTTAAGGAGAGTAGATGGGTTGTCTGCCATTTATTTAGATCCCTTCCCTGACGGTCCCTTCTCCACCGATTCTCATTTGGCAGCCCTCTCACACTCACCAGGAATTCAGCAAAGCAGATCCTTAGCTGGTGTTAATTGGTCTAAGTCCATTTACTTCAAAGAAGGCCCTCAAACGTACAGTGCCCAGAAATTTGACCCAGTTTCCCTTCTCTGCATAATGCGGTCTGTTGATGGAAGAACAGATACATTCCTTCCGCTCTGGCTCTGAAGTGTTAAGTCATTGCACACAGATTTGAGAATCCAAGAAATCTGGATTTTTTTGGAGCAAACAAATCCTGAGCATGATGACTTACTCCACTCAAAGAAGTAGGAAGCTCTGGAACACAAGGCAGAAAAGAAACAGGGTATCTTCCCGGTCCACTAAAGGCAGAAGGAACTAGAAAATCCTCTCATGACACCTCCAGATGACAGCAGAAGACATGAACGCAGGTGAACACATAAACACCTGCAGAAATCTTGGCCTGAACGACCTGAGACCACCAAACACACTCTTTGGACAACTGGTTAAACAAGTGATCAAGTGGGGTTTGGCCCAAATAAGACTTTACTGATTTGTACCAGTAAGAGATGGATGTGCATAGTGTGATCATTCAAGGTAAAAGAGAGATATTTTATTTAATTTTTTTTTTGTTAATAGATTTTTACAGCTTTTTTCACATGCCTTCAGAACCAAGAGAGGTGAGTCCTGGCCAACACTGCTCTCTCTTTAGGAACAGCCCTGGCTTGATTGCAGAGGGTGGCTGTACCACAGGCAGGGCAGCAAAGGCAGTGGGGGGTGAGCAAGAAGGACAAGTAATTTCTGATCTGTGAGGCAAAGATGGGAAGACAATGGTCTTACTCAGGTGGCATCACAAGGTTCAGCAGTTAAGGAGGAGCCCTTTTCAGAAGCTTTTCCTATTAAAATTCTGGCAGCACATCACTTGGCTTTACCAGAATATTAAACACGATTTTAAAGTTGTTGGATTTTAGTGATCAATTTCCTTGTTGAAAATCTACAGAAAAAGAAAGGTCTGTTTCCTCTGATGTTTCTTTCTCATCCGTGAATGAACTATGCTTTTGTCTGTTTTTATTTTTGTAATGCCATATTTATACCTAACACCTTCAAACACATATTATTTTAGAGATCTGATACCATCTAGTGTTATTGCTGGCTTTTCACATCTTACACTTATCAAGTAACCACAGTCAGCAACATGTCAGAGTTCATCACTGCATCACGTCAGTAGCAAAATAAAACCTGCTTCCCACCCAATATCTATATTTACACACCCCACAGGTGGGTGAAATTTGCAGTTCATCTAGGAAATTTGCTCTCCTTTAATCTCTGGAAATTAGTTTGTCTGTGTGTATAGGTATCATTATCATCTAGTGCTTTGCCACTGATTTATTTCAGCCTGTGTAGAAAATAGCCTGGGATTACTAATAACAAACACAAGTGTTTATAAACAGCCTTTATACAATCTTAGGCAGGCCAGAGTCAAGGGTACATTTACTTCAAACCAACCAATGTTTTACTCCATTCTTCAGGGAATTAGGTGGGATTTTAGTTTGCAAGTACTAGTGACTGGCGCAAAGTCTTCCTAAATATTCGTAGTTACTGAAAGCTGGTGCTGTCCAGGAGGGGAATGCTTATATGATTTCATACTAAAAGGGGACAAGACCACCAAGAAGAGCCAATCTCTGCAGGACAACAAAGTGGGTTCATCTGTTTGGGCACTTTAAAACACGACGTGTTGCTGAACTGAAAATATGCAGAAACACAGTATTCATAAAGGTGAAAAAGAAAGAAAAGAACAGTGTGGATAGCCTGATAGAAAATGGTGGATTAGTATCCATGGAGACTCCTTTCTTCTCTGTATTCACCCAATATGTACAGGACGTTTGGTGCTTTCTCCACAACATCCCACAAGTGCCTTAATCTGGGCAGACAGCAAACACCTCTCTGGCTAAAAGGGTAATTGGACTCCATGTCCCTCAGCTCAAGGCCTCTCTTCCTGTGTAATTGGGATGCATGTCAGTTACAACAGTAATTTCTGCAGCAGGGCCACTTTGGAGCTACACTGGTAGCCACCGATACTTTTAAGTCACTCAGCAACCTATTTATCAAAGGTATTAATTGCTACCCCTTGCAAACAATTTACTGCCTCTAAAGGAAATTATTCTTTAATGATTACATGGTATTCACTGGGAACAGAGGGAGGGGAGTTTATCATTTTGTAGCTTTGTGGAACATAAAATTGTTCTATTTTTTCAACACTGGGTTTCACTTGCTCACTTGCTCTGTTGGCAGGGGGTGCTAAATGCCTTTACACACTTAAGGTGTGTTAGACACTAAAGGTGTGGATTTCTGTGATGCTTGCACATGCTAAATGCCTGGGGCTAGGAAACAGATACCTGTCTTTTAGGAGCACTCTTCCAGGCAGACTTTTTCATTATATAGGCCATGTGAATGAGATCAGCTTAGAAGGAAATGCCCTCGTGTGCCTCCAACAAGAAGGCAAAGAGCAAAGAAAAGAGGGAGAAAGCCCATCTAGACGGGACTGCCTCCAAAACAGGAGATGTTGGCATAGGAATGTTATTAAATGATGATAGTGCAGAAACAATCCAGCAGACGGGAATTCCCACGTGCCCCCATTTCTTTTAAGATGTGTGGTTAATTTGCAAAACAACCACTAAAAGTTAGCACGTTTCGTACGCCACTGTCCACACTTGGAACAGAACTGTGTTGAGCACCGAGTCAGATGAAAACACCAGCTACCCTGCAGGTCCCCAGAGCAGACCTGGCCTCGCCCTCCAGATAATTGCTGCACTGTCAATCAACAACTTCACCAAAATGGAAAGAATTGCCAGAGCACCCTGCAACTCGCTTGGGTGTGGCCACACCCTTGTGGAGGGAGGCGTGAACTAAAATAACATGCTGCTAGTTTTAGGGAGCTCAGCTCCCAGGAGCTCCAAAGAGGCTGGATCCAGTGCACAGGTGGTCCCAAGGCAGGGGAGGAGACTCTTTTGGATACATCTGTGCATGGGTACTACTTGTCCAGTGATCTTTGAGGGTTTACTCCAGCCAATTATACTGCAGTGACAGAGAGGTTACAAGGACCAGAAAATGTCAATAAACAGAGGGGCTGTGACAGCCTCGGGACTGGCTGCTAATGAGAATTAGCAATGCACATCCCTACGCCCATTATCTGGGAGCTGAATAACACCAGTAGGTGCGATATGACCCCAAATGTGGTCTTCCATTCCTCAGCTTCATTTCCCCTCTGATTTCCCTCTACTATCCCAGTTACGCCTTTTTAGTCTCTGAGTAGTGCACGTCTCTGTGGCTATTCTCATGCTCTCTGGAGAATGAGAGAGTGAGAGAATGTTGCATATGCAACAGCTCTGTTGGAAAGTTTTCAAGAGGTAGGCTGTGAAAATAACATTTTTTTCTTTTATATAGTAACCTTGTTTCAAGAGCTAAGAACTGGCTTGCATATCATCTTTTCCCATTTCTCATAAAAAAAAAGAAGTGTTGACACGTGTTTATTTTGAAACAATGATTTAGCAAAGTAAAAAGGAAAGAGCAGCTGTTTCTCACCCTTTGAAGAAAATCCGACTAAAGTATCTCATATGTTTTGTTCTCCTTTAAATGTCTAATTTTCATCTATATGACAAGAGGACTGTGAGCTACACCTCTTCTTTGTCCTAGCATTAGATACTTTTTTAAGTGTTCTTTGTTCTGGCTGAAGTCTTGAGGAATTCCAAGCCACGAAGTTCTCTCATGTGAACGCAAGACTTCGATGTCACCAGCACATACAGCAACAAACATAGGTACGAAAGTTTTGTGACCGAACAATCTACCTCAGCTGATGTCTGAAAGTTGACAACATTTGTATGTTTTCTTCACTCTTGTAGCACGTGAGGGCTTTTTGGTCTCAACTGTTTTCTGTGTTTAAATTAAACATATGATACAGGTGTACACTGAAATGCTTTCCTTGTGAAATGTTCATTGATGGACTGCGATAATTAATTTCCTTTTACGTAATTTCAGAAGGTAATTGTAAAAGGCCCCTCAATTTGAGATTGATACAACCTGGGTGCCTTTTATTAACAAAGCAAGTTCTTAAAGTATCCTTATTTTTACTGCTGCTACTATACTAGCAGCTGAAATGTGATTATACCTTTGAGATCCATCACGTCACCTATAGTTATCTGAAACGCTGTTCTCAATTCACTATACACAGAAATAAAGATACAAATCCAGCCCTACAGTCTCATTTTATGCGACAGCTCTCAGTCATGTGGGAGACGTGTACCACCAAACTGCGTTTATTATAAATCTATATTAAAAGCCTGTCTTATATGAGCATGTGGATTAGAAAACTTGTTTCCTGACAATGTCTACAAATGCACAGCCCAATCCATATTCCTTGCCCTAATACATATCTAATAAAAATGTTCACAAAATTCTTAAGGGTTAGCTGCCTTTCAATTTCTCCCCCTCAGGTGCTTCCCTCCCAAGGGACTGGTTGTTTTAAAAACAAATCTACCTACGAGTCTTGTTTTTCCTAGAAAATCTCCAGATAAGCACAAGTTGAAATCTCTTTTTTTCATCAAAGCTATTCCTTTATATCTTTGACATTGGTTTTGTTCTTTTAAATTAAAGGGGGAATCTGTAAAGCTCTGAAACTGCAAAGGACTGAATTGCAGGTCTGTCTGGAAAAGGCCATGGTTTAAGGCAAAGCTTACAGCTCTGGAATTGAACAGGGGGGCTCCCAGCTCCCACCACGCTTTCCAACCCACTGCATCAACAGCTCATTTGCCTGCGCACAGGTGTGGCTCTCTCAGCTCTGGAACAGTGTGGTAATGTTCAGTCATTTGTTGCATGGACGGGGTCAAGGGAGGAAAAGGGAAAACGTTCCATTTTCCATTGCTTCCCACTGCTTCCAAATTTAGAGGTGAGGCTGGGTGCATGGAAAAAAGGCATTACCTCCCACAACACACCTTGACTCTGATCTATCATTAGACCATCACGGTTCCAGCCATTTGACTGTTACAGACTTAGAAGCAACAAGAGTTTAATTACCCAGATCCTCAGCGAGGGAATCTTCTGGGCTGTTGCAGTGCATTGAGAAAGAGCTGCTTTGAAATCATTTGAGCAATACACAGCATTCCCTGCGAGAGGCTCCCTGCTTTGCTGAATTGATGCAGACCCCTCTCCAAGGTAAGAAGCACATTTGCACAAGCTGGCAGAACCCACGTGAAAGCTCGGAGCTGCTCAGGGCTTTCTTGACATGTTTGCATAATTGTGGTTTTTCAGACCAAAAGAGGAAGGTAAACTTCATTCATGCCTGACCTGCTGGCCTTCACAGCTGGAACATGTTGGAATCACTTCTGGCACTGAAAAGGTTAATTGTCTCCTGCTGTGAGGTAGGAGTCTAGAAAAGGATACCACATTTGGTGGGAATTATAGTAAATGAGGTTTTCTTTATAGCACTGCTCATTCTCAACATGTTGAAAGGGCATTAGTTCACAGTCACTTTCTCTGGAATTATCAAATCTGCTCAGGAAGCCTTCATTAGGATATTAAACAAGACTTAATAAGTGAAAGTGATTTGCATCGCTGATAATCGTGCGCATTAATCAAGCAAGCTTCTGTCTCTCCCTCTGCAATATGTTTCATGTTCCATTGTAAAGCCTCTTTAATTCTGTAGGGCTTCTTAAAAGGGAAACGTTACATTTAGAAAGCCATTTTTAAAATTATTTACTTAGCAAAGATCACTATAAATAATGTTCAACTCACTCCTCAGCTTTAACCATCAATATAATTAATACCGAGGGGTTTGTATCAGGGATATGGACCAGATGTGTTCCCATTTATCAGATATAGATTGCACTTACTCTAATAAATGTGTTTTCATTCTGAGTAAGTTTTGAAACCAAATAACTGCATGTGACACTTTAATCTGAAGTCACAATTTTTAGGCTAAGGCATTTATTTCTCGTGCCATGGCGGACCACGCAAGCTTTCGCTACGTCATCCCACATACCGGAGTCACCCTCGCGGTTCTTAATGAAATTGCGCGGTAAATACGCCCTGCTCTTTGGTAATTCCAAGGTAACTTTGCGTGATTTATTCTTAGGGGCTGAAGCCACTTCTGCAAAGCACAGCCAGCTAGCACGGTGTAAATAATCCTCACGCTTCTGCAGCGTCTCCCCCTCTCAGGATCCCACAAAGGTCTGCAAACAGGTTGAATTTTCACGACGTCCCACAAGACAAGTCTTTTGCACGCAGGCAAACCAGCACTCAGGGTATGAGTATTTTTGCCTACATCAACAAATCCTTGAGAAAACAGAATTAGACCCTTAAAGATTAGGATTAGACCCTCTGCTGCTCTTGCCACAAGCCCACACTATGCCAGCGTTGGCTACCCCCTCTAACATGACCCTAAAGCACCGTGAGGGCTCTGCACACTTCTCAGTGCCACCTGTACATTGCACAGCCATGACAATAAAAAAAAAGCAACAAGCCAATCTTGATATTACTGTTCTTCACCCAATGTCTCACCAAGGATAGCCTCAAGGAAAATCTGGTCACATGAATTAGAAACCGTTGTGAAAAACGTGTAAATATTGTTTGTGGTGCAACAGGAAGGGCTTTGGCTATAGTCTGTGGAGATATGGAAGTGGCCAAAACCACAGCCTAAGTAAGGAATAATGCTGATGTCAGGATGAAGAAGCACATCATCTAAACAAGCTCACAAGTGGGGGTGACCTCTTATCCACCAAAATGAGCTAGGGCAAGAAGGTTTATACATTTTTTTATATAAGTCCATACGAGAGCCTGAGCCACTGTGATCATGTTTGGCTATTCCTGATACAGCTGTGATTCTGTTTCTAAAGAAGGGATGGAAATCACTGGTGGGAGTCAAGGCCCACTCTTTTTGCAGGTATGATGATTTAGCCCACTCCCTGGAAGAGGCTGCCGTTGCTTACTTCCTTCATTGACTTTTTGTGTTGTCCTTATTGCATTTCATGCCATTTACATCCTCCCAAGACTCAAAAGCATCGTTTAAGAAACCATCACTAAAATTATGACCATGAAAGTATTTATTGCTCCTAAGAAAGTTCTGTTTGCTGGAGCTCATGTTTGCATTCACTGAGGCTGAGCACATAGCTTAAATGGAGCTAAAGAGATGATGTTTCTATAAAGTTGTGGAGACTCAATTCATTCTAATGGCCTGAAACATGAATTATGTGCCCTGCTTCGCTAACTTCATGGTTCAGTAAGCTGCTATAGCTCAGATGGAACCATTTATCTGAAGAGAGAAAGGTGTTATTCCCTGCTTACTGCTGATTTCCTTTTATTTGTGTCTGTATATGTATTCTTGTGTGGTGTTTTCCAGCTAGCAGGTGTTAAACTTCATAGGTCTAACTGAGCAGTTTTCTTATTTTTCTAGAGTATATTTGAGAAGACCAACATCCAGAAATTCTTTCCTGTTTTCAACACCAAGTTTTATCGTCGGACCATTCACATGGGTGAGAAACTGTTCCTCTAAGCTTTGAAATCAGCTGTGTGGATTCCCTCTGATGATAACCAAATGGGAAAAATATTCCAGTGTCCACTAATGAGAGCACAAATGCAGCCGTATTTTTTTTCTTAACTGCTGCACAAAAGTTTTAAATTTTCAAAGCAGGAGCATAAAGTTTAAGCTCCCAAATCAACGCTTTGGTGTTTTAAATGGCCAAGTATGTTGTTATTTTGCAAGTATGTTGGGAGTTGCACTGGAGGTCAGTGCGGCAGGCTTGCCTGAACACGGTCCATTAACTTCTGCAGCAGTAGCAAACATGGAACAAAGAGACCCCTTCATTATCCCACCCAAGGAAAACTCTGGCAGAGGCTGAAAGAAGGTAATGAGTATATCTCCAGTGAACAAATATAGTGCCACATGAAGATACCCCAACTAGCTCTAATTGACCAAAATGCAGTTTCTCTACATGGCATTGCACTATGCCATGCAGACATAGCTTAAGCCTGTGTATGTGGTGGTGCATTCCTGGTAGTCCTGGGTAAAGTTAGCTTTAGGGCCAAGACCCCCTCCAAACAGCTCTGACAACTAGAAGATCAGAGATAATGCTAATGATATCCCTCTACTCTGAATTATTGCTGCCAACTGTATCAGTGTTAAAGCCCCTACTCCTGGGATCAGATGATTTGCTGAGAATCTCTACTC
Organism: Mohoua ochrocephala; assembly: GCA_013398855.1. Taxonomy (NCBI): domain Eukaryota; kingdom Metazoa; phylum Chordata; class Aves; order Passeriformes; family Acanthizidae; genus Mohoua; species Mohoua ochrocephala. Next base: position 321,692 of record VZTA01020601.1, read on the forward strand.
TCATTTAATAATAAAAAGGTAATTTCCATCAATGATGCAGAGGAAAGCTTGGAAGCATGACCAGAATATGTCCTAAAACCTCTCCTCTCCTGCCAAAAAATCCCTCAGAGGTAATAAAAGGAGTCTAAAAGGTATTATTTTTAATCTTCCTATATTTAAGCCAATGACATAATTCTCTGTGCTGCAGCGTCTTATGATTTTTGAGCACTCAGAAGTATTAATAATGCAGCCTAAAACAGATATTTGTGAAAATGCAGAACTAAATAGCATAGGAGAGAGGCACATGAGGCCTTCAAAATAGCAGAGCAGGGCTGGGAAGGGAGGGAGGGCAAATGGCCACACAAGCTGTACCAGCGTGACCAAATAAAGCAGGCCCTGGATGTGTCTCTGTTCGGAGGCCAAGTGGAATGAAATGTCTGGTGCCCACATCCATCCATTTGCTTTTCCCCAAAACGGGGCCTGTGTTCAAACTGCCCTCTGGGACCAGGCAGTCACCTGTGAGTTTATTTACTACCATAGCTCCTGGGATAATGAGAAGGGAGACCTGCAGGCTGGGGAAGGTGGGGAATGGGGTACATGCAGGATCTCTGACACGGTGGGAGGAGGGAGGCAGCTTGCAGGATGGAAAGGGTAAGAGAAGCACAAAGGGAGCGAGTGTCTGCCAGGTGGGAACAGGAAAGTATGCAGAGCCAGGAGGCAGCAAAATATGCAACTCTCTGAACACTAAAATAGAGTGACTTCCTGGACAGAAAGGCACAACTGCCCTTCTCTTTTTGCTGTAAAATGTTACTACCTAGCTGCAGTTTGCCACCACCTCTCCGTCTTAGCACTTGTGGAAGTTTCTTGATAAATAATAAGCTTTACTAAGCCAGACTGGCATATGACCCAGAAGGAATTCCATACCAAGTTTTTAATTTAATCTTTACATGCCGCATTGAAAAATCAGGCAAGATGATATCAACCAACTGCTTTCAGGAAAAAAAAGCCCACAAACACACAAGAACTCATCTAGAATGAGATTGTTGATTTAGGCTTAATTGGAGCAAATGTTGTTATAAATGGCATGTGTATGTAATTTCTCAGACTGCTGAAATTTGTGAGTAATATTGGTGTCAAATACAGTCCTGTATGATTTTGAGATGGGGGAATATGTACCAATATAGGGCCCGACTATCTTCATTGCCTCTGACGTATTTTCACTCCCTGAGAAAAAGATTACACATAAGAGACAAATACACCAATTTGGAGGAAAAAAATTAGATGTGAAATTTTTGGACAGGCTCATCTCACGACCTGAGGCCAAGTCTGCGAATAATTTCTGTAACCATAGGGCACAAACACAGAGGGATATGGTCACAAATATTTTTATTAGTGGAAAAAGCAAAGCAGAAAACTCTGGCCTTTGAGACACAGGAGAAAGCAAGGAAGTTGATTGCACTAACGTAATCAAAGCACTCAGACTCTGCCAGAAGCCTTGGACATCACCTGTTTTTAACTGTCAAGGCCAGAAGGTCAGATGTAAACGGCAATAATTGCTTTCAGAAATTATAACAAACATTAAGCAGTCCTTCTCATAGAACATCAGTCTGATTTTGCTGTCCATGATGTGGAAATAATAAGAGGAAATCCTTTCAAGGTTTTGTGCGAGCATCGCTGTGGATTCTCCCAGCCACCAGCTTTCTCACTGTTATACATTAATTGATTGCTAATCTCTGTTTGATGGCCCAGTTGCAGTGGGATCTGCTCTCACAAACTCAGAGAGTTTGTAACTCCTCTCAGAAGCCTCACTCCTCTCCCCAGAGGCACCTTCTGAAACCTACAGTAGACAATAGCTCACTGGTAATTTCTATAATGATGTGCCAGTGGTACTAAGATACTTGCCTTCTTGCTGGAAGCACTTGGATAACCTGTCAGTGTCTGTTATGTTACCATGTCATATCACATTTTATGTGACACTGCCTGCAGGGCTGCATATATGGAGTTTCATGAGCCCCTTTCCAGTGGTCATGGGGCACGTTTGGAGCAATATTGTTTTTTACAACTTCTGGAGTAACACAAAACATTTTTGGAATTAAAATAGTAAAACTGACCTCGGACCGAGACTTTGCTGTTGTCCTGATGTGTGGTGCACCATGAAGAAAAAACCAAAAGGAATGTGCCTCCTGTCCTTCACGGTAAGCTATCACAAGGATCCAGCAGCCACATAAAATTGGATTCTGGCAGAGTGATCAACTCATTTGTACTCATATTTCCTGTCATTTGCCTTGTGATCTGCTTAGCAATGTCCCCTTGGTGAACCTGACATTCCATCCTAAATCTACAGGCCTTTTTTTTTTTCCCCAGCAGTATTACCCTTCTCACATGCTGCAAACTCAGCGTTGTTGGTGGAAAGTACTCAAGTAAGAGAAAAACACAGATTAACCAATCAATATAAATCAGCACACAACCAAAGTAACTTAATTAATAGCAATGAGGTTTTGTCATAAAGAGAGTAAGTTGAAGGAGAATCATTATAATCAGTTCTTCAAAGTAGATTTTATAGTGCCCTGGTACGGTAGCAACTGCATCTTTCTTCCTGTTGGAGATGGACTGTGTGCAGAGAGGAAGAGAGAGGATGGGAGAGGAAGGAAGGAAGAGCAACTGATGTGGTTGGCTTTCTGTTTTGATATATCTGGGTGGCATGTCTTCTTCAAGGAAAACTGAAATACCGGTAAAGACTAGGCAGGGATTGTGGGAGGCCAGGAACTGAACTTGTTTCACGCCTTAAAAAAAAATATGTATTGAGACCTTTTATAGGCTGGTATTATTTTATCCACATGTCTAAGAAAGCTGATCACCATGATATATCTTTAAAGAGTTGAGGATAACCTAGAGTACGGAAAGTGCCTGTGAGTGACAGGGTCAAGGATGGAATCAGTGGTCTATAAATCCCAAATCCTTGCTCTCACAAATAGTTAATACTTCCTCTCAAATGTGAAGAACGACTATTTTTCTGGGTTACGTTACTTTTTGGGGCTGTATAACCTCTTATTGGCCCAGAAATTAGTTGTTCAAGATCCAAACAAATTAAGCACACTGCAGTGAAAGGTGAAGATCCCATATTAATTTGTCTGTGATAGCCTCCACTTCTGAAGAAAAATGCTCATTTCAAATGTGATTTTATTACAAGAGCAATAGAAAACACTCTTTTCTTAAATGAAGTTATGAAATGATTTTTACCACATCCTTCCTCATCTCCTTTTTCTATGGATCAGAACGACAGGAACCAGATGCTAAGCCAGAAAGGACATTGTTCCACCTGCAACATCTGGCTCTTTGGCAAGCCGTGCGGGAAGCTTCAAAGTTGCGTCTCTGCCTCTCGCACGGTAAGGCTGCTGGTTGATTGCTTTATCTTTCTGGAGGTAATTTTCCTTTGATTCACCTATAATTCTGAGGAACTGATGCATTTGTATCCGTCTTGAATAAGGTTCTGTACAAATGCCACATTTGATCTCCAGGCAGATCCTTTTATTTTCATTTAAATGTTCTTTATTTCAGGCACTAGCTCTACTGCTGCTCGGCTACATTGTGGCTGATACTTGCACACATGCCACAGGCTTTTTTCCCTGCACCAAGTTAAATAGCCAGGCTCTCAGCCATGCAAAACCAAGTCGAAATTGAAATACTTTTCTTAGTATTACTCCCTGCTGCAGTGAGGCATTTTTAAAGAAGCAGGTGCCTGTTACTTACAAACATTCCTGACTCACTCCTGTCCTCAATTCCTCTTCTATCAGATTTTTTCCATTTCTCTGTTTCTTGTGAGCATTAGATCAAGTAAATTAAACATTAAAGTAACTTTCAGATGAACGAGAAAAACAAGATGACTGCAAGTTAAGACTGAGCACCAGTCTCCTCAGAACCAGCTGGCCTACTGCGGTAACAACTAATTTCAGCTGTTTCCAAGCACTTTGATGTCGAAGTATGAAAAAGCCCCTGTCCCTACAAAAAGATAATTGAGATAGCAGAGAACTGTACAAAGCATGCATAGCACAACAGTGTTCTGGCTGGGCTCTCTAGAGGGTGCTGTGAAACACTCTGTTAATTAGTAGGAAAGGAGTAATGAATTATTAGCATCCATTCATTCAGGATTTAAATCCTGATTAGAAATTTATCCCTCTCCTACAGCTATCAGTACCTTTTTTAATTTGCGTTGTAATCTGTAAAAGGGAACATGGTTCCCACCTTCATTCTGCTATTCCCTTCCTCCACCTGCACCAGCCATCAGACCGAAATCTATTTTCCCAATTGCTCTATCCCTGCTCTGAGGCAGGTAACGTGCAGCCCATCTGAAAGCAGGATAAAGGTGAAGCCTAAGAGAATTATTTAAAGAACCACTTTTCTTCAGGTTCTCTACCTGGGGCCAACCAAGACTCAGCAGCTTCTTCAAAACAACATAACCCATGACAGGGGTCAAGTCATCTGTCTATAAAAGGCCGTGAGTGTGTTCCGTGATGTGGCCCAGCAGTATTTGCTTCATCTATTCACTTTAAACACACTGGGTCAGGCTCTGTTTCGTGATGGGTGGACTCTGACCTAAATCCCAAGGCAGAGGGAATTCCAGCTTTGCCTGTGTCTAGCTACCAAACTCAAGGACAGATGCCTTGCAACCTGCAGACATAAAGCCATAAAGCATAAAATCAGCAGAGGTGAAATGGATGTGGATTGCACCAGTGTAATTGGCAAAAATATGACCCACTGCGTTCCACCTTCACAAAAATCAACAGGAGTAAAGGAAGCCTATTTTCATCTAAATTTAAACTTATTTGAAAATATGAAAATGGTACCCAAAAGTTGTTTTTCCTTTTTGAGTTTTAAGGATAATTCCACTCTGAGTCAGAAGAACTGGATTTTCTCCAACCTTCAGAAATTTGTTGTCGTGAAAGTTTCTAGCAACAGAGGAAGCTGCAAGTGGGGTTATGGCCCAGTTCTCCTAGCTACTGTACCAACTCAAGGTAATAGATGGTCTCTCCTGCAAAGGACTAGCAATAAAAATAAAAAATAGATATGGAAAGTGGCAATGGAAAGAGAAGCACAGAGGTGAAGTGACCTAATAAGGTTACAGAGCAGAGCTAAGAGTAGAATACAACTCTACCCATGCCTTCTCCAAGTACCCACTAGAAGAGGCCATAGACATCCCTCAGTTTTTCCAAGCAGTCCCCCAGTGTTTGTTACCCTTGATTGGATACCATCACTTGGTCTTTCTGGGAAAAAAAGAAGTCCTCGGGCTGTAGTTCACAGTGTTGCCAAAACAGTTTACAATTATGAACAGCTATAAGTGAGTTTGAGCTTTATTATTTTTATTTTACCCATTTTGCACATTTATGTAGTTGTTTGTATAGGAATATAAGTGTATCTGGGGTTTGACTCATTTATTCTGCAATCTGTGGAGACTCCTCCAGCCATCCGACAACAAGGCACCTATAGCTGATAATCTCCACAGGCAGTTTGTGGAGAAAGAACTTTGACAGTACTGTTTTCTTGACTCAAAAAGAAAATAAGAACTAACTAAGATCTGAGAGTGATAGCTCCCGTGGAAGTCTGCGCATCCTTTTTCCTCTCAACAGCAGAGAAGCCGTGCAGAGGTGAAGAACCTCGAGCCTTCTCAGAGCAAGAGTAAAGAAGAACTTAACTCCAGTCAATTCATGCTTACAGGCATTGGTATCTCCAGTTATTGAACCCTCACTGAAGAGTTAAACTCATGCTGCTTGCAAGCCTAAGAGTGAATAAATAAAAGTATCAGCATGTGCTTTTGCAAAAGGGAGGGAAGCACTCATAGCTCCAGGGGATACTGGCAGTGGCAGAATCACTGGGTAGGTGTGGACTGGTGTTAAGGTGACTCCCAGTCCTCATTAGCCCAGCTGCCTCAATTGCCAGTCTCCAGCCCTCCCAATATTCTTTCTGTCCAAGGAAACCAAATGACTACTTTGCCTGCTCTGGAGGTACCAGCCACTCTTTTCTATAAAATTGCCCAGCTGACCAGCGTAGTTCAGACTCAGAGAGGCTGTTCCCAGCCTTTCCTTAGCTTGCTGACACTTCTGGTCTAGACCAGAAGGAACTTTTGTGGTACAAAAACCCACACTTGATTTTCTAGCCTGACCTGGAAGTCAATACGCTTCTTCCAAACCTTTCCTCTCTCCTGCTGGGCTCTGCACACTTCTGTCTTTGCAAAAGCTTGTCCTTGAAGAAGGCTGTTCTCAGGGAAATTGAGTGATCATGGAGGATCACTGTGTGCAGGAGATCCCCTTTGCTGCTATGACCACTATCTGAAAGAGTCGTTGACTCTGTCAAGAATGTCACCCTATCTTGAGGGAAGGTCACAAAGAACAACCAAGCTGGGAATCTGGTGGGCACCAGTAAGATTAGGCAGGACAGAAGATGTGGCCAACAGAGATGGGAGAGAGATGGAAATCGGACATCCAAAAGAGGTGGGTACAGACTTCCTCTGAGTCAAAAGTCTGATATGCCAGTGAAGGCTGTGCTTCGAAGACCTCCCCTAATGCTGGCAAACTCTGTATAAATACAGATTTATGGTCAGACCAACACTGTTTTGCCAGCTTTACAGATGTGCCTTTCCTCTTCTGCATTTTTAAGCTGTGCAGCTACCAAGATAATTCTACAATGTTGAGCTTTTTCTTCTGTATAAAAGGTCTCATCTTGTTTCCAAGAAGACTTAGTGTTCTTCTCTGTAGATGAAATTTTATAATTTGTCCTTCCTCATTTACAGTAACACTGTACTTTCTTAATGGTCAGAAACCAAGGGCCTAATATTTGAGTGTTGAGGACCATGAAAAAAATAATTCCCTGTGAAGTGAACAAGATCTCTGTGTGTGTGCTCAGCACCTTTGAAAATCAGGCTCTCTTGTGCTTAGCTATCAAAATGATTGGCACCAGTGGTATCCCTAGACAGTGTGATCTATATGAAAGTATTCCTCCTTCAAAATCTTGTCACTAATTCCGAATCACATTGCTTCAAGACCCTGTCAAAAATATATTAAATTTCTTCATAATCCAGTCCAGTTTCTCTGCAGAAGAACAGTTTAATTTACCTTGTTCAACCTGGTTAGGCTATTCATATTCTCCATTCGATTAGGCCAGCTCTACTTTTGATCACATCAGCACCAGAACAAACATCATTTCCCAGGTATGGTCTCAGGACATTCACCTTTTAATGTCTCTAATCAAATTGCTGTTTTGATGCTTTTCCTTCTGTTCCCCAATCCTCTTCCTACATTTCATATAGTTTTCAAAGGATCTCTTTCTGTGGTGCCCTGTGAGACTTTCCTCCACCACCTCACGGAGTGCCCCCAAAGTGAGCGGTGATTTACCTCCTCTTCAGTCATTATCCTTTGTGTGCACCTTTGCAAAATCAACAGCAGTCTCTTTATGAATGCAGTGAAACTGTTCATTCACAAACCAATATTAGTATTTCACCTGTGGCCTTTCCCCGGAAAAATGGAATGACCGAGGGTGTCGCAGCAATGGTTAGGGAATTCTCCCTGGTTTTGTTGACTGTGCTTACATCAGACTGCCTTGAATGTGCACACCTACCCACAAGCACACATATTTTTTTAGCAAATTCCGTCCAACTAGTGAATGAAAAATCAAAAGGGCTGCACTGCCCTGTGACACATCTACCAAATGCCCAGGAGGAAAACTTGGCATTAACCTTCAATAAATGAATGGATTATATTGCAAATAATAAGATGGCTAAATATAGGCATGATCTATGAATTAAACATTGCCTAACTTTGCATGATGCTAATTTATTTTGGCATATCTTGATGATTGCACTGTGACTGCGTCCTTCTGAATGCTTTTTAATTGTCCAGTGGCTGTCCTTTGCAATCCAGCTGCTGGCTACAGTAAAATATACAGTAATCCATGTCAACACTACACACACAACTGCACACACACATTGTATACCAGATATGGGTGACACTTTGTGAGGTACACATAGACAGCATACATGAATACACGACCTCATTCATTTAAAAATAATAAAAAAAAGCAAAATTCAGTTATTCAACTGATTAGAAATATTGTCAACTATGTGTAATGACTGCAGACTAAAGTTTTCTGTGCCTTTCCAAGCAACAAAGCATTAGCATTCCCCATGCAGAGAAATATTACACTATTCTCAGCAGTAAATCTCTTGCATTTGGTCTTCTGTAAAAACTAGAGGGAGGCCTCTGCCAAGAAAAAGCAGCCTTTGTATTGGGTGCTGTACAACCACAGAAGAAGAATGAGCCACTGCTCCAAAGACACCCTAAGGTACAGAAGAGATGAGAACAGGTAGAAATGAAATACACAGAGAGGGGACTTGCCCAAAGTCCCGGGAGCATGGCAGCTCCTATAAGCTTCTGCCTGAGGGCAGGATGAGCCTAACCCAGACAAGAGAAGGGACAGCCATTGGTGGGAAGGCAGCTTTAGGAAGAATTAGTGATAAGAGTGGCTGCTGGAAGACAGGGACTTTGCAGAGGAGCAATGGAGAGCTGAAAAGCCCCACTGTGGGGTGCAGAAGACACCGTGCCGAGTCAGGAGGATGTGCTGAACCTGCCCTGGCCAGGGTGCCATGAAAGGACACTCACACCATGGCAGAGATAACCCCACGTGTAAGCACAGGGTACACATTCACCCAAAGGATGCTCAGCATTGTGAACACCTTGCTCTGTGCACGGCACAGTCACTCAGAGCATGGCCAGTTCTCTGTGGCACATGACTGTCCTTACATGTTCATTTCAAATACAGGGGCACTGCAAGTGCCATGCTCCTTTTAGCCAGAAAGGCTGTTTGATCCATCAACATGCTTTTTACTCTTTTGGTTCTCTTAGATGCCCACCCGTGCCTTAGAACTATATCTTGAGTAGGACTTTCAAATGTTCCAAGGGTGTTTGTAACCCTCTCCAGTCCCAGAGTGTTGCCATATCTGTTCTTCTCCAAGTCAGAAAATGCATCTGAGAACAATGTGCCAATGCTTTCACACAAGACATGAGGCTGACTGCTCTGCTAAGATACATAAAATCAGCCTTTACCACCTTCCCCACGTTCTAAATGCGTGGTCACCTGAAAGGAATCTGCAAAAAGAGGAAAGAAAATATATTTGCCTTTGGCCACTGTTAGAGGATACGTAGTATCCAGGTCATTGCAGCCTGTAAAGCCTCCTGGACCAAACCAGGCACAATATACCCTGATAGCCCTTCTTCCTAAATTAATTTATGCAGATCCTGCTCAAGTTTCTCAGGAAACAATATCAATGATTTGATTCATATAAATGAGGGCTGGAGAGGGGATTGTCCCTTTAAAATCTGTTAACACTTTTTCTACATTTTCCCTCTTATTTTCTTTCAAACTCAAAATATGGAATATTTTGTGACGTTATATCTGCAGGGAAGAAGATTAGCCAGCTTTGGAACATGGCAATGTGCTTCTAAGCAAGTGGCAAGCACCACCTCAAACACACAGCCCTAGAAGATGTGCTCAGTAAACGGGGATGATTTTTTTTAATGAAGAGATGAGCTTCCCATTGCTCTCTGCCATGTAAAGCTCACTATGGAGGCCAGTTTCACCAGTTCATCCCTGTGTTTACCAAAACCGTATACTGGGAGCTCAGAGAAATAAAAGAAAATGCCAAAATATGTAAAATAATAAATATTGGAAATCGTATGTGTAATTCATAGAGCAAATTAACAGAGATTACTTGTACAAGTAGCCTGCAATGTCCTTAAAAATATTCTTTAACTGAGGAAAAGTTTTCTGACCTTTGGAGGAAATGCTTGCTTCTAGCTATGACTAAAAAGAGATTTCCTTCTTTCTCTGTTGTGTTAAGAATCTTTTCTTCTTATAAAGAAGGCACCACAGTGGTTTATAACTGTCATAAAAGCCTGCAATCCTTTTGAGGTTAAGCTACTCAGCTATTCAACTTTTACTACAGAAACTTTGAAATTCAAAAAGAAAAAATAATGTAAGTTTTTGAAGGACATGTGTTGCTGTAGGTGATCCTGTTAATTAAAAGTGATTGCCTGCTAGGAAATCATACTTTAAAAAGTTTCATGAATTTATTAGAACCCTGAAGGTATCTTTGTATGCACAGGGCTTTACATGCCATTTATGCAATTTTGTTTCAGATCTGTTTAAAGCTTCACTGACGCTCCCTGAGCAGGGAACAGCACTGCCAGCATTTGTATGTATTTTGGCTAATTGAATTATGTGAAAATACATACTAATGAAGCTTTACCAGTGATGTTTGCTGAGGATAGTTTAAGTCTCATTTTCTTCTTTATTAGCAGTATCTTTCTGTTGCAGATTTACCTTTTTGAACAGCACACATTCCTATAGGTTTTTGTGCAGAAACTAAGTCCCTTTTTTTTTTGCAGTGTTATTCAGTAAGTAGTTATATGAATGTATATGTGGTTGCATGTCAATTGACACGCAGCTTTCAGCAGAGATGAAAAGATAAAGAGTAAACTATGATTTGAGATTAAAATATACTGGTTTTTTATTAGGAGAGAACAATTTAAAATGGAAAACTAATTAAGATCTAGCTTAACAATTTATTTTTCCTGTTACTAGATTTACAGATTGTATTTTAATTGGTCATTACTTAATTATCCACTTCTGCACAAATCCATCTGGCAATATTCTTACATAGACCTTTCCTCAGCAATGCTTTTCTGCCCCTTGACTATGGTGTTTGAGGGATAAATGGTTGAGACAGAACAGTTGTTTACAGTGTGGGGGTTTTTTAAGCTGAACCATGGGAAATATCAAAGCTGAGATGTGTGAATCTATTGCACTTGAGATGTGTGGGGATCCAAATCCCTGCGCTCACCAACTGACTGCAGGTAACTCAAGTTTGTGGCCACTTCACAAAAGCAATCAGCTTAATTGCCTAATAAAAATTGCGGTCGGGTTTGCTGCTCACATTTTCTTTTTCAGGTTAGACATTAGAAAACTCTTTTTTTCCTTTCTGTCCTGTCATTTTTGTACTTTATAGCGTATTGCATAAACTAACCCGATGTGCAGGCAGCACCCTGCCTTGGTGTAATATCAAATACTGAAATGTTGAAAGGAAAAAAAAAACCCTCTGTGACTCTTACCAGCCAAGAAAAAAAGAGCTGAGGAAAAGTAACAGGAGATTTATGAAAGTTCACCGTACACTTTGATGAATGTGTGGGCAGGTAATTTTGCACATGCTTTGGAATATGTTGTCTGTTACAAAGAAATTTATGCATCCCAGAATTGCTTTGGAATGATCAGTGCTGGGGAGTTGTTCGGACTTGACTGGGCAGTTGCTAATGCTAACATTCATCTGGAGCCACTGCACTCTCCTTTGCTGAGCTTTTCCACATTCACACTATTTTAAATAATATCCCAGTACAGCTCTAGACAATGTGCACAACTGAAATTTTTTTTAAATGCATATTAATAACAAACAGGAAAAAACTGTTGTTTGATATAATTAATTTTTTTTTTTTAATACTCTAGGGTTCTTTTAGATTATTGTGCTTTGTATCAGAAAGACTGGAATTGATTTTTTTCAAGCTGGGCTTCCCCTGCTATTTATAAAATTTAATAGTGGCATCCTTAGAAACATAAATATTTAGGGTTTGCATGTGGGTGTGCATGTCCATGCATTTCAGAGTAAAAGAGTTCTGCCTAAATTTTACCTTTTTAAAGTCAGAATCTGCATTTATCTATCTACCTGCTGCAGCATGAACAGTTTGTTGTGTAATGCATGAATAAGGCTTGTGAATAATAAAGCCAAGAGTTAATACTTTAGGGGAAGGTATAAAGTACAGTAAGAAAAGCAAATATTCAATTTTTTCAGTCTCCCATTAATACTGGTACTGTCGAGCTGGACTATAATGTCTTCTAGGATTAAATAAATGTGTCAGTTCATCTGAATGACTGAGTGAATAATGTATTAATGTGCATTTGATGTGCACATTTACGAATATGTGTCTGCCAAGCCCAGTAAAAAAATCCCTTCTACAGAGAGTCCTTCTTTCAGAAATGATACCTCTTGAGGCATTAGAAACAAACAGGGCTTTTCCCTCCAGCTCTTATAGTCCCTCTTCGCCATCCAAAGTAATCAGATAAACATTATTGACATGTCAGTGAATTCATCATTAAATAATGATGAATTATCACTTCTATCATTGTAATAGCAAGGTGTTTCAGAAAACTTAAATGAAAGAAGGCTGCAGGTTAAGGGGAAGACTTTGTTCAGTCATGTAAGAGATGTACATAATGTGGAAGAAAGCATCCGAAAAGACCCCGAGCCTTTTGAAAAATTTGTAACTCCTGATCAACAGAAGAGCAGCATATTTTGCATTTTGTCTTATTTATCTCTCATGCCTCTCTGCTCAGTGCTCGTGTCTTGAAACTGCTTCTGCAGCAGGAGTCACAGCCAGTTCTACAGCAAGTTCTCTGCCACCAGCACACACTCAAATACTCACCAGCTGTTTTGCTCTGAAAAGAAAAAAAAAGACAACCTGGTGCTGTTACCAAATGCCAAGACCCTAGTTGAGATGCAGACAATGTCTCCAGGCTCCCATTATGTTGCCTCAGCCCTGAGCTCTGAAGAGTATCGATAAGGGGCACAAAATAAAACAGGGAAATCAAGAGACGCTGAGTAATAGACCTTTGAATCTTTGTTATTGTTAGATTTACAAATAACACAAACTGGTTTGGGTAGGGAAGGGAAATCAGTTTGCAGTTCAGCATTGGCCTTGGTACAATATCATTTCTCATATGTGGAAAAAAGCATATTTGAACACTGAGAGTCATCGTGGTACAATGAAAGTGAATAAATCATGGCTTCTGTATTAAAGGGTCAGCCTCCCCATACCCCTGTAAAAGGGGCAGCAGTGCTCATGCTAATGCAAAGCTTATCCACCTGAATGCATGGGGCATTATAAGAGCGTTGAGAGAGAGAAGAGTTCTGTGTCCTGGGTATTTCCCATCTTGCAAGATCATCTTTCCTCTGTACCAGGCGTTTGTTCGTTTCACTTTATATTTTGCCTGTGGCCAGTAAAGCCTTATGCTTTTCAACTCAAATGAAGATTTACATTGAAATTCTGGATTTTGAATGGAAAGAAACTCTAGATGCTGAAAGGCTTTTTTTTTGTGTGGATGTCAGCTTGTGCGTGCAATTGTTCAGCCTTGTAGAAAGAATTTATAGTTACTTGCTCTTAAAAATGGCACCAAACCCAAGGCGTTCGAAGCGAAACATACTATGCTTTACTAAAAACCAAAAAATATTTCACCTTTAAATGCTCATAATTGAAGTCCCTTCCCGGAAGAGATGCCTGGCACTCATCCAGCCACAAGGCTTGACAGTCTTTGTCCCTGGGTACTGTCTCTGAGTGAAGTCTGGTACTGCTGCACCTTTTCCTAAGTCCTCGCTACATCACTGCCCTTTATCCATTCCAACAAAACTGTGCTGCCGTGGTAGTCCCACCTCCCTGTCCCACTGGTGCTACTTGCTGTTGTCCCCAGAGCAACAGACTTCAAGATGCAAAGTAACTGGGGTGATTATAAAGCCAGTTTAGGGCAATTATTTGAGTTGAGTTATAGATCCAGGTGGACAAAACGGTGTTGCTTAATTCAGATCAAATTTTTGCTATCTCTGAACAAAAATGAAAGCAAAAAATGATGTATTCAAGGAAAAAACTGTAGGTTTGCCATCTTTGCATGTCTCTGTAAATACATGGGCTTATTGTGACACTACTGAACCTGGAACTCAGTCCTCCAAACACATCCTTGGCTTCAGGTAGGGTTGTTATCTGCCTGCTTTCCAATCACACTGCCCAGTTTGGCCCACACATAGACTGATCTGTGCCCGCACGGCAGGCCTTTGTCTGAAGTGACTTGGGTTTTGTATTTCCAAGGTAGCAACCCTAGATGGTACAATAAATACTCTTTTCTGGCAATGTTTTTCTCCTTAAGATGGCAGCTTGCATCCCATTATTTTTAAGGTAGCCCACTGAAGCAGGCTGTTGCTTTGAGGCAAAACCATAAGGAAGTGCTGAATGTGGTTCCTGGGTAAAACATACCATGATTTCCCACCAGACTTGTATTACAGCAGAGGTTTAATCCCTTCCCAAAAGATACGTCTTTCTTGAGACTCAGTTCCACCCAGTAAAGGATGGGTCATTCAGAATTAAAAAAAAGAGAAAACAGACATGGCTCTTTGCAGTTTGCAGTCCTGATAGAACAGCCTCCCCAGCCTCTGGGGGATCAGGTAACAATGGGGTTTGATAATACTGCCGGAGTTTATTTGAGGGATGTTGACAAGCCTAATTGCTTGGCAGCTCCGAGCAGCTGTAGGGCCCCTGGCTGGTCTGGGGGAGGGGGCG
>VZTA01020601.1:336106-363349 GCA_013398855.1 Mohoua ochrocephala
GATTTGCCTGTGGGGTTCCTCATCACAGCCAGAACACTGCCTGAGAGAGGGTTACTGTGACACTGAGCTGTGAGAAACACGCTTGGAAAGCATTCGAGTCTGAATTATGGGAAGTGGCTGAGAAAGACACTGAGAGGATGTAGCGGTCGTAGCAGACTGGATAATGTATTCTAAATGGGTAGCAGGTCTAGAAGTGGGCTTTCTGCACGTCTCCTCTTCACGTTTAAAGTAATGTGCAACAGTGTCAGTTCTTGCAATGGAAGCTTTTTCCTGTGTTATCCAGATAGTTAGTTGCCTGAAAAAAAAAAAGACCAGACAAGGCAAAAAAACCCATGACAAATCATTTCTCCAACAGAGACAATGAGTCAACTTCTCTCAGCAGTCTCTCCACCATTTATTTCTACTTTTCACTGAACTTTGACTTTTGAAGCAAATTCTACTGAGAAACAGAAGCGAATGGGGAAACATACCCAACATCATCATTGCTGACTGGGATACAAAACATTGCAGATGTGAGAATCTGCATCATTTCCACTCTGTGTTCTACCCTACTGGAAATGGGTCATTTGCAAGTCTAGCAGCAGGTATATAGCTGTAACATGGCAGGGTAAAGTTGTTTTGGGAGTTTCAATCGTGTAGTTCCAGATTATTTTAGTGAAAGTGAAGTCCCCATTTTGCATTATAGCAGTGGTTTTGCAAACAATGTAGTTATCTGATGTGGAAAATAAAACACACAATTGTGCAATTGTTTTGGAACACAATAAAACTGCCATTCTCATTAGGCAGTGACCATTTGATACAGAAATCCCTGAATTATGTCTTAAAATTCTGGATTAGTACTTGGCATTTCACCCTTTCATGGCTTGTGCTAGCAGAAGACTGAATAGCCAGAATTTTAGCAGAAACTAAGAAGCCTGCATCTCTTCGCCACCACTGCCAAAAGGTCTGCATGGTGTTAGCCACAATATCTTCCTCGTCTCAATTCTCTGTCAGTCGGGAGACAATCCTTAAAATTTGGCATGCAAGGGCAGCTCTAAGTCAGCCCACTTGGCACAACCGTCCCAGGCCCAAAGGATTTCTAGGATTACTATCTTTCAGAGAGACCCCAGCTGTGGCATACAGTGTTATGACTTCTTCCTGCCATGTACATAAGCAGTCCACATATCCACCTGGTCCAAAACATGTGTGCCATCTCCTAGTTAAGTGTCAAAAGGAAGCATATTCCTTCCCTTAATTATTAATCAATTCTTCTCCTTGATTTCATATTTATTTAAGCATTTAAAATAGTGTTCTGAACACATTCCTACAACATTTCTTCATGGAATCAAGAATTTCAAGTCTGTATCATCTGTATGCTCTGCACATAAGAAAGATTTTAATTCTTTTTACTGATACACGAGCTTTAGTGCAAGGGTTTCTAACATGAGCTGAAAAACCCTGGGAGATCTCTGAGTTATTTCTAACGAATGCCTAAGAAAAGTATACTGCAAATAGTTACATTTTCTTTTGCAAGCACCTAAACATTCAGCAGAAACATTTTCAAGGGTTACAGATCAGAAGCTGTTAGCTCCTGCTTTAGCGTATTCTCTCTGGGAATGCAATTCAGACATGCCTGCCGAAAAGATGACTCCCTGAGCTCTGAGAACACTGAAAGCTTCCTTTGCACAACTCATGTGACTTCTTTGTGTTTGTCATTTGGCTTGGATCAGTGCATCCCACACAGTGCATCATTTCTGATGGGAATGGCCAGAAGTGCTTATATATCAATCCACACCGTCTGCTATTCAGGGAATATTTTGGCCACACCTCCCTTTGGTGCAGACCTTTGGATTTTTCCTTTGGTGATTTGCAACGCTGACTTCTATTTTCTTGGCAATGTGTAAACTCTGAATAGGACAGAGCTATTTTTAGTGGCACATCAACACATTAAAAACAAAGAAATAATTCCCAGTACCCATACATGAGCTAAAGTATAGGAGGATTTTAGATCGCTGGTAAACTCAAGTTGCTTTTACAGGCTTTCATGGCCAGCAAGCTAACTATTCATTTTGCACTGTAAAGTAAAAAACACCCTCCTATCCCTTTTAAATAGTCTCTCCTTTCATCACTTCTATCAAAGAAGAATACTTTGTCTTTGTTTACTAGGTGCCTCATCCTCTTAGAGTGCTCAGAGGATTGATAAAAGCTAATCGGTTCCAGCATTTAAGATACAGTAAATGACACAATTACCATCTGTGTATTAATGTACATCAAGGTGATTAATTTGATTTTCTTCCAGCTCAATGAAAAAGAGCACAGTAAGGTAAAAGGGGCCCTGGGTTCCCAATGAGTACTTTCTCCTGCACCAATTTTTTTTTTTTTCCACCTGAGACAGTTTTGCTTTTCTTTTCTTTTTTTCAAATGCAGCTCTTAATTCCAGGCCACCCTAGAGCACGAGCCACCCAAAGTGGTGTTTATGCCAAGACAGCGGAAGGCCACAACACTCTGCCAGCAGTGTCCCTGTGATTTCCAGGCCATAGTAAAAGCCTACAGTGCTGTGTACTGCCCTTAGGACTCGGACATGAGGTGCACATTAAAAGTAATGCCTGCTTACTCCTATTCCCTTAGGCCACAAACAGCTCTGTTCCTAAGTGGCACGTTAAGAACAAATAACTGCTTGAAACATTTCCAGGTAAGTACTTTGAGGCAGCACTAATTTGAAACACCAGAGAGATCTGCTCAAAAATAACCTGAACACCTGTGTAGAAATCCTACACCTGGCAGCTTGGAGTCCATTGTGGATGCCCCATCCTCGGGAGTGTTCAAGGCCGGGATGGATGAAGCTCTGAGCAACGTGGTCTAGTGGAGGGTGTCCCTGCTCACGCCAGGGGGGTTGGAACGAGATGGTCTTTAAGGTTCCTTCCAATTCAAGCCATTCTATGGTCCTGTGATTTGCAATTCTTCATTTCAGCTGACTCATCCAGACAATGGGGACAACCACAACAACTCCTGCAGCCAGGGATCACTTCAGCCTTCATTTGCCGGTGCTTATGAAGGCCCCTAAAGGCACGTGGTTGAAGAACAACTGGAGTTTTATTCTGTCATAAGCTCACCCTTTGGTCTTGAGCATGTTATTTACATTCCTGGTACCTTGAGTGAAATGGTTGGAAGCAAGGGGCTGCTGATGGATGGATGCACTGGCCAAAGGCACCATGTGAGAGCACGGACTCCTTCCAAAGCAGGGCAGCCCGTTACAGCTTCCCTCTGCAAACACAGGAAAGGGATAGGGTTAAGCAGACCCAGCTTGGCCAAGAGAGCTCCACAGTCTACCTGCAATCCCCCCTATTTCCCGGCCCTCCCAAAAGCTGCTTACACACTTCGGAGCAAGGAGCTTGCTCCTAACGACACGCTCGTGTCCCTCCAAAATAGTTCGTGACGCTGCCAGCAGATGTCACCAAGCGATAATAAAACGCAGTCCCGAGCCTCGCAGCAGAGCGTGGATTTGGGGTTGCCCGCACCCAACCTGCGCTGCGACCTCGGGGCATCCGAGCCATCCCATCACCCATGGCATCACCATCCAGAGCAGGAGCCGTGTCCGCCTGCAGCCGCCTTCCAGCTGCTTTCTGTTGGCCTGATCCCCTCCTAAAACCGTCCTGGAATGAGGGAAACTGCCGTGATGCCAACAGGGCTCGGGAGCTTCAGGTGACCCGGGCCGGGGGAAGAGAGCAGGGCTGGTACTTCCCCACTAATAAATCAAATATGCCCAAAGCACCAGTGCTGGGAAGCCCTTGCTGGCACCTTTTGTTTTGCCACATACAAACAGCCAGTGTGTCACTGGGTCTGCTGACAAACTGCTGCTAAGAAGAACAGACAAAATAACAAAGGCACCAAACTGTAAAGCTCTATCCCAAAACTCTCGCTGTACAGGTTTAAGAATCGCCTCAAGTGACAAAATAGCATCACAGTAATCCCCATAATAATGGTGCTTGTATCACTGTGACATGCTTTTATATAGGTATAAGTCAAGATTTTAGTATGGCCAGAGCCAGAAGTGGAGATGGAATGTGTTCAGCTCAATACTGATCCTCTTCATAACCTCAAATAGACCTGCTGACACTTCTCAGAAACACTATTTAATGTAAGGAGCAAGTTGCACATCAGGACTTTGTATCAGCCATTGGGTATAAGAGTAGTTTAGTTCTTACTGTGGTTTTAGTGCCCCAGGCAGTAAATGTGAGCAGGATCCCAGAAAAACATCCTGCAAGTTATTTGCTGACTACTGACTCAGCCCTGGCCTCACAGTTATTTGCTGACTACTGCCTCAATCCTGGCCTCACTAGCAGAAATAAGGATGAGGTAGCAAATTCTAATTCTTTGTGCCCTTCTTGATGAACAACTCATCCCCTCATCAAGGAAACTGAAGCCATGTGAGTGTTGAAAAGGCATGTGGAAAAGTGCTGTCCGTTTGCGAGGAGGTTGAAGCAAAGTCTCACAGCTAAGCTTGGAGTAATCTCTGTTTGCACTGAGCCCCAGAGGCTTTCAGGAAAGCAGAAAGAATTCAGTGCCCTGCAGCTGAAGTTTCGAGTGAACCACCAAACCCTGGAAGCAGACAGGTCAGCACACACCAAGAGGCAGTGCTGGGTTTAAGTCTTCTTTGTGGATCTTTGGAAAAATAGATGCTTTTCTCACTCAGGGCCACACATCAAGTTGTTACTCTGATTTCCAGCCTTTACAGGAAGACTGGAAGGCATCTGATTAAAGCAAACAGATTACAGAAGCATTTGATCAAAAAGCAATTAAGGAAACTTTTTAATACAATGAAAAGACATTCGAGTAGCATCATCTGGCCTTGTACCTTTTGCCTAAATTTTTTCTTCATATTGGGCTTTCTTTTCAAGTCTTAACTATCCACAAAGAAATCTTTCTCACATAGTTCAACCCTCATATTTCACTGAACGTATTTGACTGAGCTGGATAATTTACATTTTTTGGCCCTGGTTTGAAACCCATTTCAGGTGGTTTGGAATTATCTGAGCCTGAAAAGGGATTGGAACTTATGCAGAAAAACATGAGTATGCCAAAGGCTTTGGCAGTTCTGTCCCAGCTGTCTGAATTGTCACCAAGCACAGAAAATACTGTCCCCAAAGGAGTTGCTCCTTGATATTTATAGGCTGCTAAAGTGAAGCAAGAACAAACCCTTCTGCCCTGGTCCTCCCAGGGAATTCTCCAGGCAGGGAGTACTTCATCCACGCTCAAACCAGTGAAGAAGATGGATGAGAATAAGAATGTTGAAATTCATCAGCGCAGATTCTAGATGATGTCAGGAAACTGCAGGAAATTCCCTGCTGGAAACCTATATGGAAGGAATACAGAGGAAACAGGCAATGTGGAGATGGGGCTGGAGATCATCTAGAAATACCTGTTGCATTGCATTTAAGTCCCTTTGGATGGACCAGAAAGTCTAAAGCACAGGTTCGAGAAGCTCTAGAAGGATCTATAGTTTCAGGAGCAAAGGACCTAAGAATATTGTTGAATAAGATCTATAAAATCAAAGTTAGAAACCAAGAAAATTAGGTTTAAAGACCAATTTGTGGTATCTTACATCTTATTAATTGCAGCAGCTAATTCTTCGGGTTTCGAAATGCCCATGGTGCACTAATAAAAATTCACCCAAAGCCAAAAGATATCACTAGCATTAATGCTTACCTCACTGAAACCAGGCAGAGCAGGTTCCCACGGAGCTTAGCTTGGTATTTTCTTTTATGCTACGTTGCTATTGCTACAGTAACCCCAAGAAAACACGAAACCAAGGGTGTTTGCACAGGTGTATTTGTTATTGCAGGGTTTCTCCCGAGGGCTGCACCGTGGAGGAGTGAATACAGGTGTTGGAGGCCAGCAGGGCCCGACACCCACAGCACGGTTCCCTGTCATCCTACCCTCTCCCCCTCTTACCTTCCTACAAAAGTACCCCATGATGCTGGACTATTTATTGCAAAACTCAGCAAGGGAGGCTGCAATCTGAGGGGTTTACTGGTGCCAGTGTGAGTTTTTCCGTGGGGTTTCCTCACACCCAATCCTGAGGTCCTTATTCGCCTATCCAGCTTATTTGCTGTAAACTCAAACATGTACTTGCAGGATTAAAGCAGGTGTTTCAATTCTGTGCCTGAACAGAGAAGCAGTTAAATGTGTGCTTAAATGATTAGTGGAACCGAGGCCTGGAAACCCCCCAGTTTCTCCTCAGCATAAAGAAAGAATCAACAAATGACATGAGAAGTTATTGATGAAGTTCAGAGAATTACCTGGAAGGAAATTCAGGGAGGAGGAAAGTGAAGAAAAAAAAAAAAAAGAAAAAGAAAAAGAAACCCAAAACTCTTCTCTAGCACTTCATTTTTACAGAGAATGTCCACGGCTTCCAGAAGAATTTAATCTATTTTCCAGTATCCACCAGAATAACAATCTTTCTCAAAACACCAGCACAGATGCAACATCAGATGCGATGTTCTGACAGTGCAGGAAACAACCTTTGCAGTCCAGCAGGAAAAAGGTCAGATCCTCTTGTCCCTCTTTCTGCTCAGAAAACCCTCAGAAAATGCTGCTGAAAGAACTCTGCTCAGGTGTGAAAATTTTCCCTGTCCCATGGCTGTTTTTCTTTCAGCATGTGGAGATGGATCTACCTCAACCAGCAGAGCTCTGAGCTCAATGAATGCCTGGAATGATAATGCAGAATATTCAATATATTCTTTCTATACATTTGATTCTCAGCTTAAATGTCATGTTCCTTCTCCTTTAATTACAGATATAACCGGGAACTAGGAGTTATTTCTCTAGTCCAGAATCATGTATTTTAATTTTTCTTAGTGGGATATTTGCCACCAGGAGGAAGAGTCACACGGTTTCAGCATTTCACACAGTTCCTTCTAACTTATTATCTATCCCCTCTTCACACTATTCAGGCCTCTCACTGTTCCTTTCTTTGTCTCGTCAGATTTCTCTCTTGATGACTCAATTAGCTCTGGTGAAAAGTTCTTCCAGCTGTTTTCCTCACTGCTGCTCTATCTTTTTTTACCTCGCTGCTGCTCTGGGTTTTTTTCCAGATGAAACAAGGATACATCTCAGCTTCCAATGCCCAGTTCCCAGGAGCCCATTATGTCCAGGAAAGCAGGCATTTAGGAGGTATTTAGGCAATGTCCCTTCTTCCGTGGAAAGGGAGTCACCCATGGGTTTCTTCAAATTTTTCCAAGGGTTACCAGAAGCCCATTATCGCTTCTGTCCTCACCTCCTTTTGACCACTCTGGAGTCATCCTGAGCCCAAACCCCAGTTCAGGAAGGGTGAGCACTGGTCCTTTGGGAATCCCAATGCTCTGTTTGTATGCTGAGGGAAAATAACTCAATGTGCCATAAGACATGGGATTTCATGACTGTGAGCAACTTTTAGAGGGAATCTAACAGAACCACGAATGGCAAAGGGCTACTTTGGACACAGTCATATCTTCCATCAAGCAATGTTATCAAATGGATGGAGGTATTGGAGTTGCCATTTTGATCCTGATACTGAACAATCCCCTTAGATTTCGCTTATGCTAAGTAGCAATCCAAATATCTTTTTGGCTATGTTTTAGGAGGTAGTACAGGTTCAACATACTTCTGAATCTAAAGCAGGAAGAAAAATTATTACTTGTGATAACTGTAATCCCACTGCAAAGAAATGTTGAGAAATCCTGATATTTGTCAGGAAGGTGAGTTTTTGAGAGAACTGTGGCCAGAACTAAAGCAGGATCAAAGAGGAAAGACATCAACACTCATTGAGGCATTGAGATTCATATCATAAGCCTGAGATAAAGTGTAATTTACCTAAGGGTCTGAAGAAAAAACAAATAACTCCTTAGAGCAAAGCTGTCTGTACCCTCTCTTCATTCCATGTCATAGTGAGCTCTGTGATCCCGGAACAGCTATGTTAAAAAATATATTCATCTTGTTTATATAAAAATTAACATTTAAGTCTTAGAAGAAAATGCAATTTTCTATGATTATACTCTGTACAATCTCAGACAGCTTTAAAATTGTCAAAGTTGTAGTGAAATATAAGCAGCTACATCAGTGCCATGACCATGGATCTGTCTAAAGATTACAAATGAAGGTAGAACATATCCACAAAAATATGGATTATGGACTCATTCTTCTAGAGGACACTCAGCTTCTACAAATTTCATTAAGGGTTAGATTGTGATGCTCTTATCTGTGTCAAGTGATGTCTTAATACTTCATTCCAATGGGATAATTCAAAGAATTAGGTACTAAGCAACTTGAAAAAGGTATCACAATCTAACCTTAAAAGCCGAGTGCTCTCAATGCACGCTCGCATCAGGCTCATTGCCAAGAAAATTAATGTTAGACTTTTGAGGCAAATAATATTCATTGTTTTCCACAAATTATATTTTCTACCAAAATCATCTGAGAAATTTCTTTACTTATGGACTAAATCCTCTGAGGGGAGAATAGCTCTGGTTTCACTGCCTAAGTGTCCGTTCCGTTTAAAGGATATTAGCTAGCCAAATGAAAAATGCATGAATCAATCAGCAACAAGGACCTTGATCTCCAAATGAGACAATGCTGAGCTTTGAGATTTATGGTCTTGCTTCCAGAATTCCATTATTTGGAGGAACAACAACAATAACAATGGGAGATGACATCAGAATAACGCGTGTTCTTCTTTTCTTTTCCTTTCCTGTTGATCACAAGATGCTGACTTCTGTGTCATTCACCCCTGTCAAATGAGTAAATGTGCAGTGCTTTAAAACCTCACCAGATGCACGCTGGGTTCAAAATAAAATGAGAATATCTTGAATGGAAGGACTTTATCACCACTTGCATTTTGCACTGCTAATTAGTTTATCCACAGAGCAGTTACCTATTGCTTCCCTTTTTCCCATATTTCTTCTGCAAACAGAACTCCTTTTGATTTGCACACATATAAAACATACTGTTGGGAGTCACACTGCACTGGTGCAGGGCAGACAAGGATTTCGTTCTAACCACTCATGATTCTTGCTTTCTTTTCCCTATAAAACTGAAGTTGTCCCTTAATTTTATGATATCTACAGTGGGTGAAATTCCTTCAGACATTGCCTGGCAAGACCTGCTGCAACAGGCTTAAACTTTTCTGCCATGATGCCAAAAGTGAGAGAAGGTAAGGAGGGGATAGGTTTGCTGGAGGAGGCAAGAGGAACTTGCATTATCACCCATGCCCAAACCAATGAAGAAGGACATGGGGACCCAGACTTTATTGTATCTTAGAGTGAAAATATTCATACGTTTGAAAGTGACTGTAAGGATCAGATTCAAACTCAGCCCTAAACTCTCCCCAGACCAGGGGACTTAGAATTTGTTCAGTGCCTTATCTTGCAAGAATGGCTCCCTTCTTCAATTATCATGGCATAGCTCAGCCAGTGAGGCAGGAAGGGTGAAGGATATATCAGAGACAGGCATGCCCTTGCTTCCTTACTTCAGTAACTTACTGGTTATCCAAATCCTTGGTATAATTTTAGGACATGTCAAGCTAACCAGGTAAACCTCTTTCCCTGATGACACGGTCCTCATTTGGGATGACAGTGAGTTTAATGCAGAATATATCAAGTTAGGGAGGTAAAGAAAGAATTGAATCACTTGAAACTTCCTCACCTCTCAGGAGTAACTCAGTAACTGGTTATCTGCAATGAAAATGGCATCCACAATGAAATCACGGCCCTGTATACCGACCTGTGTATAGAAAAAGGTAAATCCCAGTGTTTAACTGCAAAAACAACAACCTCACTGACATGGAATCTCCTCTCAGCAACTCTGTGCATTATCTTGTAAATAAATCAGCACAGAACATAATTTACTTATTCTACCAGCACAGAGTAAACCTCTCCAAAGAAATTGGTGTATGTGCTTGCTAACAGAAAACAATGCCTATTGAGGGGTGCCATCTCCAGTAACATGAGCAAAAAAATACACATAAATCTTAGAGCTGAGGTAAATGTAGTAATAAAACTGCTAGTAAATTGTTGCTTCTACGTTACTAGTTGACACGTTGTTGTGAAAAAGTGAAAGTGCCGATCACGGAACTACAGCAGTGGTGTTGTTTGTAGCCATGAATGTATTGTATGTGTTGTTTGTAGCCATGAACGTATTGTGTGATCTTCTTGTTGTTCTTTGGAGAATTATCCAGTGTGCCACTGTCAGAACAGCCTTCAGTTCTTGGTCAGGAATCCACATCTCCTAGCATAAATTAAACCAAGAACGATTTCTGCCACAGATTACTTAAATATTTTAGTCCCCTTTCAGCCTATAAATGCTTGTCACTTACTACATTTGCATTTGCTTTCCCAGAAAAACTTCTGTTTACCATCTCAGGATACATTTTACAGAACTTATGACGAAGACTATGAGAAGAAAGCAACTGCTTTTCACAATTCTGGCATGATACAAGAGCCACTGGAGTCAATATAGGAATTCCTCTCTGGCTTTGGTAAGTTTAGGATTAGACCGTTTTAAGTGCAAGACCTGTTTTTTAAAAAGACAACGGAAAACAGACATGTGAAAAACTGGAAAATATGATGGCTAAGAAACCATCTTGCTTGGAAAAATATTAGATTTAATATTAAAAATATTAGGGTTTTTTTTAAAATGCAAGCATCCATTTTGTATGCTTCGAAAAAGTTTTATTATTATTTGTTATCATTACTGGGGGTGCTTACTTAACAAGAAATTCTTATGTTTTCAGAGATCGCTTGCTCCTGCTGTTTATAGGAGCAGTTTGCTGAGACCAGCAGTCCTCAGGTCATTCATTTCAGACAAACCAACCTCTCCCTGTCTGGCTACTGCTGCTGTCCTGAGTGATGTGGCCACATAGAAGGCACTTCAATGTAGGACATCATGGCATTGTCTGGTGCTGGGTAGGTGATGACTCAGTGCCATTTCCAGGGAAATCGAGTGACAGAAACACCCCATCTTTGTACCTCATGCATACCCAGGTGAATCATGTTTTGGAGAGAGAGAGAGAGAGAGGGATAAGGCAATGGACTGCACTTAAGCTCAAAATTAATCTGTGACCTTAAAAAAAAAAAGATCTCTATGCTTTATGGCCTTGAGGAATTAGAAAGTTTGCACAGCTTTAGGAAGAAAAACACAACTCAGTGTGAGGGGAAACAGTAAAGGTAAGCAGAAACAAGTTTCTGTTTTCTGGGAAAATCTACCTTTTTGACATTTTCCCTGTTCTGAAATGGAATAAAATTTATTTCCAATTTTTCCTTGAAGTAAAGCTCTAACAGAGAAAAACTATTTAAGATTAGCCCAAATGCTTTGCTTTGGCTTTGAAAATTTTAAAGTGCTTCAATTAAAATATATTTTGAAATTGAAATAAAAATGTAACATCTTTAATTTGATCAGGTATTTTTTTACATTTTTTTGGAAATCAGATTTCAAGGAGTTAATATTTTCCATATAAAGTTTTCCTTTTATTTCTGAAAAGTTCCTGAAAGGCAGGGAAAATAACTGGGCACAGGTATCACAGAGTTTTTAAAATGCACCCCACTGCAGCAGGTAGCTACATGTACAATGAGGCTTTGACTGTGCTGTTCTAACCTGATCTCAGCACAGAGTTTCTTTGCCTGCCTTTGTTGCTCTAAATGTTCTTTTAGACCTCTAATCTGAAGGAAGGGTCCTTGTGGTCCTGCGATGACACTCCTTTATTTATCAGTAGATGCCCACTGAAAAAAAGAGGCGACTTCAGTGGCCCCCAGCAGATGGGGGAATCTGGAGATCTGAAGTTAGGTCTCCCATTTCAGCAACATATTGTTCCAACTTACAGTGGCTCTTCTTTTAGCTAAGAGCATCACCCAGCTTCCAGCATGGTTACAGCTGCAGGACAGGACTGGCAGCTAACACAGTAATGAGTAAGGATCTATTGAGATTCACTCATTACTATTAATTTCCCCATTGCTTCCAACCGATTCGGGAACTACTTATGGAAATTCTTCTTCTTCTGTCTTGCTGAAATCCAGCGCTGTTGCTGTCAAACCTGCCAACAGGAGCAGCAATGCTACTGTGATAAAATAAGTCCAATTCTATCCCAATCTTGCTTTCCTAGGGAAGAACAGAACTCATTAAATAATTATCAACTGTGACAAGAAAGTAGCTGGCCAAACACTTGCTGCTAATCTAGGCATGACAGCAGGACTATACCTTTCAAAGCAGTAATTAGTTAGATGAACAACAACATAAGTACCAGACAATGACACGGAAAGGACTGTCCCTAAAGGACAGATCCATTATTCGTAGGGTTTAGTGTTTGTGTGACTTATGAATGTTATTTTGCAGTATAAAATTACATTTCTCTTCAGCTGCCTTTCTCTTTGTTTTCTGCGCAGTTTATGGAAGGGGACAGAGAGGAAATCTGGAGCTGAAGCCACAAGAGAGCAGGTAGCAGAAGCTCGGCAAGACCTTCCTTACATTCATGAAACGAGGGTGGGTAGATAGATCTCACAGTAGAGCAACACCATCAGCCTGCAGCCCCAGTCCTGTGGGGATAAGAAATCTGGTACTCTCACCCTGCCCTTGTTTTATGCTGGGAGTGATACCTAATATAGATTTGTAGATTAGGTCTGGTAATCCTCATGATTTTCCTTTCTCAACAGGGCAGATTTTTAGGTGGTGTAAGTTGGTGCAACACTATTGAAGCCGGTGGAATAATACAGATTTATCCTCAGCATACACCAAAACAGCAGTGAGTGCCAGAGGTGTTGTCCTACCAGCTAAAAGAAATCACAGCCCAGACTGCTACCACTGAATGTAGAAAGCAGGATTACGATCACACGTAGAGTCGAAGCTGAAATTACACCCAGCCAAACTTGTTTTCAACTGGACTGTTCCAGTGCTTAAAATTAAGTATACACATAAGTGTTTGCAGGATTAAAGCCTTGGTTTGTAATGACAGAGCAAATCCAAATAGAGATGGATTAGCTGGCAGGGGGCAGGTGAGGTGGTCAAAGGCACATGCAGTTCATCATATGGCTCTGTAATTTACTATGTGATTATCACAACTACATATTTGGTGTGGGGATATAGATATACATGCACACATGTATACACAGAGCCAAACTTTGTTGGCACAGAGGCCCCACAGTCATTTCAAATTTAGACTCTGGGCTGCACTTGTTCCAGGACTGTGTGTCTCTTGCCAACACACTGAAGCGCCTCAGGCTTCAGTCTGATTCTTTGTTTGCTTGCCCATTAAAGTTCTTATCCCACACTCCCTTTTGGCAGAAAATTTTGTTATTTCTGCTTTATGCTGGCCTAGGCCCTTCTCTTGCCTCTGTTCCTATTAACCTATAGCAGTGACAGCCAGGAGCAAACTGAAGCAGCTGGTTGGAGATGCTACTATCAGACTGAGAAACAGCTGTTGTGCAGAGGGGCCACCCTGAAAAACTTCTATTGCAGCATTGCTGGGCCGTAGTTTGGCCATTGCAGTTGGGGAATTGGGGAAAGAGAGCACTTCCATTTTCAGATATTTAATTGCTGAAAAATGTAGGGGTGTGTGCAGCATCTTTATTGGATGTCACACAGAAGTAATGCTTTCCAGGTATTTTTTGGCACTTCGCATCATTATCGTCTTACTGCCAGCATGGAATGGCCCCATGTTGCAACTCAGTGTGCAACTGACTTCCAATTTTTCTGTTTAAATTAATATTTACCAGTTGGTTATTTTTGGCAGACTTTTATTGATAGCACTGATTCAAAACAAATAGCCAAATTCTGCCCTTGGTTACAGCCATATGACATTTGCAGTTAACTCCACTTTTGCCGATGCCACCAAGGGCAGACATGGCCCTTTTCCTGTCTTTTCGTAGCGTAACCTTTGCTCTGTCCTTATCCGTAGATTAGAGTTGGGCTGCGGTTTTAACTTTGAATAAATTGGGATATAGCATTGAGCAGAGCTCCAAAATGTATTGATTGGGCACTTCTCTAAGATATTTAGTAGTCCCTGCATCTTACCCTTCAGGAACCAGTCGCTTCAGAATACCATGGTGTATGTGCAGAAGAAGCTCTTGCAAGAGCACTATAAATTAGACCTTTGCTATCAGCCAAAAAAATTAATTACTGGAGTACTTTCATATCCATGAAAAATCAGGTGGAATAATCACTTCGGACTCATTTTAGTTATTCCTAAAGATGTAGCAGAGTCGTTGACCAGGGCATAGGACCTACACTGTCATTTGAAGAGACTCAGAGCAAGGGAGGTACTCGAAGAAGCTGCACCGAATTTTCTGCATGTCCTGCTGTATGTCGCCTCCACACCTCTGTAAAGGTACAGCATTCCTGAATCCAGGATATTGATACGAGTGAAAACCTCAGCTGTGTCTATAGAAAAGCTATAAAATGGCAGGACAGTGCCTGTGTAATTGGCATGTGGGCCTAGGAGCTGTTGCTTTCGGCTCACGTTAAGAGCTGTACTTCGAACCTCATTCCTGTTTGTCACCTTAAGGGTGGGAAAGCACTGAAAGAACAAAGTCAGCCACCAAGGCTGCCAAGCTAAGTTTGCTGTGACATTGATAAATATTCAAGCCAATGTCTTTCAAATGTTATTGTGAATCACCTTTCCCTCCTTCCTTCCCCTGCTTCAGTCATCTTGCTGGCTCAGAATATTCACCTTTGTCTCAGACCTCAGCTGCCTTCACTTTATTGCATATGATTGCTATTGTCTTTGTCTCTTTTATCCGCTTCACTGTGTCTCATTTTCCTAAAGTATCTGGCACCCACTTTTCCATAACACTGTTCCTTTGTTTCAGGAAAACATAATTTCAGGAGGCAGCAGAAATACAGTTCCAAAGGCCACCGGGTGACATCCTCTCTCACCTGATCTTTATTCATATCAGGGTTTAATGGCACTTTTTTTTCCATTTCTCAAGCACCCTGCAACACCCTTCCTCCCTGACAGGAAGGCACATTTTATTTCTCATAAAAATGCTTTCCTACCAATCTTCTGTTCTTCAGAAGTTTCAGAGACCTTTCTGTTAAATGCTGGTTTTCTCATGTGGATGGACCTGTTGACCTGGTTGTGGTTTATTACTGTTTTGATGCTTTTTTCTCCTTCCTAAATTTGGAAGAACTTGGACCCTTTTGTCATTTCCAATTCCTGTCGTATTGGCTTCAGCAGCAATCTTTCCAAATGCTGTTTTGAATATTATGGTAAGAATAATTGAGAATTCTCAATATCTGACCTGTTTGGCTTTCTAAAAGTAATATTTTTAACATAATACCACTAATCTTGTGTCCGTGGCTCATACATAATCAACCTGCCTCGGATATCATCAACACCACCAAAAAAACCCACCTCGGAAATAAAAAAAAACACCAAAAAAAAAAAAAAAAAAAAGTAGTTTCTCTCATTTCTACCAACTCAGGCAAGGATGCTGTTATGCTGTCCTTTATGTACACTTTCTTAGCTCCCTGGTGCACTAAAAAAGGGCCCTCAGTCCATTGAAATAATACAAAACCTCAGTTGCTGATGGTAGTGGTATGTGATTTCCTGTGTACGTTTTACACCAGAAGGTACAGTGCCTATTGTACATCCCCATTTAGAACTCAAACACAATGGCTCATGCAGCTGCATGGTGACCTGCCAATAAAGTTTAAGACAGCATAGACTTCCACATGAATCTGCAGATTAATGAGACAGAGAACTATCTTCTTTTTTCCCCACAAAAGGCTACTCGTGCATTCAGAATGTGCTGCAGACTAAAACCAAAGTTCAGCTCGCCGCAGGAGTAGAGAGAGAAGAAACACGCACAGGATACACTCAGAAACAGCCCAGCCCTTATGGAAAACTCCTGTGGAATTTAACACAAAACGATACCCTTTCTACAGCTTTTTTTTTTTCCCCTACCATCCTATAGCTCAGATACCTCTTCTATTAAATTCTATACAATGGCTCAAAAAACTTCATATAAAAGATATAATGCTCCATAGGTTTTAGAGTAATTTTATAGTGTTCCGTTACATTTCTATAGGACCCCCTTGTTTCTATTCCAATTATGTTATCCAGAACTTTTCATAAAAGGTCTATCTTATAACAGGCCCTTTCCCTTTCTTTCTGTTTTCCTTTAACAAAATGTGTGTAGAGATATACATTACAAGGTGTGTTTCTTACAACTCCATGATTTTAGGCATATTAAATTCCCAGACACGGCAAAAGCATTATTTGTCTTTCGGCTAGAAAGCTGAGTAAATTAGTGAGCAAACTGTCAAAGCCAGACAAATATAAATTTACAACTGCTTTCTCGTCTTGATTAGGCCAATGAAACAACACTACTGTGGGAGAGGGGTTAAAAAATGAGCTTTCAATCCTTTTTTTCCTATAATTTTGAAGCAAAGCTCAAACTATAAACACGGATAGAAACCTTTCTTGGTGAATGTCCTCTTAGGACTTTATGTTAAAAGGTGAAGTAAGTAGTGCAAGGGTTAATTTAGCTCCTCGAAAAAAGTCTTCAGGAAGTGTTTGGCACATCCCAGTCCTGAAATTATAACGTAATTCTTACATATCTGTCTTTCTGGAACACGCTGGCTGTTGCCTTGGGTGTCAATCCAAGCATTTCCATGATCTTTGGGCTGCTCAATACTTGTCAGTGGACACAAAGACAGCAGGTACTTCAAGGGTGATCTGATACCTTTATAATCTGAAGGTGCTAATCCACTATGGAAAGATAGCTCAGACTATTGTTTGAGCTAATAATTAGAGGCCAAATTATTTCAAAATGGACTGGAGAAATGACAGTAATTTAAATAGAATTTTTCATTCTAAAGGTCACCTAGTGAACTGTGTTATAACAACACTGGATTCACCAGTCCCTGCTTGGCATGGCCATGGCTCCAGACGTGAAATTGTCTTCACGTATGTTGCTCAGAGTGAAGAAGAACTCAAGGATTTCCATATGGCCTCATGATGAGCAATAAAAATTACAGTGACTAAAGAGATGCTGTCTAAGAAATAGGTTTCAGTACTCACTTTTTGCATTTACAGAGTTAGTGATCAAAATAAGTAATTCCACATCTATGAAGGCAAATGCTGGGTGTATTAAGAAATGTATAGAAGACTAAAAGTTAAGGTAATTGAACCAATGAAGGTCACATGGTCTATTATTTTTTTCTCTTCCATAAATTTCACAGAGTAACCATGTTTTGATCTCTGAGAGGCAGGAGACGGAAGCTTAAAGCAAAGTGGCAAGCTTTAGCTTATCAATTTGAGACAACTATTTTTAGTCACTGATTCTTGACACAAAGATTACCCTTGCCAGTTTTTATGGCTTGAAGAGAAGGGACCCCAGAAAGGTTTGATAAAATGAGAATGTCTTTAAAAAGTACCCATAGAAAATAACAAGTAAGAGCAATTCTCATTGAGTTTATTAACTTCATTTATTAAACAATAACTTCGTGTCAGTTTTGACACATCAAGAGCTTATTTTGTTCATAAGAATGCCTTTGATGGTGTAAAAAGGTCTCTGAACACATGAATCACAACTCAATACCATCCAAAGCATCATCATATGTCATAAAAGGGGATAAGTTCAAATTCTCTGCGTTAATGTGGATTGTGTATCCACTTATTTTTATTA
This sequence comes from Mohoua ochrocephala, assembly GCA_013398855.1. Classification (NCBI taxonomy): domain Eukaryota; kingdom Metazoa; phylum Chordata; class Aves; order Passeriformes; family Acanthizidae; genus Mohoua; species Mohoua ochrocephala. The sequence continues at coordinate 353,737 of VZTA01020601.1, forward strand.
GCAAATCTTTATTTCATTCCTGAGATGACGATATTATGTCTTACTGCTTTCATGATTGTTTCAATTCATCTAATCCCTGCATACATTTCAGTACTTTTCATTTTTTACATAACTCCCTTGAGAAGCAGCTTTGCATTGACTCATTTTCTTTCTTTCCCCTCTTTAAGAAAGTTTTGTCTCTGTGGATTTTCTCTGAAGATGTTTTAACTGATGAGCTGTGATTTCAGCACTGTTTCCCAGACTGACTGAGCAGTGGAGTCTCATTCTCATTGTGAGTGTGTTCGCTGAAGTTAGTACTGTGGTCCATCTGAGCAGCTTCCAACTCTCAATACTGTAATCCTAATGCATCTTCTGTTCTCTGTCTTCCTTTTGTTCTTTAAGATATTTCTTGAAGTATGGAGAATCCCTACTCCCTTTCTAGCACTGGAGGTAAAGTGTCATATTAATCTTTGGGCATGCTGATTTCTGTTCCTAGTTTCCTAGTGCTTGAAAAAAGCCTGACTTTGTTAACACAGTAGTGTTCTGGGACAGAATTTATGACTGATGTATTTGTCCATGAATTCCTGTTTTTATTTTTTATTATTTTAATAAAGCAGAGTAAAATTACTTGCAAATACATCCATGAAGTTCAATGAGGCCAAGAGCAAGATCCTGCACATGGGTCAGGGCAATCCCAAGCACAAGTACAGGCTGAGGGATGAATGGATTGAGAGCAGCCCTGTGGAGAAGGACCTGGGGTTGTTGGTGGGTGGGAAGCTCAACACGACCTGACAGTGCACATTGGCAGCCCAGAAGGCCAACTGTGGGCTGGGCTGCATCAAAACATCCTGGGCAGCAGGTCCAGGGAGGTGATTGTCCCCCTCTACTCTGCTCTGCTGAGACTCCACCTCGGGTGTTGTGTCCAGCTCCGGGGCCCCCAACAGATGAAGGACATTGATCTGTTGTAACGAGTGCACAGGCGACCACAACAATGGTCACAGGGCTGGAGCACCTCTGTTACATGAAGACAGGCCAAGAGAGTTGGGGTTGTTCATCCTGGAGAAGAGAAGGCTCTGGTAAGAACTTATAGAATCCTTAGGGATCTAAAGGGACCTACAAGAGAGCTGGAGAGTGACTTCGTACAAGGGCAGGTAGAGATAGGACAAGGGGTAACGGCTTTAAACTGAAAGAGGGCAGGGTTAGATTGGATATTGGGAAGAAATTCTTTACTGCGAGGGTGGTGAGGCACTGGATAAGGTTGCCCAGAGAAGACGTGGAAGTCCCATCCCTGGAAGTGTTCAAGGCCAGGCTGGATGGGGCTCTGAGCAACCTGGTCTAGTGGGAAGTGTCTCTGCCCATGGCAGAGGTTTGGAACTAGATGGTCTTTAAGGTCGCTTACAACCCAAACTGTTCTATGATTCCATGACAACAAAACAATGTATTTTTTACTTTCATTTAACATTTGCACCGAACCTTTGAGTAGATCTGAACCCGTCTGTATTACTCAGATCAGTTGCTGAATAGACTCGTTTTCTCCCTTCTATATTTGGATTTTCCAAACTGTTGTCTTAAAGGAAATTTGTTTTTCCATCTGGTCAACCATATCTGCCATACTGGTCCCTCTACATGCTTGGGCCTTGAAGTTCATTTACCCTCTGCAGTCCAGGTGCTCCAGCTGCATGTATGGAGTCTGACAACTCCCAGTCCCACGTAGCCTTTCTTTCTCATCCCACTGAGAGGCTTCTCAGTGGTATAAACCTGCAAGGCAGTTACACTTGACAATAAAAGCTCCCTTGGTTTTATCATTATTATTATTATTATTACTATTGCCATTCTCTTAGCTCTGAGAGCTGACAGGCACTGACAATGGACAAGGGAGATGTGAGTATTTATCTAAAATGTACTCGTCTGTATCTAAAATACTTTCACAGCGCAATTCTCCACAGTGCTGAATACCTGAAATCCCTGATCAGTTCACACTTATTCTGCCTCCATTCTGGATCATTCCAAGAGCATCCCCAAAAGAGTGCAGTGGCCGTGTGACAGATGGTTTCCTCCAGAAAGCATTCCCAAAGGCAATACGGACAAGACTGCACCGTATTATCTCTTGCCCCCATCTCTGTGACGACATCCAGCCCTTCAAGTATTCCCTGTGCCACATCCCTGAGCTCACAGAACTCTGCTCCGTGGAACCAGCACCAAAGGGGCCGCAGCTTCGGGAATGCATTATTCCATATATATTGAGCAAACACCACAAACTGAGAGTGCTCTCCCTGGGCCAAAGGCTCACTAGCCCAGGCCCAGAGCAAAACTCGCATGCTTTGACTACATTCTTTTTTCTCCCATCTGCTTAGTGGATGCCACACAAGCTAAATGATCACCAAAAAAAATTGTTGCAAGTAATGAGAACTCCCAAAGTCACTGATTGTAATAAAAAAATTCTATATTTGACTTAATTTTCAAATGCACTCCGGTACCTGAAACAAGGGCTGGAGAGCACCACATTTCTGTATAAACACATCTGGAGGCCTTCCAGCTGCTGCTGGTGTAAATATTTGTGTCCTTCACAAATATTTAGTACTCTGCCAGACCAGGTTTCATCTTTCAAGAAGTAGAAGTGCCTGTCATCTGATGATGGATTGTGGCTCTTGTCTCAGCAAAATCTGTGTATTCTCTGCTTCTGTCCATGTAGAAAAGCAGGCACAGAAGGAAAAGCAGACGAGGGGGTTGACAGAGAAAACACCAACAACGTGGACATGAATTAGCCTGCTGAAAGATGGGCTCCTCAGCCAACAGGGAATCATACCCTGTAAGAGGGAGCTGGTATACTTAAAGAAGGCTCTTTGGTTTCCAGAATCCATCCACTCAATGTTTGGGTTTTCTTTCATTCATGAAATTAAACCAGGACAGTAAGGGAAGAAAGTAAGAACAACATTAGTTACAGTTCTCCCTCCTTCCTGCTATTACTTCATTTTGTTGGAGAAGAGATTAGAAGGAGAAATAGTGCCCTGCAGTAAAAAGGAAGAAAAAGGAAAATTGTGACACATAGGAAATTGAAGATTAAGATACTTGTATATCCAGCAAGGAAAAAAAAAAGACAAAAAATAAAAGAGTTGTATGTATGAAGTACATACACAGAAGAAATCCCAGCAATGGAATTTGCCAGGAACTAGATGAAGGTGGTAAAATCATTAATAATGAAGAAAGCCATATTCAATAAATATGTCTCTCCTTGATTTGGAAAAAGCAGGATAACAGCAGTATCATATCGGGCAGCCAAAGCCTTTTTCAGTCCATTAGTAACCAAATAGGATGTTAAATATCTACTTGTGATAAAAACCTGTAATTCATCAGGCCCAGATAGTTTGCACCTGAGGAGTCTCAAATAGTTGGTGAAGGAGATTCTTCCTTCCACATGTTAATTTTTAATGGGTCTTGAAATAACACAGAAATTCCAGAAGACTGGAAGAAGACTGACGTTTTGCCAGTATTCAGCAAGGACGAACACGATGACCTTGGTAAATATAAGCCAGCTAACCTAACATCAAACTGGAGAGGAGGTGAGGGGGGAGCAAAATAATAGAATATGGGATTCAACTGATAAAGAATGAAAGGACAGGAAGTAATTAATGCCAGTCAGCATGGTTTTATGGAAAATAGGTCTTGTCAGACAAACCTGATTAGATTACAAATTTGGTTGAAAAGGTAACTGCCTCAGTGTGATATATTGAGACATTTGTAAGGCATTTGATTTAATTTTGTAAAGCATTCCGATTTTTAAAAAAAAATTGTACAGCCTCAGTGAAATACCCCCTAGCAGAACAATGTTCTTATTAAGCAGCAAATCTCAAAAATGTTTTCTCTGGGAAGTCATCACTGAATAAAGAAAATTTTAGCACAGCTGGGAAAGGGTCAGTCTTAGGCATGGCATTTGAGCATTAGAGGAGATAAATATAAATTACTGTTGATTGTACTGCTAATGCAATCTCTGCAAGAACAAATAGAAAAGTAACAGTATGTACATAGATGCGATGTTACATCTTTATACAGCATTGGTGCGGCTACTGAAATGCCTCACAGTTTCAGTGATCATATGCTTCACAATGCTGCAAAAAACCCCAGAGGCTTAAAGAATAGCTTCAAAACTCATTATTAGAACTGAAGAAAATGCCTTACTATGAGAACTTTAGAGAATATGGAGAGATTGCGTGGTTACAGTGAGTAAATACCATCTCCATCTTTTCTCCGTCGGCAGAAAAGCAGCTCACACGCTTTCCTTTTTCAGTACCCCCAGCGTGCTCGGAAAAAAGAGGTAGGCAGCCTTAGGGCCCAGGTCACCCTGAAGGGTTTCTGTTTCCACATCAGTAGCAGGATAGGTTAACTACAGCCTGGTGGCAATGGGGTGTCCCTCATGTCAGGAGGGGTGCCTGACCTACTACACACGGCAGCGCTCGTGTAGGTCACCTGCATCTGTGAAGGCTCCAAGATTTTTCTCTTGCTTGTAATCCCTCTCCAAGTAAAAGGGCAGATAAAATGACCCTGGATAACTCAGAAAGTGTCCTGGCCAATTATCCTAGGGAGCCTCAAGGAGTTATCAGAGGATCAAAGACCCTTCTCTAGTCTTCAACTCAGAAAAGTTGCAGCTAGACAACAAAAGGAGAGGCAGAGGAAGAATGTGACAACTTAATGATGCTACGGTAGCACCGGGTAAGAGCCTCAACTTGAGCAAGCAGGTGCCAGTCCTTCAAAGTCAGTGGAGAGATGCTGATTTACACCAGTGGAGAATCTGACATAATATGTTTTTTTATTTGCTTGAGTCCTGCCGTGGCTCCATAAGCAAAGGTTAATACAGGTCTGCCAGGGGCAGGCTGGAGTTAACACAGAAAGGCAGTTGTGAGGTTGCTGATTCTGATAAAAGCAAATTGTGAACTGCAAGCATCTGAGTGTTGAGTGTCACATTCACACCTAACTGCTGCCCTTGCCTGTTCCCCACAGTCATGCAGCTCTGTCATCGTGATATGTTCCTGAAACCACATTTGTGCTGCTGTCACTTTTTGTCTTTGGAAATTTGTGTATAGGCTTTCTATAACAACATACTAAAAATGCTTGTAAACTTCAAATCAGAGGATTTCAATATGTTTAACCCAGGCAAATCACTTCCGTATATTAGGCAGAAACTTGAGTCTTTGCTGCTTCTAGGTCTGCACTTGCAGTAGGGATGTTAATACCGATAAAACTGTAGGAGGTACCTGATAGGTGAGGGCGGTGAAGAGTTTGTTCCTTTCATGAAAAAAAAAATTAGGAACCTCTTTCCAGATCTCTGGGTCTTTCGCTGTCACAATGTCTCTAAAGAGAAGAGTCAGATATCTCTATAGGGTTGCCCATCTTCTCCACTTCCACCAGTCCTCTTTGGCTGGAAACAAAGTTCTGACTATCAACAGAACCATGGCATCTCTAGAGTATTTTTGTCTGTGTTTCAGTACTGGGCAATGTCAACACTGTCAACATGTCAACAATTAGTGGCACAGATGTAGAAGATAACATGAGGACAGATTTCGAATGTCAAGCCCAGGCCCCTCCAGGGCTGGGAGCTGGGAGCACATCCGCCTGGAGACGCATCGGTGACACACCATCCTTGCAGCCCCCACCGAATTCTGAACCCACTGCCATCCCTGAACTCCCACCTTGCAGGTTATTTCCTGAAAGTGATTAACTGCACTTTTCTTCTCTGAAAGGCAACATTTCCCAGCTCCTGCTGAGTTTTTACCTTCACACTTAATCTCTGGTTCACGATGAATAATACAGAATTGCACTCGCCTGCTGAAAAGGTGCAAATCTGAACCCAAACTACCCATAAATTGCAAAGGTACCAGAAACAGCTGCCTGGCTACAGCAGGACAGAGTTTAGGACAAGCCATGAAATCTACCCACAGAACCTATTAAACCAGCTTATGCTGAGGTTTTTTGGTTACTTACACTGCACTGTGGGACGTGCTTCCAGCTGCCCCTGTTGTGAGTACCTGTACTGGTGAGCTGAAAGCAGCTGATGGCACCAATAGGTTCAGGAAAAGAAAAAACAAAAAGAAAAAACGAAGGATAAAAAAGACAAGGTTAGTAAACCAGATCTCTCTGGAAATAATTGCATTAAATATAGAAAAGGTTATATACCATTTCCTTTGTCCTTCCCCTCCCCACAGGCTGCTGGCCTATGATTGTTTCTTGTACCTACCCTGTAGCTGATTTTATTGTTTATTCCTAGCTCCCCCTCCAGTTTGCTTGGGGCCCTGTGTCTTAGCGAGTGACTCCCCGCTCCCTTTCCAAGTTCAGAACCTTTCTGGCTAAAGTCTGCGGTGACACGTAACACAAAAAGACAGCTCTGGGCACAGGGCATGCAGCCATTCCTGGAGAGCGCAGGCTGCGGTTCGGCGGTACCGTTTCTGGAAGATTAAGTGATTAAGCCTAACTAAAAGTGACTAACAGGGATGGATCTTTTCCTGTCAAACACACAAGGTTTTCCATAGAGCGGCTCCAAGGTTGTGAGTGAAGGTGAACAGCTCTGCTTCTAAAGACTCCTTAATTTTAAGAAATTCAAAGAGCCAGCACGACACTTTGTTCTGTGACTTTCTTAAACCTATACCCTACTTCACATCCTTTCATGAGCCATCATCTTTCATATTTAAAGCAGACACAACGGAAGTTAAAAAAAGACAGGAGAGATGAGAAGTACAAGTCCCTGCAGATGTAAGGCATAATTTAGCAAAGTATTTTATCACCCAATCCTGCCAGGTCCTCAACACGTTCTGCAGGCGTAGACTCCTCCACTCATCTTGTGAGCAGTGGGGAGTGAGAGCACTCCAGTCTTTCTCTGGTTGCGGGAAACTCCCTGGTGTTGACTGTTCATTCAGCCTTTGCATGCATATTTATATGGCTAAAGCCTTGAGAGTCTTCATAAATTGATTACCAAGTCTGTGTTTTGCAATAAACCATTATTTATTTAGGCATTCATACTGATTCATAAAAACCCACGTTCAGATTTTCTGATGAACATGGAATGAAAACACAGATAAAATAGGGAGATCCAAGAGAATATGTTTTATTTACAGGTTTTGCATAAATACAGAAAACCGGGGACGGGCTAAACACTCGAACAAAGTAGCCACCAAACTGTTTTCATTAATAAATTATCAAACCAGTTTTATTTTTGAAAACATCCAAAGGAAGCTAAAAGCTATGCAGGCAGCTGGTTGAATTTCTCCTGGAGGGTTTGAATGGGACTGCAGGCCGGTGCTGAATTTCACTCTTGTGAATAAATCCATGCATTATCTGTTGGAAAGCAATATTTTTCAGGGTGGAATAAAGCCTATTTAGTAAATTATTATTTTTGTTTTTAAAACTAAATGACTCTTTATTAAAAAAGAGATCTACTGAAATTTGATTTTTTCCCATTACCTGAGGCATAATCAAATTGTCAGATGTTTTACAAGGGCGATCATGTGGAACAGAAGTGTGATAACATTTGCCATCATTCCAGCTGGTTCCCCCAAAAGACACCTTCTCGCAAGCTTCTCATCAGTGAAGCCACACGATCTTAGAGAAGCACAAGTTATTGTTTAGAAGTGATCTGATAATGAACATCATAGAATCATTAAGGTTGGGAAAGACCTCCAAGATCATCGAGTTGATAGATAGGAGCTGTTAAACTTCTTTTATTTGGACACAGTGTCATTTGAAACTCAAGTTAAATGCTGACTTCAGGAAAGAATGTAGGAATTTGTCACTGATTTCAGCGTGACCAGGATTTCCCTACTGGAGTATGTCATGCTGTTTTCAGATTTCAGAAGCAAATGCTGAAATATTTCATTTTACTAATGCAGAGAGTACAAAAGCTGAGAATGTTTCAAAATAGTTTATAATGTTATGACATAGTAGCTGAAAAGACAACTTGGCATTTTAAGGGTACAAATAAAGTATATGTGTTTACTAGGGATTTTTTAAGCACACTTATTAAAGACATTCTAAAATCAAGATTGGTTATTTCGTAAAAGTTCTGCTCTACTTCGAGCAGGAATTAGTTTAAGGAATTCAAATAGCTTGTGCAGCGTAAGAAGTCAGAGCAGGTGCATTTAGGAGCTGTGACTATTTGTCTAACTATAATGGATCTACAAATTAATCAAACTGGATTGACCATAAGGGCAGTTTCTCAGTTAATGTGAATTCATTCTTGAAGTGAATATATTATCAATCACTATTTTTAAATATACTTAGGTATAGAATAGTCTATAATTAAGAATCCAGACCTCTGAGCTTGACACCCTCAATCTACACTGAAGTGGGATGTAAATGGCAGTCCTCACGCACTAGAGGAGGTACTTGGTTACATACTGCTCCTGTTATTTTAACTGGACACCCTAATTCCATCCCTGCAGGTCTACAGCTGGTCATGATCAACATCCAGCTCAGCTGTTGAGGGTGATAGCATATTTTCAAGGACTGGACCTATTTGCATGGCTCACTCTTCCCTTGTGAAAACAGTGATGTTTTAACTAATTCAAACAATGCTGGTCCAGAAAGATACGTTATTTTTGCAGTGGATCCAATACCTTCATCACGTTACAATGGATGAGAATATCAGAGAAGTTAAAGATGTGCAACTGGATATAAATTAGTTATACGGAATAATGTATTGTTAGGGCCCTGAGGGCACAACTAGGCCTTAATCCTCCTGTCCAGCTTGCCTGGGGACTCCCACTCACCTTGTCTCCTGCTGCCCCTGGGACCTGGCTCACCCCTGACGGTGCCTGGGGCTGTCAACGAACCTGCAGGGACAGACTGGGCTGGCCACGTTCTCTCCTGCCCTGGTTATCCAGGAGGCCACAACACCCGAGCCCCCCCTGACCCGACCTGCAAACCTGCTCACGACTGAGGTGCCTTGCTCTGGGAGGCCTTGCTGCTCCTCTCAGTGGCACTTCATCACCCTGGTGTGAAATAAGTTTCAGATTTCTCCACTGACTGCTGTCCTGCTGCAGTCAGTATATTCCTTGCTGACTCTGCTCCTCCAGATCTCTAAAGGAGAAGCCTGCAAGGATAACAAGCAGCTGCTCCTGAAGACATTTAAAAGCTATTCTCTGAGATAACTGCTAGCTTCACAATATTACTGCACAGCAATGGAGCATGGAAGTATTTCTTGGTCCTTTGGCAGACAGAAATCTTCCAAATGTGATAAAACAAAACCAGCCACTTCTTCTGGCACAAGAAAATTTGTGGTTAGGCATAAAAGTTAAGAAAAAAAAAAACAAACAACAAAACCAACCTAAAACCAAAAACAATGGCTCAGTGCAAATCTTAGAGACTGGAAAAAGCCATTGCTGTGAAATAGGAGAGCAAAATCACCTCCGTTTTACCTTTCCTCAAATGAATAGGACTCGCTTCACTGACTTCACTGGGAACTGTATTAGGTGCTAATATTAACGAGAGGGCTGCGAGGCCAGCGGGAGAGCTCCTTCCCCGGTGCCCTCGCTGCCCGAGAACCGGCTGGGTCTCGGGGATGCTTCCACCGCACACACGTTCGCGTGGGCAGCCCCTCCCCGACGCCGGCCGAGCCCGCGGGCCGGGCAGGGCTCGGGGCCGGGCAGGG
>VZTA01020601.1:363582-386241 GCA_013398855.1 Mohoua ochrocephala
GGCTGCGGGCGCGGCGGCGCTTCGCCGTGGGGGAGCTGCTGTTCAGCTGCCCGGCCTACGCCGCCGTGCTGACCGTCAGCGAGCGCGGCAGCCACTGCGACGGCTGCTTCGCCAGGTAGGGCCCGCGCGGCGCCCGGCGGCCGCGGCTTCTGCGGGGCGGTAGCAGAACTTTCCCCCCCCCCCCCNTAGTGGTGCTGTGGCAGCCTGGAGGTTCAAACTCAAAGCCGGTTTTCCGAGCACAGCAGCTCAGGAAAGAGAAAGGAAAAAAAAAGTTCTGCTCTTCCCGTGCTCTGGCAGTCACGTAGACACGTGCGTAACCATCCTCTCGCAGGAAGTTTCATTGATCCGTCTAGTTTTGTAATAACTTCGTGTTCTCTGGCTTTAATGAAGGTTTGGTAAGGGAGAAAGGGTTTACAGTCGCCTAATTCACACTTCACATTTCATAGTGAGAATGGAATATCTATGAATGAAATATAAATATATATATATATCTCCGTCATGAATATACAGCAATATCTGTCTATTACCTCTGCCTGAAACCTTAGCCTTCAAATTGCTTTTACTGGGGCAGAGCGCAGGCAGTGCAAGAAGTTGTTTGTCGCATGGCTGGGAACATTGGGACTGGAGCGCTGCCTGCTCCTGCGTGCTTCGGGATTCCTGGTGCCGGAGGGATGCGGGGGGCTCGAGTTTGCTGGGGCCCCTGCAGCTGCCTCCTCACCTGAATGTGTGAAGGGGAGGTATTCCAGTGTTTGCCTCAAGCCTCTCAATGTGAGCTGCTGCAGGAAAAAAAAAAAAGGGGTATTAGGGTTAGCAAATTCAGTAAGGATTTGACATTCTGGCACGTCACACCACACCATATTTTTAGAAGGTGTAGTACTTTCGTGGCTTCTGACAGCTTACTGAGGAATTAAGTGCTTACCTGCTTATAACTCAGAGCAAATGTTAGTAGTTGCCTCAGTAATGAAAAACAACTGTTGTAATTGTGCTATTTTTGTCCTTACATCCTTTTTCTTTCCTCATTACCTTATCTACTTATGACTTGTTCACTTGATTCACCCCCCTCTTTGTATAAGAACACCTAATATAGCTCCTAGCGAAGCCGGTGAAGCGAGTCCCATCAATTTGAAGAAGGGTACAGCTGAGGTGGTTTTCCTCTCCTCCTTTACACCAGTGGCTTTTCCCAGCCTCTAAGATTTGAGGTGTTGTTTTTGGGTTTGGGGGGTTTTTTTTAAACTCTTGTACCAAACCGCAAATTTCCTTGTGCCAAAGAAACTATTTTTGTTTATCATATTCAGATTTGTCTGCCAAAAGACCAGGGAATACTTCCATACTTCACTGATATGAAGTAACACTGTAAGGATAATAGTTATCTCGTGGAATAGCTTTTAGTTATCTTCAGGAGCAGCTGCTTGTTATCCTTGCAAGCTTCTCCTTTGGAGCTCTGGAGGAACACAGCGATCAAGGAACATACTGACTGCAGCAGGACAGCAGTCAGTGGGGTAATCTGAAACTTATTTCACACCAGGGTGATGAAGTGCCACTAAGAGGAACGATGTCTCGGTGATGTAACGTGATCTGCCAGCGCTCAGACATGTGTTCTGTGTCTGTGACTGTTGCATTAGCACTGAACTAGCACGTACTGGATTCCGAACTGGGCTTGTTGAACTCGCTGAGAGCCCTAGCAGGAAGGTTGTGGGCTCAGCACCAGCCTTGGGACGGGAAACTTTGCGAAGCCGTCATGAAACCGTCTGTTGTAACATGGGCAAAATGAGCCTGTAACATTGTGTTTGCATGAGATCGTGGTTGTTACTTTAAATACGCGGTTGTAATGTCAGCAAGAGGAGTCATGATGTTAGCCCGGCTCGCTCATGTTGCACCTTGTGTGCTTCGCAAATACAATCAGAGGATGCCAAACTTGCTGGTTTTTATAGGCTCCGAATGCCAGTGACCACCAAAATGTTGTGCACTATCACATCGTGTGAGGACCCTCACCCTTGATTTATTCCAATGAGCTTACCTCAGTTTAAGACAATTTTTTTTTGTTTTGCTACTTACACCAGGGAGGGTGTGCAGACATTTTAAAAGCATTCAGTACTGCTGCGAGATCCCTATTGCTGTCATACCAAAATGTCACTTGTTGGGTAACACATGTTCTATTTTTGGTGGGATCTGCTGCAACACATGCACTTTAAAGCAGAAAAGGACCTTCCTTGTGGCAGTTCCCTCTGTTGGGGTATATACAAATATAAAAAAGGAGAGTGTGAGCCTTAGGTCTGCTCAGAATACACAGATATCAGAGCAGACAGGGTGGGACAGTAAGGGGCTCTGAGGTGACAGGAGATCAAACAGTGTATTTGATAACACAGTATTTTTTCTTGGCTTTTGGAGGCACTTACTCAACAAAGGTCATGCTTTCTATAACCAGAGAGGCAGCAGAATGGTCATAGCAGAAGCAAAGGGTTAATGTTGGTGAACAAGTACACAGAGCAGTTTTAAAGTTTGCAAAACACAAAAAATTTAGCTCATTATGCATCATGTAGTGGCAAAAAATGATGCTGTCTGTCAAAATAGCATAGAGTAACATATTTCCAAACCCAGCAACTTATCAAGAAAGCAGAGTGCTTTTGCATGATGAGAGTTGTTTGGAAAAACTTGCTTTTGAAAGTCTAAATGAATAAAAATAGCGTCTACTGTTCAAAAACGTGGTTCAATCTGTAGCTGCAAGGCTCTGAAGAAAATACAGTTTTCATTGTGAAATGCAAAATACTGTGCAAAAAGTGATCCAGCACACAGTTTTATTTCATTCAGGTTTCTAGAACAGAATAACTTCTGTTTTCTTTTTAAGGAAAGAAGGATTGTCCAAGTGCGGAAGATGCAAGCAGGCCTTTTACTGCAATGTGGAATGTCAGGTACGGTCATGCAATTTGTGAGGGTGGGGGGAAGGAGGGTGGGGTTTGCTGAACTCCAGTTTTAGTTTGTGTGGCATTGATGTGCTCTAATTGTAGCTGTGGTTAATAGCAGCCCCGGCAGTTCCAGCATCCCACAGATGCTGACCACGGAGTTGTGCATTGGACAATTACAGGATTTCGACATGGTCTGCATGAGTCTTTCAAGATCAGTAGCTTCAGGGCTTGGTACCACTGAGACTTTGATTAGAGCTGCCTGTCAACCCACTAATTATGTCTGTATTACTTCTTTCTTTAAGGACAAACCAGATAATTTAACATTAGCTCACTAAACTGGTAAGAGATCTTGTGTCTAATGGAAAAAAATCAAATCACTAAATAGCCATCTTAAGAGAGTTTTTTTTAGGTTTTTTTTTTTATTTTTAGAATATTTGCGAATATTTTGGGTATTGAGACTACCACAGCTGATGGTAGTCATGACCATTTGATACCTACCAGGCTTTCTCCTTAATTTACTCACTGTGGCAACTTTTATTCTTTTTGTATATTTTGTTTTTTAAAGGCCCCTGGAAGTAGAATGTAAGTGTACACTAAAGTAGAGCAATACAAAGATGTCCAAAACATTTGCATGCAGTTTTAACTCTGTTTTTAATTCAAATTAGAATAAGTACCTTAAAAAAAAAAAGCCAGAACTAGAATCTAGCCTTTTCAGGCCCTCATCTTGATATGGAAGAATTATCCAGTTTCTGTGTGGAAAAACTCAACTGGGTTGCTGGTTGAGTAACGTAAGCTATGCAAGGTCTGTGGTGCTGGGGACAGAGTGTGGAACAATGCTCGTGAAGGATTTGAGTCACCCAAGGTCTGGCATGCGACTGTGTGTTAGCTATAAATAATCCAAACCTTCTCCTACACGTTAACGTGCTGTTGGGTGTGTGGGTACATGCCAAGGGGTCTCTGTTGTCATTACCTGGACAGAGATGATGTCGTGGTTTGTGCTGTTCAGTTCCCAGGCGCTTTTGGACATGGCTGTTGCTTTTATTTCAAGGATGTATCTTATTCTCCTGTCGCACATGTTTCAAAAGAAGCCTGACCTTTCCTCAGTTTTCCTTCTATTACCTCCCCAGCTTCCTGCTTTCCCACAGAATCTTGGTGAATTGTGGGTGAATCAAATAGCCTCTTGGTTTTGAGGCACCAGGAGAACTCAAAAGGCTTAATAGAAATAAGTTTTTTACAAAATTTGCAGTAGCTCATAGAATTTCCAAAAGAAAAGCTTAATGTGTGAGCATCCTTAAGGGTCTTGAGAGGAATCTGGATGAGTTTTGAAGATAGTGTAGAGAAAACCCATGATTCATTCATGAAAAATTCTTGTTTCTAAGAAATGTTTCCTCATGACATTATTTCTTGTAAGCCTTTAACTAGATGAGGGAAGGAAATCCTTGAACAAAGCATCTGTTTAGCAGCTTTTATCTGAGACTGTGAGTTTCTTCTCTTACTATATAAAACTTACAATGGTTTATGAAGCAGCTAAGCAAGATTTTCTGAAGTAGGAAAGCTCAGTAATTTGTACTGGGAAAAATAGCAAGTAGAAGAACTTCATGTTGGAAGTAGAAGAACTTTTTTTGTCTCATCCATGGTCCTTTGCTTTCACGGCCAAGTGGCCCTCCCTCAGTGTCCTGACTTCCAGCCTTGACAAAGTTTATACTTTTATATTTACAAAGAAGGAGGGATTGATTTCTTCTTTTTTTTTTCCCCCCGGTAAAATTTTGTACATGTATTACTTTTTTTAGATTGATTTTTTTTTGTTAAAAAATTGGTTTTTGGTTGTCAGAATTCTCTCCCTCTAGAGGAACATGTTCCTAGATTAAAAACCTGAACTGCTCAAACTGAGTGTCCTTAACTCTACTAAAGCTGATGCTCAGCAAAAGCCTGTCTGTGTGATAAGTTAGTGAATTAGTATCTTTTCTACTGTTAGTGTGTGGTATGATGCTTTAGATGTAAAGGCCTTTTTTGGATTTTGTTGATGTCTAAACTGTAGTACGACGTACACAGGTACTACCAGGTAACACTCTTACTGGTGATATACATATGGTTTTTGACTCCCTAGTTGATATAACACTGTCTTCCATCTTTTGGGCCCTTCTGAGTCAGTCTGATGAAATTTATGAACGTTGCTGAGATTGAATTCTTTGACATTCTTTCAAAGTTACCTTCAAGCATAATATTCTCTAGAAACCGGTCTCCGCTGACTGTACGTGCTACACAGACAGTCTGCACTGCATCTTCATCCCTGTCTTCTTCAAAGGCACTTTTCAGCAGTTCAGCAATTCTTTGTCAAAGCCAAAAAGGACATCTGTGCCTTGATACTGAATTTGTAACACTGGAATGTACAGGAAATGTGTCCCTTTTGCCTCCATGGATGTGAGACATCACGCGACAGCGATAAAAGGGCAGGGCTGCACTTGAGAACATGTCATGGTATTGTTAATTTCATTTCTATTTTAAAAGTTAATTTTTAAAAAAATCCATGGGTATTTTGCTCAGCTAAAAATTATATGTACCCAACCAGGGCATGGTATGATTTCATGTGTTGGTTAATACCTTGTTACTCAATATGAATCAGTTGGACAAATGTTAACTGCATGAAGCATACTGGGATAAAAACCCAAAGCTTTTGAGCTTGCTCTTTTCTTACTTAAATACCTCCTATATCACAATTCATAGGAATTCTTGCTCCTTGTGGGGAGAGGCGGATCTATACACACACACAGGCTTTGGCACAGTTCCTTGATGTTCCTGTTTTGGTCTCTTATTTTGCTTTTAAGATAGATAACGACATGTTTGGCCTCTATTAAGCTGGATGTTTGTGTAGGTGTGGATTCGGTGTTGGATGCAGGGCACGTGAGAGTGGAAGTTGCCTTCACTGCTGGTTAAACAGTTGCCTTCCTTGCTGCTTTTAATGTTTTGTGGGTTGGATCTAGTCTGAGTTTGCTGGGTCTTTCTTTTCCCAAGCCCTAATCCAGTTCTCCTTTTAAAAGGGATTGCCATTTCCAGCAGATTCACACCGTCCCACTCTCCAGTGTCACCTCCTTGGAGCACAGGCCTGTTATTATAGCAGTGGCTTTCAGCCCCCATCTGCAGCTGTTCGGGTCTTGACTTCTTGAGCTATAATAATTTTAGTCAAGCAGGAGGAGACCTGTGCTCATTTTTTCTCCTCAGAAATTAGATGCTGAAAGACCCCGAAGAGAAATGTTTTAAGAGGGTTATGGGGTTGCAATTTTGGAACTGGCGAACTTGAACCGGCTACTGGAACTCCTCTTGCTGTTATTACACGTGGCTGTCATTTATCCCAGACAGAGTGGAGATCAGCTAGCCACCGTGCAGAAAGAGATGGTTTTGTCACGACTTTCAGCATTTGAAATATATTTTGAACAAACCATTTATGAGTTTTTTTTAACATGTCGTGTTAAAGGCTGCTGTAGTTGGTGTTGCTGGAGTAAGCGAAACAGATATTTTTAACCAGCCTCAAAATGAAGACCTTTAATTAGCATTAAGCGGGTGTGTTTTAAATGGGACCTTGCAGAAATTGCCTGCTCCTCTTTGGTGTGCTGTAGAAAAAACCACAACATTTTTTTGCTGTAATCATTCTGCACGAAAGGATTTTGACACTGCAAGATTGTGTTGGGTGTCTGTCCCCTATACAAAAACTTTCCCAATGCATTTTTCTTTGATAAATGTCTCCTGTGAACATGTTAAATGCTAACCTATGAAAGTCAAATACCCTCTATATCCCAGCATTTGGTAAATGATGGTAGGGAAGGATGGCTGTGAAGATACATAAAACTTCTGCCTTCACTGCTTGTTGAAAGGCTATATCAGAGAACTTGTCCAATTAATATCAGACATCAGAAGTTGCTTCACCGAAATTCAGTTAAAGAGTTGGGTGCCATTTGATCACAATTGGGCCTTAAGATTTTGAAGAAATGAGCTTAACCCCTGCACTGGCTTGCCCATCATTTCTGTCTGGTATTTGTGTGTGTTTCTTTTTCATTGAGTGACATAGAACAGAGTTTTTATATAGTATTGAAAAAATCCATGTGAAAAAGGAGGTACGATGGCGTTTGTTTGGACCTGAGTCTTATTTTTTTTAATATTGCATTTTGTTATTTGTTGTTTTTCTCCTATGGTGAGCTATAAGACAGTGTTCTGGGAATCAGTCCAATAGTCCTGGACAGCAGAATCTTTTTGAAGAACTTGGTGAAGAGGAGTGTTTCCATGCTTTGATGTAAAAAGCACAAGCTTTAAAGAACTTCCCTTCCAAAAATGTTGTCACTCCTAAATGAAGGGAAAAATATTGTGGTTGTAATGAAAATAGGAAGAAAATGTCGTTAATGAAGCATTAGGGATTCAGCTAGAACAATGCTACTTGTTATAATTCAAACTACTTGGAGGAAAATGTGGAAAAGAATGCAAAATACAGTCCTGCTGTGATCGCAGGGAAAGCTGCTCTCATGGTGCTTCTATCCCAGGTATTACTCAGTCATCTGAACTCTTTTTTTTGTGGTGTTTCAGGCTTTTATCTCATTTTGCACAATTCAGCCGTATCTTGTCCCTTTAACCTCCCTACCAGTTCATATAACTCAGTATGATTCTGCCTGGGGAAAGATTTTAATTAACAATGTGTAAAGAATAAAGGGACAAATGGATTTTTTAAAAACACTGCTTCGAGACAGGCACATGATTGTGCATTTTGATTTCTTGTTTTACCAGGTAATTTCTCCTGTTTATTTAACGGGTGTGTATGGATGAGAGTCCTGCAAAGCTTCAGGTTCAGTGCCTTCACTTTTTGAACAATTATGCTAAAGTTAGTGGGTGTCCTGGGTAAGCAAGAAGAGGTGAGAGATGAGATTTCCCTCTGTCTCTTTTTAGCCTTTAGCCTGTAGGTTCCTAAGCAGAGGCTGTCAGGAATTTTCCAGAAAAGATTTTGGGGCACACACGTAGGAAATGGGTCTCTCTGGGGATGCATTTTGTAGTGTGACAGCTGTAGGAGAAGTCGAGAGTGTAATTTCACATGACATGATTACAGTGTAATATACTATATTGGTTCTGGTCTGTATTGCCACATCCTCTTAGAATATTTACACTGGAGCTTATTTCGAGCAGCCTGTATGTAGGTTTTTTTGGAAGTACCACACTGAGTTATCAAGGACAGCAAGGTTGACATTGTGAGGGGTTAAATACCCTCGCGGTGTTGCAATGCTTCAAATCCTACCCAAGGCTGGGGCAGGTGTTGACCTTTCTTTTCCTAATAAAATAACCTCCTAAAGCTGTCCATGCCCAGGGCAGTTAAAATAACTGTTTTCAACGGAAGAATTTTTGGTGTAGTAGCTCTGAAATTAGTAATCTCATCTTTTGTTTCGATCTGCAAAACTTGTAAATAAGTTGACCAGCCAAGACAGGAGGCACTGATTTAAAAAATCTGGGGGCAGTGGGCCAGCACAGAGTCTGCCATACTGGGTGGATCACANAATCTGCAAAACCTGTAAATAAGTTGACCAGCCAAGGCAGGAGGCACTGAGGGTCCCGATTCCCCTGGCTGTTTAACTGCTTTGGGTTGTTGTATGTAGCCTGCAGCTGTGGTTCCCACAAGGAATCCACGTCCCAGCAGACCTGTATCATACCTACCAGTCCTGTGTAGATGCTTTAGGCAGCCTCCAGTGTGTTGTCTCTCTAGTGCTTCAAACAGCTCCTGCCTTTAGTGGTTAGGCACCTGAGGGAAATTGTTTCTTCTGTGCCACTCAGTCACTGTGATGGGCCCTATTGTTGGGGTTTTTTAAATTATTTTAAAAAATCTGGGGTTAGTGGGCCAGCACAGGGTCTGCCATACTGGGTGGATCACATTAAGGGGGTTTAAGAACATTCTGGAGGGTGCTAAAAGAATTTGTTTTCACTTACAAATCTGTGGGATTTGTTGTGAGTTTTTTTCTCTGCTAGTGCTTTTCACCAGTTTGAATCTGGTATGAAAACAAAATCTGATGATCCCTATACAGGCAGAACACTACAGATCTGTTGTAACATAGGGCTGTAAATGTGTGTTTGGGATGAGATATAGCAATAAATAACTGTACATTGCTTGAATATTTGCACGTTTGAATGAATAAATAAAATGAAATTTGATGCAGTCTGAGGACAGCCTGTGCTAGTGCAGATTGTGAATATGTGATTCTGTGCTATTCTTTGGAAGATTCTGTGGCTTTGGGTGAAACTTGTAGAGTGACAAAAGCCAGTGCCTCGTGCCATCACTCCTGTATGTTGTTACTGCATGTTGAGCTAGGAATATGCTATAAATTGACTAAACTATATTCTGTACATTTAACTAAAATGTTTGTCTATATTAGTGTGTTTTCATTGTCTAGCTGTACTTTTATTCTTCAACATTTAAGGAAAAAATCTGATAATTCCATCAGAATGTGTGGGTTTGACCTTACAGTCCAACGATTCTTAGTGATTGTGCATCCATTGACTTCAGCCGCATTACTCCTGATTACACCAGGGTCGCCTCATGATGAGGGGCCAAGGTATTAAATGGAAATGAACCCAATAAAGCCATCAAGCTCAGACCTACTGCATCCTCACAGGCTTGAACTGAACAATAAGAACTGGTGATTTATAAATCATGTTGTCTGTTTGCTTCTTCGTCATTTAATACTTTTTTTCCGTTGAACAAATGAAGATGTTCTGACCTCAGCTCATCCCTTGTGAATTTGTTTGAAAAAAGCAGGATAGCTGAACCCCTTAAATATGACTCAAGCTTTTGTTCTGATTTAGTGAATGTCATCTTATTTTTTAAAGGAAACACATTTCACTTGACCTCTAGGATCTGGCAGGACTTGCTTCATCCCCTTTTTCATCAGTTTTTCTCTGTGGCTCTTCTTTCTTTCTTTTTTTTTTTTTAATTGTATTTTTCTATGTTTTCAGAAGGAAGACTGGCCAATGCACAAGCTGGAGTGTGCCTCCATGTGCACTTTTGGGCAGAACTGGCATCCCTCAGAGACTGTGAGGCTAACAGCAAGGATCCTTGCCAAACAGGTGAGCAGGAGGTGAGGCTTGGGAGGTTTGCTCCTGCTCTGGATGCCAGGGAATGCAGGAAAATGAAAATTGTCCGACAGTGACTGTCCCTGCAAAGCAGACACACACACACACACACACACACACACACACACAAGTTTCCTATGTACAGACAGGTGTAACACAGAGCTCGAGCAGCTGAATGAACTGGCCATCAGACCACTGCAGCAGGGTCGGAGCCATCACAGTCCAGCTGGAGACTTTTGCGGGAAGCTGGCGAAAGGCTGGTGAGGTCTTCAGCTGTGTAGCTGTAACCTATGGCCAAGGTACTGCTGAACAGAGCCTGGAAACGTTCACTGATAATTTCACTTTGGTGTTTCAGCCTCCGTTCTGGTAGATTTGAGCTCTTGGTGTAGGCAAGCACCAAGGCCACACTGATGAAGAGAGAAGAATAAGATTTGGTATTTGGGCTTAAATTCCAAGGAGTGCTTCTAGTGTTATCTGGCTGCAGGCACTGATATCTTTATGAAGCAGTTGCCTGTTGTATTTTTCAGCTACAGTTACACAGCATTATGTAACATATAACTCCCAGTACATTTGTAAGTTAAAACCACCTCTGAGTTATTCAGGTATAAACATTTATGATTATGAGTTAGCTGGCGAAAACCGGAGTTTGAGAGGGAAATCTCAGACCCTTGGTCTTTGTAGAAAAAGAATATTATGAGTAAGGAACGAAGATTGCAATGTCAACCTCCATTTCAATGTTCCCTAACTATATGGATGCTGAGGATAACACAAGCGCTTACACGGAGAGGATGGGATTCATGAGTGTCAAGGTTATTATGCTGTGTATCTCTGTAGAGCTCTAAACTCTCTCTGCAAAAACAAATCCTCTTTGAAGCATATTTTTGTGATTGAGGTCTGCTTATGTGACAAGGGCAACCTGGCTGTTGTACGTAGGGAGGATTTTGGTGGCCTGCTGGGAAGGTAGCTGCACCCTTGCTGCGTGTGTAGATGTGTCTGTGTGAATGTACATGTGTGTGACTTAATTAAAGCCTGGTTTGGTGGCGATCCACAAACAAAATCGAATGTTTAATGACAAAAAGTCATTGGAGTAAATTTCTGCTTTTATTGCTTACAGGGAGGGGGGAGAACCCTACATGTCATATAACAGCTAAATATGCAAACCATAGTCCCTGAACCTCAGCTGCTGGGCCACCTGCAAAGCCATATTTAATGGCCAAGATTACAAAGAAGTGGCCTTAGGCCAACAGTGGAGCATTGCTTTTGAACTCTGTCAACAGTCAGTTTATTCACTTTCCTCAAAGCAAAGCCTGTCTTCTGCCTGCTTGCTATTGTTAGCAGCTTTCTGGGTGTCTAGAACAAAGCAAATGACATATTTAAAATACTGTTCAGTTTATGTATATAAATTTGATAGGAGTTCATCTTTGGCTGCCTAATTTGGTGTGGAGAGAATATTTCTATGCCTTTACTTAGGGCAGTCAGTTTAACTCATTGCTGTTCATCAACTCTTACAAATAACATAGACTGTGGATCTGGATTTGTCTTACAGGTAGGAGTTCCCAAATTCTGAATGAGTACACGAAACTGCCAAAATGAAACATTAAAATATTTTCTTATTTTTTTTTCCCTTGTTGTTAGAAAATTCACCCTGAAAGAACACAATCAGAGAAGCTGCTTGCTGTAAAAGAGTTTGAATCACGTAAGTAAGAAAGGCTTGCAGGTAAACAGAGGTTTTGACTTAACTATATTAATGATTTGTTTCCCCATGGCTCCCCTCCGTCAACACCTTTCAGAACATCCCGCTCCTGCTGGAGGAAGGGAGTAAACAAAGAGAATTGTGGTTCCTCATTTTTTTGAAAGTGCAGTGCTCTTCTTTCTGGTTTTTTTTTTTCTTGGCTGTTTGTGGGAGCTGTGAAACAAGGATGAAAACCTAGACAGAGTTAATTATGTAGCATACATCCATCTCTTGCTTCTCTGGTATTCTGGTGTCTTTTGAGAATTGTAATGTTGTAAAATTAAAATAGCTGGTATTTGTTACCAGGAGGCATAAAATCAGAGACAGCACAGTTGTTTGATGGTGACAGTGACTAAGGGGCTAATTGCAGAACCCTCTGGACTGTGTGCTTCAGTATCTGTCACTGGCAGTCAAATCTGACATGTTATATATGATTCCATGTCCTAAATGCTCTAAAATAATCCTAAGAAGGAGATAAGACAATGGCTCACTTTTAACTGGAAAGCTGCTGTTTATCCAGTAAGGCCGAGTTAGAAACTGACCATTAGTAACCACCCTGGCACAGTTTTTACCAGTCTGTCATTTTCTTTCTCGGTGCTGAGCATAATATACACAGAGACAATGGGTTGTATATTCACATTTCTCATTCTGATGGCTTCCAAAACCTTTTACAAAATGCTGAATAAATGTATTCATTGCTAGAACTTGAGGTAGCAGAGTAACCAAGCACAGTAGTCTTATTTGCTTCCTGAACAAAAGCTCCTGTCATTGCTTTTGGGACAGCTGGGGGAACAAGGGGGGAAAATGCCAACATTTAACTTTGCCTAGGGCAAGGATAGTTTTTACAGGTAAGTTGGCAGGACTGAGGTTGAGGAGAATGGGTAAGTGCTAAGCGCTGAAGTAATTTCTGTGTATTCTTCTGCATTGCAGCTTGTCTTCAATAATTTATTAATTTGGGAGCTAAAAGGCTGAAATGTTTTTTTTTTCTGTTGCAGTGTCCCACTTGTCCTCTAGAAGCCTTTGTTTTGTTAGCAAGCACCCCTGTTCCTGCTGCCTTTTTGACTCACCTCACTGCTTAGCATACCTTCACTGTGTTCATCAGTTGTCTTGTGCTTTACGACACCATACACAGGACAGGGAAAGGCACCTGGCTGGCAGCTGGAAGCTCAGAATTTCTTATTTCTGATTTGTTTTAATTCTCATCAGATGGTCCCATTTCATTTTCCTCAGTGTTTTTTGTGAGTCGCCCATCATTCACATCTGCTCTTACAAATCATTTCCTCTTTCCTCCACTGTTGTGCAGCCTTTTCTCTCCATTATTGTTTTGAGTTGGAGAGAGCAGGAGAGAACTAGTAACACTGCCACTGTGAGAGAGTGGATTAGGAAAAACCTTCCAAACACTCTGCTCTTGAGGGGAGAGGGAGGGGACCAGTGCATATGGTTGATCATCTAGCTTGCTTTGCATGGACGAGGCAGGAGAAGGTTCAGCGGCCATGGCTTTGGCTAGAACCTGTCACGGGCCTGAGGGTAAATCTCTGAAGAAACCCATAATGGAATACTGTTGGCAGGTGTGCCAGGACATTTCCACTGATGTTCCTGCTGTCTCCTATTAGTAGATGTCTGCAGTCCAAACACACCTCTGTTGATGGTCATCCCCCAGCCCATGGAGACGTGGGCACTTTCAGGCACTGTTTGCTACCTCCTGATGCATGTACCTGCAATAGGTCAGGTGGGTTGCATTCCTGGGCACCCTCATGTTATCCTCCTCTTGCTGCAAAGGGAGCCCCTGTAATTAGCCCTAGTGTTGTTGCTAGATCCCTATCACGTGTGGCCACACGTAGCTTCTGTGCTGGGAAAGACCACGTCTTTTAAAAGCTGCAGAGATAAGCAGCCTTAGCAGCAGTTTGGGCTGGTTTGTGCTGATAAGAAATAGGTCTGCACGAGAAAGTTTCATGTTTTATGGTGAGTGATGTTGAGTGTGAGCTCACACCACAATAGATAGGACCACGTAGCTCGTAAGGTCATGTCAGACAGCTGAGGACAGCTATCCACAGGTGATAGGCTTCCAGAGGGCCAGGGCTGGCTGGGCTGTTTGCTAGAGGTAACAAATGCACTTTAAAGACCATAACCCTTCTCCCAAGAAAGTAAAGTCTGTGTCCAATTATCTGCTAAACTAAAGATGTCAGAAAATGCTTTTTAATCCTTCATGTTCTTGTAGTGCATATGTGGCTTTAGCAGAGGCAACGTTATGTTTGTGCAAGAGCAGGCACTTCCTGCGGTACTTTCAAGTGGCTTGTCCTTCAGGGGTTTCTGTTAAAGTCTGGGCCTCTTCTAACCTAAGTCTACCTGCAGTTCACAGAGGGGTTTTCCTGTTACTGAAATGGAATGTATTCTTTGTCCACAGACCTTGACAAACTAGACAATGAAAAGAGAGAGCTGATTCAGAACGACATTGCTGCTCTTCATCACTTTTACTCAAAGCACTTGGACTGCCCTGACAATGCTGCCCTTGTAGTTCTCTTTGCACAAGTAAGTTGGCTAGAACACAGCCTGCTTAGGTGGATGGTGCTGTAGGAGTTTAGCCTTTCTGAAAGGGGGAGAATGTTAATGGCAATGGAAAGGGTAGCTCTTTGCTTATCTTAAGGACAACCAAGTATACTTGATGGAGAAGATCTGCTCTGTTGAGCAGTAGTGGCTGGATGTGCCCCATTTCCGTCCTGAGGGGAGAGACCCTTGTCTGCAGACTGTCCGTGAGGTGCTTCTCAAACACTGAAGAAAAGGGGGAAACAGCCTTTAGTAAACCCTGTCAAAGTTAAGCTTCTTGTGGGCCAAACATAGTGTGGCTGTTGTTGAACTAACATGGAAGGCTGCTGGCCTGAGACCCTGCAGAGACAAATCCTTCGTTCAGGCTTCAAACTTGTGGAAATCCTTGCTGGTCAGGTCATCATTGTGTTTGACCTTCACAGGGAGTAAACTTCAGAGAAGTAGAAAGAGCAGCAGAAAGCGCAGCCTAAAACTTTTATCTGGTGTGTGGCTTTTAAATGTAGTCAGGTGGTTTGGCCATCTGGAGAGATGAAGGAAAGACAGGATGTCTTGTTAGATAACTTCTGATATGTCACTTCTTTTTTCTCACCTACTTTTCATATGCATCTGAATTGAATGTATTGTAGTGGATGGAATAATACACCGGTGGAATGCTGAAAGATCCGTTTTCTTCTTTTTCCTCTTTTGCTTCAATATAAGCTAGTTTTGTACTTAAGTTTCTGAGTAAAATAATATCTTGAGATGGGGGCAAATATTGACTGCTGTGATGAAAGCTGAGATGGAAATATCCTGTTTGGTAGAGCTGGGCATCTACCAACAAGGAGGCACAGTTAGCATTTCCTTAATACAGAGGTACTCTTATTCTGTAGGGGAATGATTCTTTAGGATGTTTAGCATCTGCTTATCATCCCTTGTGTTGTTTCTAATTACACATTTCCTTTCAATGACGAGGGGTTTTTTCTCTTTTGAAGACTTTACAGTTTATATTTGTCAGAGGGATACTTTGAAGACATCAGTTCAACCAGTTTCTTGTGGTATTTCTGAATATTTTTGTTAGAATGTAGCCAGAATTCCCCAAAGATTACATTATTTTGGCTATAATGACTTTTGTTTCATGTCCTGTCGAAGAGCAGCTCCACCAGATTGTGGTACTTGAACTGACTTCTGTGAACTGCTGACTCCCAGATCTCATATTCCATCCAGTCTTCTCTATGGACATCTGATGTCACCCGCAGGTGTTACCTTAAGCTCATCTTGATCATCAGGTGGACATTGTGGTGGACATCAGGTGGACTCTTCCACTGTGGACATTAGAATTTTTTGAACTAAAATCTCCAGAAGTCATCTGGATGCTCCTCAGAAGTGTTTTACAGGATGCAACCTTCTGAGGTGTTAGTCTAAGGATAAGTCTTTCTAGAAGAAAGGGAGGTATGCTGGAACTTGAGCCGTACAAACATGTTTCCTAATAATTATTTAACTTGACCTAAAACCAGTAGGATGAATGTGCTGCTGCTCCTTCGTTTTCCTTCAACACTTACTGTGGCCTCATGGGTTCTATTTTGCTCCTCCACTCCCCATTGTTTCTCCCTGTGGTTCAGTCATTTGGGGCTTGAATACCTCTGACTCCTTCCTCATTGCTTTTAGTGGACTTTGCCTGATGCTCTTCCTTACACAGCTGAAGTGTAAGTGGTCCTTTTGAGTAGAATCGAGTTCTTTTTGTCCAAAGTCCTTGCCTTTTGCTGCTCTCTTCTCCAGCTGTTGGCATCATTCTACTCTCTTTTGTCCTCATAGAATGTAGCTCTTGAGGCTGGAGCTTTTCTTCCTCAGTCTCACCTTGTCATACTCTTCGAACAATTTCTCTCTTGTCTCAAGTTCCAGCATCTCCCCCTTTCCTTGAAGGCCTTGCATTTCGTGCCTCCCTTTGCACATTCTCATCTCCACCACTGGGAACAACCTTGAGCTCCGGTTTTATTGCTGCTGTCTCTTCACTCCCTCCACTTTGCCTTTTTTTAGTCATGCATTCATCTGGTGAAACCAGTGATATCTCATCCCT
Organism: Mohoua ochrocephala; assembly: GCA_013398855.1. Lineage (NCBI taxonomy): Eukaryota > Metazoa > Chordata > Aves > Passeriformes > Acanthizidae > Mohoua > Mohoua ochrocephala. The sequence continues at coordinate 379,910 of VZTA01020601.1, forward strand.
TCTAATCCCTCCTCTTGTGTAATTTCTAATATGACACTTTCATGAAGTGTGTTGTCTCTGGCTTGGTGGAGAGGAGTTGATGATAGCTCACTACGTATTTTTAAATATTTCCCTGTGATTCAGAACCATCAAGCTGTTCTTTGTCAGCCTTTGTAGCCTTATGTTCTTACTTGCTCTTGATATTATCTTTCCCTGCTATTGTTTTTGCATTCAGCAATTACATTTTGGTTTTGGTTCAGGTATGCTCTTACATTGGCCAGTGCAGTAGCATGCCCATCTTGAGCGACTGGGAACCTTTGGGTGCTATGTTGCTAAAAATAACAGGATAAAGATCAAACAAAGATAGCAGAGATACTGACGAGTGAATCAGGACACTTTCCTTAATTGTGAGCTCACCCCGAACGGTTCATGCCTGAGGAGTGCCTTTGGGTATTGGTGTATTTCTAAAAGCCAGTCCAGGCTACATTCCAGCTTGTGGGGCATATCACTTTGCTGGGGGAGCAACCTGGTCTACCGGAAGATATCCCTGCCTCTGGGGACTGGAGAAAAAAGAAGAGATTGGAACTCAATCTTTATGGTCCCTTCTGACCCAAACCATTCTATGGTTCTGTGATTATTGTTGGTAGCATTTGTTGTCAGCTCTTACCCTTTCCAGAACAAATACTGCGCTGTACTTGATTGACTGTTCCTGTGCCCTTTCTGGCTTTAACTGGACTTGGCCATGTTGTTTTAGTGAGTAGTTTTTCTTGTGTTTTACTGGTGCTTTTTTCATGTTTGTAGGGAGATTATGGTGAGTGTGGAGAGGGTTCTCTTTGTGTCGGTATGTGTGTGACTTGAAGTGGAAGTGGAATAAAGTACTTGACTGAGGTGCATTTTGGCCACTTAAAGTCATACAAACCACATGAAAAAAGCTGAAACTTCTGTAAGATTCCTTTGACTTGGATGAGAACAAAAGTGAGAAGGTTTTAAAACCTGCTTGAATCTATTCTATAAGACAGTTTTGTGAGCAAGTTCTTTTGATCCTGTGTCTGTTTAAATTAGGAATACACTTCCTCTCATACTCTGTCCTCTTTCTGTCCCCTTCTATTCTATGTCTTTATGAGGTTCAAGTCTTTCTCAGTGCTTTTGTTGTTTTCATGTGTGCTTTAGCTGTAGCTGATATGCGCAGTCTTTGATGACAGGTGCCATTGTGGCAAGTCTCTGTGACATTTGCTCCATCAAAGCTCTGTACTGCCCCAGCCCGGCTGAGTTTGCGGCCCTTCATTCCCACATTGCTCCTTGCGTGTGTAGTTCTGCTTTGGCCCTTTCCTTGTCATGGCCCAATGAAGACTCTTTGCCTCATGCTGGGGTGAGGTTTTGTGTGCTCTTTCTCTTGGCTGGCCCTCCAAGCAGCAGTCCTCTAGATGTGTCCTGAGCAGGGGCAGGTGTTGGACTGTCAGTTCCTCGGTGTCCTGTGCTTTCCTTTGGAGAGGGACTTTGTCCTCAATTCACTTGTCGAGATATCATGGAGCTCCCTGTGAGTCCTGGGGAGGTGGATGGAAAATTGCAAGCAAATTTCTGCAATTGTGTTTGGTGTATGAGAATGTGACCTGTGAGCACATGTGGAGTACTCAGCTGACCAGAAGCTGATCCAGCACCTTTCTCTTTTTCCTTAGGTTAACTGTAATGGCTTCACAATTGAGGATGAAGAACTCTCTCATTTGGGATCAGCCATATTTCCTGAGTAGGTTGATTTTAATATTTTAAAAATAAAATTAACTTATTTAAAAAGAAATAGAGGAAGTAGATATCTACCAAAAGAAATCAATTTATCTTGTTTTAAATATCTTTAATTGGCTAATAAAATGTGGCCAGTTATTTGCAGCAGGTTTTTAAAAAAATCCAGTAATTTTGGTAAAATTGCACATGTAATTTGCTTTGAAACTTAGGTTGTGAACTATATTCAGGTTGGTAGAAAACCTTTACTTGGGTAGCAGATTCTGGACAGGGACATCAAGTAATGATCAAAGCCAAATGGAAAAGATTGCAGGTGACTTGCTCTATTCACAACTTCCTGTTTTGGCTGGGTATAATCCTTCACCTGGTGCTCTCTGAACAACATCCCTTCTACCTCTGTTCCTCGGCAAATAGTAAATCCCTTTCATAACTTCTTTGAGCCTCCTTGCTGTGACAGAGGAAAAAAAATATATGTACAAGCTTCTTATCTTTACAAATAAACTGCAGATGTTAAGTGTTAACAGCAGTTTGTGAGCGGGGGACCACAGCTTTCTTTAGGGCCAAGAAATATTTCTTGCATTTTTAAATCTGCCCTTCCCACTTCATATTGTAGCAGAGGAGGGTATTTTCTGCCCCTGATCTTTGCACAGACTGTATGAAGGTATTAGCACTGAGGCTTAGTTTGACTTCCTGATGAGGCTTGGATTACTCGTAGCTTATCTGTGTCAAAGTAACCTGAAACTCACGGATGCCCACTTAAAGCTGGATGTGATTTTGCCAAGTGCTGCAGACAAGCAGTAGTAGCTAGTCCTTGCTTCACAGGTTCTTCTTCTTCAGGCAGGTCTGTCTGAAGTTCATATCCCTGATCTATAGATTGGAAATTCATGCCTTGAAATGCCCAGGATCAGAGTCATTGTGGGAAGAGGAGAGTATTAAACCAGGCTGTTCTGGTAACACGTCCAACGCCATCCTTTGTAAATGCTCAGGATACAAGAGTCAGATCTTTCCTGCTTAACAGTTATGCCTGTGAGCTAAAAATACTGAGGAGACAGTTGCTATTTGGCTAGATTGGAAGAGAAAGAAATAAAATTACGAATTTTATCTCAGATAAGCAGTGAACTGCACTTTCTCCAAGCTTGGTATTAAGGGGGTTTACTTTTCTCTGTCCATCCAGGTTTTTGTCCAAGTTATGTGCTTGTATAACAGACAGAGATCTTCTCCCTCCCACTTCAAACATGGAAGGCTGTTTACATTTGAATAGAATCCAGCTGAAATTTTAACACCCATCTTAAGTTGCAGTGCAGCAAAGACTTTTGTTTTCCTGTATTTGCTTGTTTCCTTTTAGGTTAAACATGTTTTTCTTTCTTTCTCCTCTGAGGAAAATAGTCTATCTGTCATGTTGATAGTAAAGCCATATGAACATACCTGTCAACTGTCCTGTAGCACTGTAAGAAGGGGAAAATAATAACTTGCCTAGTAATGCAGTAATAGGATTTAAAAATTGTAATGATTCATTAGCACAGCCATTCTCCATATCATTAGAATAAATAACAGTACAACAGATTTTCCCAAGGTTACCTTCATGTTAAGCCTCAGAAAAAAAAACAGCTTAGAGAGACAGACTGACTCAATCTTTCAAACTTATTTATTTTGTGAAGTGGTGCTTAACTTTTTGCCTGTTGCTTGTGGTGGTGGTTGGGGAAAACGTTTACTTTTCTACTTTTACAGCGTTGCATTGATGAACCATAGCTGTTGCCCAAATGTGATTGTGACTTACAAGGGAACCTTGGCTGAAGTCAGAGCTGTTAAAGAGATTGAGCCTGGAGAGGAGGTAAATGCACGGTGTTCGAATGTGCTCCGTACTCGTGCAACCCGACAGGACTCGTTCTGCTTCTCAGGGTTCATTTCTATTAGACGGCAATTTATTAATAGGAAGGAAAGATCTCGTGTTTCTCACAGAAATGCAAGATGGTGCTTTGGAAAAATTAGGGTGGCTCTGGAGGATTGAAGGGATTTTTGGAGGCTAAAACATGGGAAGGGCACCTGCAGCAGTCACTGTGTATCTGCCAGCCTCTCTCTCAGTTTGCCCATCTGTAAAATGAGGCTGAGTTTACTGATGTTTGGCTGGTGCTTTGAAATTCCAAGATCAAAGCAAATTATTACTGCTGTAATAGTTCCCAGTATAATAGTAATGTGTTGAAATTGAAGCCAGAATAAACAAGGTAAATGGGTACAGATAAATCCTCTGACTTCTGTTTGGACAGAGCATCCACAAAACGTGGGACTTGGTCATATCACCTCAGTGGCATCTGTGGGGAAGTCACAGAAGAACAAATGTGTGTTTTTAGGTGGAGTGAAACTGAACACAGAAGGATAAAAATCTGGGAAATTGAGTAAGGCTCTGGGTTTACCTTGAAACTTTCTCAATCAAATAATGAATTTGGCAGAGAGTTTTAAAGAGTAGAGCTGCACTTTACTTTAAAAAACCAAAAAAAGACGTTAAACAGAGTTGAGGAGGATATTCAAATACCTGCAGGGAATGAAGATACTGAACATCCTCTCTGGGGATGGAGTTTGCACAGAGTTTCAATGGCTCATTTGTAAATGTTAATTTAGTGGGCAAAGTTAATGCGGATAAGTTCAGATTTGATTCTTGATAACTTCTGCTGCTTTCTGAGGTGTGGGATAGCAGCCTGGAAGAAAGGTAGAGAGGTTATTTTTGTGGATTATAGCTGTTTCCCACTGTGAACAAAGTGAATTTAGTTGCTGTAGCCAAAGGTGAATGACTCAGGTGAGCAACTTCTTTTGATGCCATTTGCCAGTGATGATTTGTCTGTGATGTTGGCATCACTGCAAATGCATTGTGGTAACAGACAAGGACTGATTCTGGCTTCAGAGTTTTGCTGTGGAATCCCAGACATTTTCAGCATTTTGAAATTAGAAGTAGAGGTGTGGAGTATTTACCTTGCTCGGCAACTTCTTCGGGTTGAATTCTGCCTCAGAAGCTGCATCAGCTCTCCAGGACCTCACGGGTTTTGCTCATTTGCTTTTCTGACACTTGAGAATTTTCTAGCCGTGAGCTGTGGCTGTGTGTGGTCGCTGTGCAGTCTCCCAGCCTGTGTCTCCATCTTCAGGCTCCGCGCAGCCATTGCAGGGCAACGCCGTGAAGTTTTTTTTTGCTGCAAATGTGGCTCCTGCATTCCTCATGCTTTGAAAAGACCGAAGGAAGGAGAGGAGTGTGAGGGAAAGTGTGAGATGACACGCTCACACTTAAGAGGAAGGTGCGCTGTATGAAATTACACGTAATTTAACTTTTAAAGGAAAGAGAAACTTTAAGTATAAAGACTGAGCAAAGCATTTCAAATAACTATAAATGAGGAAACGGAGCTAAAGCTGTTCCTTGGTCTGCAGAATGATCAACTGCACCGTGCATAGGACGTGTTTCTTGGGGGAGATCTCGTTTTAAAAGCAGAGCATTAAAGCTAGTTGCAGGGGTTCTTTTCTGAAGACCGTTGAAATAGAGGAAAACTTAAGAATAGTGTATATGAAGGGCCTTTAAAATGTTCAAAAGCAGGTTTTCTTTGCTTTAAAATATTGCTGCTGAAGTAAATCTGATATTCATTCTCCTTGAACTGGAGCACTGGGCCTCTCTTCTTTTCAGAGATCTAAAGGTCTTGTCCTAAGTTTCTAAAGCTGCTAGTGACTGCTGTTGCCCCAATTTTTGTAGGTTTTCAGAAAGAAAAATTTGAGATTCCAGCCTCCAAAAAACCAGGCCACTGTAATTTATCCTAGGCAGGATACCTGAAATCATTATTTTACTTCTGAAAAGTAGGTATCTCTTTGTAGTCTGACAGGAGCCTGAGATTTATGCTGTGATAGTTTCCTTATCCACACCTGAATCTTGCTGTCCTGGGTGTAAGCCAGGGTAATATTTGAGGGAAATTCCATAGCAAATAGGAAAGGAACACTTCTCTGTCAGGTTGCATTCACAAGTGACAACTCCTGATGCTGCCAAGGGGCTTGGAATGTGAGGGAGCAGGCAGGTGATGTGGCTGCAGGGGTCCACAAGTCACGCGAATGTGTGGTTGTCATACTACATATATCAGAACTAGTATAATAAATATGTTTAGTGATGCTGCTTCTCACTAACTGCTATTTTTTTTTACTGTGTAGATTTTTAGCAGCTACATTGACCTGCTGTATCCCACAGAAGACAGAAATGACCGCCTAAGAGACTCCTATTTCTTCAGCTGTGATTGCAGGGAGTGCGTTACGAAAGAAAAGGTAATGCAGTTGGTGTGAAACATACTTCTGACTGTCAAGGCACCTACCCATGTCCCTAGATGTAATATTCTATCTGGCTTAATTACATTTTGGAAAGTGAGATAATGAGGACGGGGGGGAGGTGGTTTTGTTTTCCTGTCTTTCTGTCCAGAACTCTTTCTGATACTCATTCTTTCCACTGTAACTGTGACACATCAGGAAATTTCCTGGTAGAGGCCTATTTAAAGTTGAGCTACAAAGCAAAGATGAAAACACTGTTAAAAGTAGATAATTATACTGTGTCTACGCTACCTGGCTAAAATAATTTAGCTCAGAACTTTTTTTTTTTTTTT